>OY804600.1:11514645-11842145 GCA_963680895.1 Fragum sueziense | reverse complement strand
ATGGATTTGACTTCTGGCTAGTGCCTATAGTATATGTTTGTGGTATACAGCAGTCAATGCCAATTAGACAATTACTTGTAATGTAGTTCAGTGGGTGGATGCTTATTATCCCCCGCCGAAAAAATTTTTCGGGGGGGATATTGTTTTTGCCATGTCCGTCCGTCCTTCCGTCCGTCCGTCCGTCCGTCCGTCCGTCCGTCCGTCCGTCCGTCCGTCCGTCCGTCCGTCCGTCCGTCCGACATTCGTTTCCGCGCTATTTCTTGGAAACTATAGACCGGATTTCGATGAAACTTGGCACACAGCTTCACTACAAAGAGGACATGCGCATATCGTCGGGGTTACCTGGTTCGACCATTGAATTCAGAGTTACTGCCCCTGATTGTTTAAGCCATATACATACAGAGTGATATTCGTTTCCGCGCTATTTCTTGAAAACTGTAGACTGGATTTCGATGAAACTTGGCACACAGCTTCACTACAAAGTGGACATGCGCATATCGTCGGGGTTACCCGGTTCGACCGCCGAATTTAGAGTTACTGCCCTTGAGTGTTTTAGCCATATACATACAGTGATATTCGTTTCCGCGCTATTTCTTGGAAACTATAGACCGGATTTCGATGAAACTTGGCACACAGCTTCACTACAAAGTGGACATGCGCATATCGTCGGGGTTACTCGGTTCGACCGCCGAATTTAGAGTTACTGCCCCTGACTGTTTTAGCCATATACATACAGAGTGATATTCGTTTCCGCGCTATTTCTTGAAAACTGTAGACTGGATTTCGATGAAACTTGGCACACAGCTTCACTACAAAGTGGACATGAGCATATCGTCTGGGTTACCCGGTTCAACCGCCGAATTTAGAGTTACTGCCCTTGACTGTTTTAGCCATATACATACAGTGATATTCGTTTCCGCGCTATTTCTTGGAAACTATAGACCGGATTTCGATGAAACTTGGCACACAGCTTCACTACAAAGTGGACATGCGCATATCGTCGGGGTTACTCGGTTCAACCGCCGAATTTAGAGTTATTGCCCCTGACTGTTTTAGCCATATACGTACAGAGTGATATTCGTTTCCGCGCTATTTCTTGAAAACTATAAACCGGATTTCAATGAAACTTGGCACACAGCTTTACTACAATGCGGACATGCGCATATCGTCGGGGTTACCCGGTTCGACAGTCGAATTTAGAGTTACTGCCCCTGACTGTTTAAGCCATATACATACATAGTGATATTCGTTTCCGCGCTATTTCTTGAAAACTGTAGACTGGATTTCGATGAAACTTGGCACACAGCTTCACTACAAAGTGGACATGCGCATATCGTCGGGGTTACCCGGTTCAACCGCCGAATTTAGAGTTACTGCCCCTGACTGTTTAAGCCATATACATAAAGAGTGATATTCGTTTCCGCGCTATTTCTTGAAAACTATAGACTGGATTTCAATGAAACTTGGCTCACAGCTTCACTACAATGAGGACATTCGCATATCGTCGGGGTTACCGGATTCGACCGTTGAATTCAGAGTTACTGCCCCTGATTGTTTAAGCCATATACATACAGAGTGATATTCGTTTCCGCGCTATTTCTTGAAAACTGTAGTCTGGATTTCGATGAAACTTGGCACACAGCTTCACTACAAAGTGGACATGCGCATATCGTCGGGGTTACCCGGTTTGACCGCCAAATTTAGAGTTACTGCCCCTGACTGTTTAAGCCATATACATACAGAGTGATATTCGTTTCCGCGCTATTTCTTGAAAACTATAGATCGGATTTCAATGAAACTTGGCTCACAGCTTCACTACAAAGTGGACATGCGCATATCATCGGGATTACCCGGTTCGACCGCCGAATTTAGAGTTACTGCCCCTGACTGTTTTAGCCATATACATACAGAGTGATATTCGTTTCCGCGCTATTTCTTGAAAAGTATAGACTGGATTTCAATGAAACTTGGCACACAGCTTTACTACAATGAGGGGATACGCATATCGTCGGGGTTACCCGGTTCGACCGCCGAATTTAGAGTTACTGCCCCTGACTGTTTAAGCCATATACATACAGTGATATTCGATTCCGCGCTATTTCTTGAAAATTATACACCGGATTTCAATGAAACTTGGCACACAGCTTTACTACAATGAGGACATGCGCATATCGTCGGGGTTACCCGGTTCGACCGTCGAATTTAGAGTAACTGCCCCTGACTGTTTTAGCCATATACATACAGAGTGATATTTGTTCTGTTGAAGCCATATACATACAGAGTGATATTCGTTCTGTTGAAGCCATATACATACAGAGTTATATTCGTTTCCGCGCTACTTTATTGACAATGAAAATATATTCGGCGGGGGATATCAATTCAACGAATTTGCTTGTTAGTGGAATACTTGATTGGAATACTAGAACTGCATTTCTACGACAACATTTTTCTATACGATTTTTTTTTTTGGAAGAGGCTAAAAAATAATTGTGTGAGGAAATGGATTTGACTTCTGGCTAGTGCCTATAGTGTATGTTTGTGGTATACAGCAGTCAATGCCAATTAGACAATTACTTGTAATGTAGTTCAGTGGGTGGATGCTGATGAGTGGAATACTTGATTGGAATACTAGACCTGCGTTTCTACAACAACATTTTCCTATATGATTTTTTTTGGAAGAGGCTAAAACAAAATAATAGTGTGAGGAAATGGATTTGACTTCTGGCTAGTGCCTATAGTGTATGTTTGTGGTATACAGCAGTCAATGCCAATTAGACAATTACTTGTAATGTAGTTCAGTGGGTGGATGCTTATTAGTGGAATACTTGATTGGAATACTAGATCTTCATCTCTAGGTTAACTAAGAGGAAATTTTGTTTAATAGAGAGGTTTCGATTCCGAACTTGTACGCCTACTTCTACGTGTACGAGTAATTTTTGTGCGAAACGTCACTATGACGTCATCACTTTGTGATTATTTATCACTCTCGCTACACGTCGAAAACTTGTAGAGGCCGGTTTACACGTAAGTAAAAACTTGTAGCTTTTTATTATGCTCCCCGAAAAAAATTCGGGGGAGCATATAGTCGCCATGCTGTCCGTCCGTCCGTCCGTCCGTCCGTGTGTCCGTCCGTCCGTCCGTCCGTCCACAGCCATATCTCAGCAACCCTTGGACCAAATTCAATGAAACTTCACATGTGAACTCCCAGGCATAATCCCTAGGGACCTTTTTCTCCGTTTGTTGATTTGAGGCTGCGTCATGGAAAAAGGGGCCTTGATGTAAACATTAGATTTTCTCTAATTTCTCTTCATCCAATGGGCAGAATTTAATGAAATTTTGTACTTTTGTGTTAAATGAGATGTTCTAGACCATATCCTTTAAATGATGTGTGTACAAAAAATCTGTCATGGGAAAAGGGGGCTTAATGTATGGTAGTTTTTATTTTGTGACAAACACTTATTCGGGGAGCATTATCCGTCTATGACGGCTCTTGTTCTTAATTGGTACAGTTTCTAGGTGTTTAAATGAATGCATGAGGTAATTCATGCATTTTTTAATGAGAATATACTTGTGAGTGGTATCCTAACAAGAATAGTTTGAAAGTTACAGCGTGTTTAATACAGGTCGTATCAACGACCTTTCCTAACCCAATTTATGCCAGTACATAGAGTCAGTACCGCAAGTATTTACCCACTAACCCTGCATAGGATTTTTGCAGTTGATGCCTTTTCAAACTTAGTAGATCTAGATCAAGTTTATTAAACTGAAATTTATAGATCTACTGTCATTTTCAGATAAGTTTCCAAATGGAAATTCTGACCATTTTTAATAGTTTTTGCTGAAGTTTTTCAATAAGGGTAGATCTGGAATTGGGGGGAAAATGCTGGAATTTTCTTCTTTTCCGCTGGTGCTTTCCAAAAACACTTCTTGTTTTGAAACGGATACAGTTTTTTTTAACCCTTTTAACCCTTGTAGCTACAAGTACACGTACGCGTACAAGTTGGAAATCGAAACCTTCCCTAGATAGAAACGTGTACGTGTAGTTACAAGAACACGTACACGTACACGTACAAGTTTGAAATCGAAACCTCTCTAATGTTAAAAGGTAAACAAATTAAATCATGTTATGAATTTAAGATCAAAGATCAAATTGTTATATTGATATACAGATTAAGTATATCGTCCGTGTAAATGCAAAACCTCGTATGTCGATTGGTGCGATTTTCAAATTACATACTTGTGTGCCCAGTGTAGACAATTCTCGCTGGTTTTGAGAAATTTTTACTGATCAGTATTATTGACACATTATTTGTGAACAATATGTCAAAATTTCAAGTACCGTATTTCACCTTATAGACGCGCCCTCCCTAATAGACGCGCCCCCACTATATTAACAATCTCGGAAGCCATGGGACACCCCTCCCACCTTCACCCGACCTTACCTTGACTGTAGAGTAGACTGTAGAGTAGACGGTAATGACAAATTCCGAACTCAAACTCCACCAAACTTCATCTTTGTGATGATCATACTTGTGGAAAAACGCTTTATCTCAACAAGTAAAGCGTCTTATAATAGGGTATACGGCTCGGGTAATTGATTGAATAATTCGATTATGGTTATCCCCCTCTAGGTAGAATTGAAATTCATTCGGCCCGGTATTAGCATTGATAAAGTTTCCTTTTTCATTCCCCTTGCAGAGTGACCGTTTATGCAGTTTATTTCAAAGCCCCGTAAGAGGTCGCGTTTGATTAGTGAATTAAGAAGTGGAAAGTGAATTGATAGTACGCACACAAATGAAAAATAAATCATTTTTGCCGAAAATGAATTAATGAATATGGACAGTTACCACGGGAAGTATGTTTTATTATTTTGTAAAGTGAAGAAGAAGAAGAAATCAAAACATTCCGAAAACGAAAGCAGAACACACCCGCCTTTTCGAGACAAAGGACTAGACTGGCAGGTAACTGTAGACTGGATGACAGTTACGTCGCTTCGTCTTCCCCGATTTATACATGTACCCGGTGTGTATAATTTATAAGATAAAACGTCATCTACTGATAAAGTGACATATCTTGATCTATAATTTACGGAAGGTTGATTTTCTACATTCAGCGAAGCACTTTGAAATTAAGGAAAAGTGGTACGAAATAAGCGCACCTTCTCGGCGTTTTGCATCGCGCCGGGGCGCGTCTATTAGGTGAAATACGGTAAGACATTTCAGTTTGGGAAAAGTTACTCCACCTTTTTCCCTCCCCTCTAAAATTTTCCAAAAACGAGATACGAGGTTTTGCATTTACAACGACGATATAGAAGCAGATTAGTCTTCATCTATGCTGCTTGTCAAAGTTTGGATCAGCGTAGCAAGTGTAAAGAAATTTGTCAGCAGCAAACATAGAATTGATGATGTAAATCCTAGGCTTGCACTGTCGATCAGATCAACTGGATCAACTCCTTAACCCTTCCCCAAACGACAGAAATTTAGAATTTTCTTATTTAAAAGGGGCTACAGATAGCAAAACACAAGCTGATAAAGATAGGATTTGTGCATGAAATAGCTCAGAAAACATTGAGGCAAAAGGAGAAAGTGCTGATTATCAGCACTTTCTTCTTTTGTCACAATGTTTTCCGAAACCGTTTCAATTCGGGACATCAAAACCAGGTCTTGTTTGGGAAAGGGTTAAATTCCCAAATCAAACCTGACCAAGTGACTTCTTGATCTCTGGTCGATCACACCTGATCTATACAATCAATTTGATTGGATGATTTGTCTGATGAAGCAGAGGCCATGTAAATTTGGGATGTCGTTGGTATAATTATAATCACTTAATCAGCTTAATTCCAGGTGATCAAATGCAGGTAAGGCCGCGGCCTTAGCGCAGTTGGTTGCGCATCTGCCTCATGCAAGAGGTCCCGTGGTTCGATACCCGGCTGCGGCAAATACCCTTTCTGACAAAATTGTCACCCACCATTGGGTTTGAAATTGTTAACCTAAGTGGGCGAGCAGCTAGAGGCTCGGTAAGGGTGTTGTGGTAGTACTGGTTTGAGAAACAACAGGAATCCATGGTTAGGTGCTCTAGCCGCCGGGATATGACCCTGGCAGTTGAAAACGGCGTAAAACCCCATTTAACTCAAACTCGAATGCAGGTAGGGTGTAGATTGGGTAAAGGACATCAACTCAATCTCCTGACACAATTGATTCTGAGGTCGGTATTGTACCCGATCAATATGCAATCGCTTCTTGATAAATTTTCTACTCAATCACACACAAATATTTTTGACATTCGAAAAAATTCTTGTAGGAAGCCTGATCTTCCCAACCACTCTCGACCACCCCAGGGTTGGCGCTGCCTATCGCCATTGTCGCCAAATGCGACAAAAAATTAAAAGTGGCGCAAGAATTTTCCATTTGGCGAAAATGCCTGGCGCCAACAAAATTCAAGTGGCCCCAAAAATTATCAAATGGCCCTAAATATACGATCAGCAAATACCAATAAGAATATACATGACCAGAATATCAACAGCTATCGAGCGCCGTCATATTTGCCATTATAATCAAGCACCTTTATATCGGTGGTTACGTTAAAAAATGCCGTAACTACAGCTTATTCAAGTTACTTCAAACTGTAGTTACAGCTTTATCAAACATTACCTACGATATATTATCTCGGCACGCGACACGACAAATAGCGCTAACTGTTAAATTACCTTTAATTGCCATCTATATATCCAAACACATTATGACATAACAAAGCGATGGGGAAAATCAATAAATACACAGTAGTCAAGATTCGGGTAGTTTACTAGTGTCGTGTGCAATAGAGCATAACACATTACATATAATGGGCGTGTACTTTCGATATTGTTTTAACTTGATTGACAGGTCAAGTTTCTTCAGTTAATTCTTTACTTTACGAAAATTTCACTCGACATGGGAGTTGTTCAAAGCCAAACTTGTAGCAATCAATTGTTTAAAAGATCGGCGTAGTTACGGCGGTCGATGAAGTATGATGTTTCATGTAAGTTAATTTGCGTAAAATATGTGGAATTAACTAGACTTTTGTTTCGTCCTTTTTATCGCGAGAATACGGATCCCGGTGAAGTTAATCATTGGAAGACAAAAAGCTAGCGAGTAACGTCATGATTCCTATTTAAATCAAAATTTAATCGGTACCCAGATAATCTTCTTTTCTCCTTTTCCAAACTGATAAGACTGTCTTTTGACATTGAATATGATTTTCCGGCGTCGGGGGGGGGGGGGGGTGGGGGGGGGGTTGGGGGGGGGGGATGGCTCCAACTTTTGATATTTGGCCCCAACTTTTGAAATTTGGCGAAAGTGATGGCGACAACTTTTTTGGAGCCAGGGTGAACCCTGCCACCCATGCTGATGGAGTTTGACCTTTACTCTATCACTTGATTGGGCTTGATCGAGTTGATCTGATTGACAGTGGGAACCTAATGTTAGCATTATTAATAGGTGTACAAAAAAGAAAAGATACAAAATATTGTACAAAAAGTGCAATATTTTTACATTTCGATGAGCTTTTTGCACAATTCTACGGTTAGCGTTTGAAATTTTGAATTTGCAAACTCTTACAGTAGTTTTGCGTTCAACAGTCAATATAAAAATATGCTCTGAATGATTTCACTTTTGTGGGCTGATCAAAGTGAGCTGTATACATGATTATACATGATTAGTCAAATGTGTCTCATTCTAAGAAAGTACAATAACTGTTGACAGCTTTATGACCAGTGTAACACATACTGTTATGAGCTTGCCCTTTCCTTAACAACATCTGATTATTATCCCCCTGTCTAAGAATGATTTTGAAAACATTGAGAGAAAAGAAGAAATTGCTGATGATCAGCAATTTCTCCTTTTGTCTCAATATTTTGTAGACTATTTTAATTATAATTGTACATGTTGTTCTATCTTTATCAACATTCTTTTTGTCATCAGTAGCAGATTTCTTATTGGTACGGTCCAAATCTGTACTGTTTATGAAAGCCTAGATGCATGTGAATGCATGTTTTCTCTCCTTTTACAAATTTTTCCGATTCTAAACTATTTTTGACAAAAAATGTGGAATGGTCATGGATGTTGACCGCCTACCAGGGAGTCTGCCGCTGCCGGCCTAGCAAAATATGAATAACACTGAAACAAAAAATTATGTTGCTGCTTTTCAATGAAAACCTTGTAACTGCAGCTTAAAGCAAGCTGCAGTTATGAGGTTTTCGATGAAAAGCGACAATGTGTAAATGCATTGAAGTCCCTTTGTCACTGAGTAGATGATACAATTCGTCGGTGGGAGGTCAAAACTTTGTAACTCCAGCTTGAATAAGCTGGATTTACGAGGTTTTGACTTTCCACCGAGGAATTGTATGTAATGGTATATCTATCAAGTAAGGTGACAGTTTTAATACTGGTTACATGATAATCATTTAGGTACAACACTTATTACTTTTCTTGATAGCCGTTACTAGACAAGCTCCAGATTTGGTTTTGATGTCAAACAAAAGTTGTTGATAATGTGATAGTGGTGCTTGTTGGTATGTGAAAATGATTTTGCATGGTAAGGTTCATTCAACAGTTTGGGTTGGAATTTAAGTTTAAAGCTGTGTATTGAATTTTCAGTATGTCTTAATGCAGGTTTTCAATTCATTTTCAAACTGTTTTGTTGGTACTCATAGTTAGTGTTTCTGTGAAAGGTGATTTATATGGGGGGTCTTTCATTTTAACGTTTCGAAATTAGAGATCAGAGTTTCCCCTTGACTTCTTCTAGAGAGGGTCATTATGTCCCCTTGGTCTTCAAATCAGATTAAAAATGATGAAATATTTTCATGTCCCAATTTACATGAAGCACTCTCTACCAAAGTCAGTGATTGTTTCAGTATTCGGACATCATTCTATCGCTTTATTCAGACTTTTTCATAGTGTTTGAGGATGCACTTAGTATGGATGAATGATTTGAGTACCGAGGTAGTTGATTAATTTGTTTGAACATTCTTTTAGTTTTACATTGTCAATCTTGAAATGGTATTTATTTTGAAACATATATTGTTATTAAGGGAGTTAAAATCTCGTAACTACAGCTTGAACAAGCTGTAGTTACAAGTTTTTTACCTCCCACCCACAATATGAGCAAGGATTTGGAAGAAAGGGCCATTATAGGAGTTAATGAAGATTTATATTTTACGGGTTGTATCATGCTTGCAGTGGCTTGATAATTTGCTTAGTTCCTAGTGGGGCGCACAACTCCGAAAATTTGGCCTAATCCTTCACTTTGTGATACAAGCATGAATTTTGGTATGGTAAGTCATTGAGGGTCCCTGAACCAGAAAAAAGTGCTAGCCACTTGAAATCCGCATCCGGTGGCCATTTTCCAAGATGGCCGCCATTCGGATAAATGTAGTCTATATATTAGATAGAAAGACATTCCAAATGCTGAAATCCGCCGAGATTTTTCTAATGAATCGTCCCAATATAGTCAATTTTGTAATAAATTGATAAACTAGCATGGCTTTTTTACAACATTGCGGTTGTTTATCCGAGATGGCCGCCAAAATACTTCAAAAATGGCCGTTTCTTCAATTAGATATTATTTTTTAATAAGATATTATCAATCCTTGTCATAAAATTTCAACCAGCATAATGGAATGAAACACAAACCGATTTAGCCACATGAAAATCGCATCCTGTGGCCATCTTTCAAAATAGCCGCCATTCTCATGTATTAATTAGGCCTATATATGAAAATATCAAATAGAAATGAATCCCAAGTGATGAATTTCGTCGGGATTTTTATATACCCCCAGTCTTTTTTGTAACCAATATAAACCAACTTGATGTCTTTATAACATGGCTGCCTTTTTCCAAGATGGCCGCCAAAATATTCAAATGTTCATAGTTTCTTCAAGGAAATCTTATTCCTTTTAACAAAAAAAATATCAAACCCTCTCTTTAAGTATCAGCTAATAAAATGAATGAGATACAAACAAAATAAGAGAATATATATTTTGCTATTGAAATGGCGACCATTTTTGTATTATCTTAACTGTCTTATTGGCCCCCATAATTAAATACCGATTATCGTCGATTACTTTATAAACAGCAGCTTAATTGACATGGTTTAAAGCACTTTCGTGTGATTAGTCGCTTTGCGCTAAGTAAGTCAAAACCTAGTGTTCAAATTATCCTTGGAATCGTCCACACCAAATATCAGAAAACTCATGCATTCTAAACCAGATAGTGTAAAAGGAAGTCTTTCTTAATGGATGATTGTAAAACAAATCAACAAAAATATGTAAAGTAAATGTTATCCCTGCCATGAGGACAAATCTAATAATTTGCTTATTTCTCTTCTGAGTAATTTACAGAAAGAACAAGATCTTAGTGGATACAAATGTACAATAATACTGCAACAGATATTCCTTTATACCTTGCCTTCAATGATATACCAACTTCGTTCAACCCAAGTCTATTAGATGATAATGAGGGCAAAGAGAAAACTTTGACACTGCATCATAAGCCAAGTATCATAATAGATACCGTCTTTTATCTACAATATAAAGCTCAAACGGGCACAGAAACAAGGTTCCATTACAGATGGAGACAGCTGTAAAAGGTCTATAGAATCTGATTTGCAAAAGATGCCACGCTTCTTATGCATTCGTAGCACGATTCGCAAAATTTGAGACAAGCTTAATCAATGCGTTTAAACTATGGACAATGGGAAGTTGCTTGTAAAACTCAGCACAGTTGTACGTGTTGTCGTTCAAGAGTTAAAGTATCACCCAAACAGCTTAGTAGAGTTGTATAACTCGACGAGGTCCTAACAAAATATGATACAACAATAGTTTTTGTAAAAGATTAACAAGTATCATGTGGCTTTTTTAACTTGTTATATACCGGTATATCATGGAATTCGTGGCTTCTGAGAAAGTCCAGTTTTCAAACTTCATGACTTAGTCCTATTGTATGAGCACCATATCAATGCGCAAAACAGGCTGCATACAAAGCTGGCCATATTTAGAGACTGTGTAATTTTCAGCAACCGAATTATTAATGCCGGTCGAAATGGGGATTGCCAAAAGAAAATGAATGTTGGAGAGTTCTTTGGACCCAGTTTCGTAATGCTGCAGAGAGATGGCTACGAATGGGTGCAAAAACTTGAAGTGGACGGTGTAAGTTCAAGAAAGCCGTGCTTTTCTGCACTTCACTCTATATCTGCGTCTGTGAAATATCACATGAAAGTTAAAATCATAAATAAGAAGTGGCGGCCATCTATGTTGTACAGCTTCTTCAGTGTTGACATGACTATGTTCACAAGCACTAAACCTTGCTTGTATTCGATATACCATCTCTTGTTGTCGAGGGACCCCATATGGGTTGAGGGCTAGTTTCCTTGTAAAGGCTGTTGATTTACAGAACTATTCTGGCCAAATAACGAATACACCGGACACATGGATGTTGAAAATAGGAATCAACTGAGACGGCGTTAAAACAATAATTAGCCTCAGTGGGTTTGGCTGCCATCTCTTGTAGGCATATTGTCAAAATTGAAAATCGTCTGCTACATTTTTTAGAGACCTTCTTTGAAAAAAAAAAAGCCGATTGGCTGCCATCTCTCATGGGGATCTTATCAAATTTGAAAACTATATCACTGGGGACTTGTTCCAGATGGTTGCCATCTCGGGTCCACAAACACTATATCTCACTTGTATTCTACATACCATTTCTCTTTGTTGAGGGACCTAATCTTGTAGTCTACTTGTTACGGTAGGTTCTGTGGCTCTAAATTAATTGTCTCACCAAACTGATATACACTACATATTACATTTGCAGATATCTATGGCAATCGATTAAAAGAGTAAGAAAATAATGATTACACGGACTTGGTTGGCTGCCATCTGTTATCAAGTCAGTCGAATTTTATATAATTCGTCAATGAAATAAGCCAGTGGGGCTTATAAGTCGAAAAAGCAAATCAAAGATTTTTTCAAGTGGTAAAATCGCAATTTTCATATAAAAAATGAAGAACTTTATATTGCATGACAGCCATATGAGATTTTGGTTGCCATCTCAAGCACAAATATTGTCTTTTTTACATCTGTCATTTATGTCTGAGTGTTTGAAATGAAAAATGCAAGTTAATATTAGTTTTAGTGCATCATATCATTACACAGGGAATTTCTTTAATGCCCGGATGGCGGCCATCTCAGAAAATGGCCGTCGTATTGAATTTCAAGTGGCTAGCACTTTTTTCTGAAAATGTACACTTGAAACTATATATATACTTATTATAGTAGGTTCTGTGGCTCTAAATTAATTGTCTCACCAAACTGATATACACTACATATTACATTTGCAGATATCTATGGCAATCGATTAAAAGAGTAAGAAAATAATGATTACAGGGGCTTGGTTGGCTGCCATCTGTTATCAAGTTAGTTGATTTTTTTTAAGATTTATTATTGAAATTAGCCAGTAGAGCTTTCCAGCGGTAAATTTGCAATTTTCATATAGAAATGAAGGACTTTATATTGTATGGCTGCCATATGAGATTTTGGTTGCCATCTCAAGCACAAATATTGTCTTTTTTACATTTGGCATTTATGTCTTAGTGTTTAAAATGAAAAATGCAAGTTTCTATTAGTTTTAGTGCGTCATATCATTGCACAGGGAAGCTCTATAATGCTCAGATGGTGGCCATCTCAGAAAATGGCCGCCATATTGAATTTCAAGTGGCTAGCACTTTTTTCTGTAAATATACACTTGAAACTATATATATGCCAAATTTCATGCTTGTATCACAAACTGAACGATTATATGAGTTATGCGCCCCACTAGGATCATATTTCACTTGTATAGACATTGTCTGATGATTTGCAACCTTTCTAATTATCTAATTAGATAAGTAAGCTATCATAAAGGGAACTTTCTTTAATCTGTAATAAGGTTAATTCTTCGGTAAATTAATTGTGCAAAAAAATCAGATTTTGAAATTTCCTTTCATTTTGCTTACTTGTGACTTGGTATGTTGAGTTTGTTGAACTTTTGGCAAGCCCGGGGCTGCAATCAGATACATCCAGATCACATCCATTTTCTGTTTGTTATGAGTTTACTTGGAATTGTGTCCACGTTTGTCCGAAGTCGATACTAACATTTTATTCAGATATTTAGATAAAAAATGTCAAAAGCTTCACTAGCATAGTTGAATAATGATAAGATCAGTGTGGAAGAAAAAACATGCATTTTGTTTTCTGGATTCAAACTACTTGCCTGGAAAATATTATATAATAAAAGATTTCAACATTACAAGTTTAATCCTTCAATGCCATATTTTCATGTATTCAAAGGAGATCTTTTCAAAAACATTGAGAGAAAAGAAAAAAAGGGCTGAAAAACAATTTTGTACTTTTCTCCCAATGTTTTCTATACTATAGCATGGGCATGGTACACATTTTGCAGATCTGATTTTGCTATCTGTATTACCATAATCGTTGAATGTGGAAAATTCTACATATTTTGCTGTTTCGGAAAAAGCTCATTTATCAAAGATGTTCTGAATGCTAACCCCACTTACCCCACCCACTCTCTCACAGTGCAAAGTGGTTATAGTCAGAACATTTAGAGACAAGAGTTGGTAAGGCATTCTGAATTATTCTTAGAAATCCAAACCCTATGTTGTGGGTACTCATTGGTATCGTCTCGAAGAGACGATTCCAATGAGTACCCACAACATAGGGTTTGATGAATAATTATTGAAATATCATATTTTGAAAATTCATTCCCCTGTCTTATCTGTACTCCTGGTTGCAGTATTGATTATAACTAGTGTTTGATGTAAAACAGAAGCCATTTTCTCCTGCAAACATTAATTACCCGACAAAAAAGTGGTTGTTAACTACTCTTTACTCTCAGACTAAGTGCCTTACATGTGTAATGTAAAGTTTTGAAAATTATAGTACTACTTTGGTCTTCTTTCTAAACTTAGTTCTTTGTGTCACTGTTTACTAAATGTCGACCTATACCATGATTACCAACAACACTGTTAACTGATATACATGTATTTTATGCCAGATGAACTCATTTGTTATAATTTCCAAAACAATAAAAAAAAATTTGGAAGCAAATTTCCACTGACATTAAGTCATATGTCATCTTAAAAAAGAAAAACCTTCAAATAAAATAATTTTGTGTTAATAAAGTTGCATGCAATGAAGACTAAAGAAAAAATTATTGAATTGATTGATTGAATTGCGTTTAACGCCACTTTCAACTGGTATGGTCTTTTAGCAGAGGCTGGAGCACTTAAGGTAGAATACCCGTAATGAAATTCGCGTGACGTCAGAATTATTCGGGCGCAGTGGAAACCATTCGGCTGTGGTACTTTCCACCGCTGAATCTTAAGATCGCACCCGAAAGGTTCGGATACGTAACAACGCCGCTCGATAAAAACCCAATGTCTAATGAATCTGGAAATGGCCACATTAAGGGTATTCTACCTTAAGCATAGATTCCTGTAAGTTTGTAATTTCGTGGTCATTAGTTAATTTCCCCAATCCACAGAAGCAATGACTTTAAAAACTTGAATTTTTGTCTGTGGGATCACAGCACTGGGCTAATTAGACCACATTGTCACGTGACATTCCATAATACAGCAAACCACTGATAGAACATTTTTGTTAAGAATGATTGCTAGGAGAGAATCATGATACAATTTATTATAAATAAATTATTTTTTATCAAAACTACATATTGTTGGTACATGAGTACCCACAACATACAATTTGAGCAATGCTAATTCACATTTCTCTATTATTTTGTCTTATCCAGAGCCCTGCTAGAGTTGAAGTTGGCAGTCAATGTTATTCCATTCAGAATGTTTTCTGCTATATTTATAAACAAACTTACAATGTGAAAAAAATGTTGAGGAAAAAAGTACTATGGCTGTTACCCACAATATAATGCTAATAGAGCAATTCAAATTCATATATGTCCACTATTTTGTCCTATCCAGAGTACTGTTTACCCATTTCCACACAACAAGGCCTTTTGACGGCCAACAAGATAATGGCTTTAGAAAACATTGTGGAAAATGAAGAAATTGCGTGTGACAAGCAATTTATTCATTTCCCACAATGTTTTCTACCAAGAAAGACCACAAATGTCAACTTGCTTGAAATTGTCGTCTGCAGTATCTTCTTATTTTGCTGTCTGGTAATGGATTTAAGACTAGAGTATGTTGGCAGTCAATACTTGTTATTCCATTCAGAATGTTTTCTACTTGACGGACTCCCACGTTCTGTCAGAAAAATAGAAATGAACTTCTTAGTTGTTGTGTATTCTGGCACACTTGATAAATATAAATCGTAACTGGGATGCCTTGCATTCTCGTGTTTTGCCTTGTAGTAAATGGCAGATTTTGTCTTTCACATTATCCCAGACATTTGAGAAACATTGAAGGAAAAATAGAAATGAACTTCTTACATATTGTGTATACTGGCACACGTATGTACTTGATCAATATAAATTGATGCCTCGCAATGCATTCTCATGGGTGATCTTGTAGTAAGTGGCAGATTTTGTCCTATCTAATGTCCTGCCTACTTTAAATTTTGGTTCAAACAAAATGCCAATTACAGAAGCATTTCAAAAAGTTTATCTAGTGGTTTTGCCACAATGTTTGGGTAGCTTAAGGTAGTGTAGACTAAGATCAGGCTGAATGTACTATTCATGGTTAGACTATACTGACTGCCAAAGCAACAGGAATATGATGCGAACAGCATGAGAAGGGGTTTGTCTATGCCAGACATTTGAGAAACATCGAAGGAAATATTGAAAACTTTTTACTTCTTAGTTCTTGTGTATAATTGCAGGCTTGATAAATATAAATCATAACTCAAATGTTTGGCATTCTAGTTGTTTGTCATTATTATCCCCCGCCGAAAAAAATTTTCGGGGGGGATATTGTTTTTGCCATGTCCTTCCGTCCTTCCGTCCGTCCGTCCGTCCGACATTCGTTTCCGCGCTATTTCTTGGAAAGTATAGACCGGATTTCAATGAAACTTGGCACACAGCTTCACTACAAAGAGGACATGCGCATATCGTCGGGGTTACCCGGTTCGACCATTGAATTTAGAGTTACTGCCCCTGACTGTTTAAGCCATGTACATACAGAGTGATATTCGTTTCCGCGCTATTTCTTGAAAACTGTAGACCGGATTTCGATGAAACTTGGCACACAGCTTCACTACAAAGAGGACATGCGCATATCGTCGGGGTTACCCGGTTCGACCGCCTAATTTAGAGTTACTGCCCCTGACTGTTTTAGCCATATACATACAGTGATATTCGTTTCCGCGCTATTTCTTGGAAACTGTAGACCGGATTTCGATGAAACTTGGCACACAGCTTTACTACAATGAGGACATGCGCATATCGTCGGGGTTACCCGGTTCGACCGCCGAATTTAGAGTTACTGCCCCTGACTGTTTTAGCCATATACATACAGAGTGATATTCGTTTCCGCGCTATTTCTTGAAAACTGTAGACCGGATTTCGATGAAACTTGGCATACAGCTTCACTACAAAGTGGACATGCGCATATCGTCGGGGGTTACCCGGTTCCACCGCCGAATTTAGAGTTACTGCCTCTGACTGTTTTAGCCATATACATACAAAGTGATATTCGTTTCCGCGCTATTTCTTGAAAACTATAGACTGGATGTCGAAGAAACTTGGCTCACAACTTCACTACAATGAGGACATTCGCATATCGTCGGGGTTACCGGGTTCGACCGTCGAATTTAGATTTACTGCCCCTGACTGTTTAAGCCATATACATACAGAGTGATATTCGTTTCCGCGCTATTTCTTGAAAACTGTAGACTGGATTTCGATAAAACTTGGCACAAAGATTCACTACAAAGTGGACATGCGCATATCGTCGGGGTTACCCGCTTCGACCGCCGAATTTAGAGATACTGCCCCTGACTGTTTAAGCCATATACATACAGTGATATTCGTTTCCGCGCTATTTCTTGAAAACTATATACTTGATTTCAATGAAACTTGGCACACAGCTTTACTACAATGAGGACATGCGCATATTGTCGGGGTTACCCGGTTCGACCACCGAATTTAGAGTTACTGCCCCTGACTGTTTTAGCCATATACATACAGAGTGATATTCGTTCTGTTGAAGCCATATACATACAGAGTGATATTCGTTCTGTTGAAGCCATATACATACAGAGTTATATTCGTTTCCGCGCTACTTTATTGACAATGAAAATATGTTCGGCGGGGGATATCAATTCAACGAATTTGCTTGTTATATATGGTAGACTTTGTAACCACAAACAATGTGGGATTGGTGAAAAATTGATGGAAAAGAGAACAAACGCTATGATTGTCACTTGTCTTTTATGATGATAGTCTCCAGAGAACAAATTAATTGTGAAAGAAAACTTAAAACTTTATTCAATAGTTAAAGCAAACAACATTTAAGGAAAAGGAGAAAAATGTCGCAATATTTTCCAAAACCTTTTTAGTTGGAGAAACAAAAATTGGGAATATGTTTGAAAAAGGTTCAGGGCTATCTAAATATAATTCATTAGACCAAGGCCATAACAATTTATATCGGGGGACTTTGGTTCATAGATACCAAAAGGAAAATGATATCGGGTCTCTTTTAGTCCGTATATTTTTAGAAAAGATTGATTAAATCTGGGTCTTGACGCAAGTTTCTTCCAAAACAGTAATAAAGATTCATTAATTTATAATGAACGGGTTTCTGCTATGCTGTACAGTTTAACCTTTATCTGCCGAAGATATTGGAGATAATATCTCCCGCTTTATTAAATGATTAGAATTCTCTTTTGTTGATATTATCCGTTTTAACCCTTATCGAACGGCAGAATTGAACGTTGGTCCAACTTTTAGGCTGCTTTAGAGGACAACATTGAAGTAAATGATACAGTAAATTGGAATTTGTATACATAACAGCACAGAAAATATAGAGTCAAAAGGAGAAAATGCTGGTCATCAGCATTTTCTTCTTTTGTTTCAATATTTTCACAAGACATCTCTATTAGGGAAATTAAAACCTGGTCTTGTTTGTGAAAGGGTTAAACCTTGTCCTAATGATTGTAATGTGAATGACCATTGCTTTTCATAACCTGGGCCAAAAGCTTGGCTAGCTCAGTAACTTTGGAGCCTTACACTACTCAGGGTTCGAACACAGACTGACTCGGCCAATGTCCTTTTGACATTTTACAAAAGTAATTTGTCTCTGACCAATGGAAGAACTGTTTATGAATAATTGAAGTCGGATGTACATTATGGGTCTCTGATTTTATGTTTGATGTTGTAGTATCGGTGAGAGAAAAGCCAGGAATCCATGGTAAGGTCCTCCAGCTGGGGCGCTATGGCTGAAATACTGTTAAAAGTGGTGTTAATCATCGTTCAATTAATCAAAACCTGATCCAGTTTATGAGAAAAGAGGATCTTTATGCGCTTTTGGGGCATATTGCTTTGCAGTTGTTCATCTGTCTCTCTGTCTTGTCTTTCGGAAAACATCATGTGAAAATTTTTAACATAAACATTTTCGGGGCATAAATGTTGTACAATTTACACATCCTGTTTTTCATATTATTATTTTACATAAAAAGAAACACTGAAGTACCAATTCTAATTTACATGTATATTTTCACAAGATGTACTACGCCCTAAAGTGTCAAATTAAGATGTCATAAGATTTCATTTGGGTTTTAATGTTCAAATACAACTGTCATTCTTGTTTGTGTTTTGAAATATTGTTCTTTTTGACAGGGATGGATTTGCATAGAAACAGGTCAAGGTTTATTTCACAGCACTAGTGAATGGAAATTGTTATGAAATTAATAAAAACGACGAATTATTAAAGATGCTCTTTAACCCTTTCCCAAACGGCAAAAAAATTAAGGTAGTCCAATTCGAAAGCTGCTGGAAATGACGAAATGGGTGTTGATAAAGATTGGATTTGTGTACAAAGTAACACAGAAAATATTGAGGCAAAAGGAGAAACTGCTGGTAATAAGCAGTTTCTTCTTTTGCCGCAACGTTTTCCAAAGCCTTTTCATTTAGGGACGTCAAAACCAGGTCTTGTTTGGGAAAGTGTTGATTAATTTTCAATGTTGAATTTCATTTCGTTGATCATACTTTCAAGAGTCAAGCAATGGCACCTTCCATTGCATTTTCACATGGACTGTCTTTGATTTTTCGCTATTTTTCGACGATAGAAATGACATCAAATAGCCCACACTAGTGTTGTAAAATCGGACTCAAATCATAATCGATAATCGAATTGAAACGGGAAGTGGTTTCGATTCAATTATCGATTAATAATCGAAACTTCATTTTCTGTAATAAAACACTTTTGTGTTGATGGTTGTCAAAAAATCTAAAGTTTGTTACGCTGACAACAATAATGGTAAGTCTCTAGCAAAAGAAAGGTGCAAGCCAACAGATTTTGTCTTCGATTTCATTGATTTTATTAAAGTTATACTATATTCATTTTGAGCTTTGGTTTCCTACATAAGTATTACTTTCAATGTGTGTGTGTGGGGTGGGGGGGACTTTGGAAGGTAAGGGTCTTCCATAAGCCATCCAGACGGAACAAAGTTATAATGTACTTCCAGGGTGCCCACTGGTCAGGGAAAAGTCAGTGAAAATTGTATTTTCTTCAAGGTCAGGGAAAAGTCAGGGAATTTTGAAAAATGGTCAGGGAAATCTGAAAAGCATAAACAGTCAGGGAAAAGTCAGGGAATTTTGAAATTTTCTTTGCTCAAACAAAACATGTAGAGAAAATGAAATAAAGTAAAACAGATAATCATAGCTACGACAGTTTTCAGGTTTTAATTAACAAACCAGTTGTTCTCTTAAACATGACTCTGCACTAATCATTTTATCATTTTGATGTTGAATACAGGCTTAACATTTGAAATGGATCTTCTATTGAAATCTAAAGCTCTTAGGGCTAAATCTGTAAGCAAGAGGAAAGAAGCTGACGGTGAAGAGAAGAATATTGAACATCTTCAGAGAAGGTTGAAGAAATATTGATACTAAGAGGGTAGTTACATTATGTGGTGTGGTATATGTATTAATACTTGCACAGATGCAAGGACTGTGTACCATTTGGTTTTAACTGCTTTTGAGTTTGATGATGAGTATAACATGATTTAATGCCATCTCCTTCCAAATCACTTAGATATTACCATTGTCCTCTTTCAAGCGACATTTTGATGTCAAGTGAATATATAGAGCCCTCAAATATATCCATTATCACTTGTTTCCTACAAACATTTTATTAGTTGCACTTGTACCTGATTGATAGAAAATCCATTTTAGCACAAAACTGGTTTTAAAATGCTCTAAAATTGCAACACTTGAGAATGCAATATGTCAAAAATGTACATTAAATTGTGCTAATGATAAACTGTTCACACATGCACAGAGGTATCCATTTTGTCCAGAAAATGACTGAAAATAACTAATAAACAGGATAATATTTTAAGTGAAGATAAATGTGAAAGGCTATCAGTGCAGGAAATTTTGATTGGAAAGTATCTAGATAAGTAATGGCCTTATTAATTGGTCAGTTAAGATTTAAAATGGAAAAAAATTAGAGTGGAAGCAAATCTGTCCTTAATAGTCCATGAGCCAGGACCCGAATTTTGGCCGATTGGTACCACTCGGAGGGAGTAATTCTTTTTGCACTTTTTGATTAGTCTGGTATCTATACTTCATGTTTCAGTATGATAGCAATCTCAGATCGGTAGCTTATGCCCCGAAAAACGCTTCTTTTCAAGGGTACCCTTTATACACAAAAATTTCATTGGTTTTCTAGTGAAACAACACATACATTTTTCCAACCCTTAAGGTCATTCAAATACAAAAGTCTTTGTTCATTACCGAGATACAGTACAGAGTAGCATATTTTAAGGTTTTATGTTAGTCTGAAATGTCATCTGTAGGAAGATTTTAGTGTACACAGAGAACTATCTATAGATGATACGAATTACAAGGAAAAAATGAAAATTATAGTGTTTGTGGACACATAAAGTCTGCTGTCTGATGTAAATGAACTTTAATTAGTATTTTGATATCAGGTAATACTAAATACATATGTGTAAAAATACAATACTGGGAACAAAAGTGTTACATGAAACCCAAATTTTCAAAATCATTTTAAACATTATTTATAGTCTTTTTTGAAGAGACTAAATAGTGTTTTCTATGATTCCAAACGGGGAGGATAATCGGTCCAACGGTTTTGTGTCCAGTACAAGGTGAATGTGATGTAATAAAAAAAAATTGTAAGTTACATGGTGTCCTTTGACTGCATTTTATGAATATTTTTCCAAACACAACAAATATTTGAAATCAATGTCTTATTGTGTCATACAAACATTTGCTATCAATGCATGAATAAAACCTGAGACACATTTTTTAAAAAATCTAAATCGACAAAACCATGTGGACACCGTAACTTACGAAAACTTTGACTCAATTGTGTTTCCCCCACAGCATTGATATAAATTGTAGACATGTCCAAAAACATAAGTAGAATCCAGTTTTATATATTGATAACCTTTTTATGTTCCATTTTCTAGCTTATGACCTTTGAAGTGAAATAATGAAAAAAGAAATAATAAATTTGTAAGTTCATAAGACACCAAACTAATTTTGTAAGTTACATGGTGTCTCTTGACTGGCTTTAATAAGTATGTTTCCTAACAAAACAAAAGTTTCAAACCAATATCTAATTGTGTCATACAAACACTTGCTTTCTATACATGAATACAGCCTGACACACATTTTTGAAAAAATCTAAATCGACAAAACCATATGGACACCGTAACTTACAAAATTTTTAACTCAATTGTTTTTCCCGCACAGAATTAATATGAACTGTAGTTATGTCCAAAAACATAAGTAGAATCAATTTTTTTCAAATTGATAACCTTTTTATGTTCTATTTTCTAATTTATGACCTTTGAAGTGAAATAATGACTAAAGAAATAATAAATTTGTAAGTTACAAAGACACCTAACCAATTTTGTAAGTTACATAGTGTCTCATGGTTGCTTTTTTAGAATGTTTTGCACAAAACAACAAACATTTGACATCAATGTCAAATAGTGTCATACAAACACTTGCTTTTTATGTCAGAGTACAACTTGAGACACATTTTTGAAAAAATCTAAATTGACAAAGTCATGTGGACACCGTAACTTACACAAATTTTGACTCAATTGTTTTTCCCATACAGAATTAATAAAAAAACTGTAGACATGTCCAAAAACACAAGAAGATTCATTTTGTGTATATTGATAACCTCTTTATGTTCTTTTTTCAATTTATGACCATTTAAGTGAAGTAATGACTACAAAAATAATAAATTTGTAAGTTACAAAGACACAAAATGCGTAAGTTACAAGGTTGAAAAAGACACAGAGGATAATGTTTGAGCTCCTAACTGAATGATGTCACCAAAAAGTGTGTTTATGTGGAAAGGTCATAACCCCTTCTAGGTAAATATTTATTCATGATGAATCCAGTTTATAGTATATGCAAGTTGCTGGGTTGAAAGCGTAAGTTACATTTGGACACGAAACTGGGTGTTCCCAATATTCAGCAAAATGTTGCCCATTACACATTTATATCTATCAAGTTGCTAATAAAATCGACTTCTTGAGTGTTTTGACAGCATAAGTACACATTTTTTAAAAAACTGTTGGTTTATAGTACAACCTATTTTTAGCCCTGTTTTCACCTTTCCTATTGGACACCGAATGTAACTTACATCATGGGTTTATTTCAAATGAAATATTTTTCGTACATTAAAAGATAAAATTACCAAAGCGGTATATTTGGAAAATTAAATTATTACTTAACCAGTTTTTAAAGAAAAATTTTTTGGATTTTAAAAATTGCAAAAACCATAATCAATCTTGGAAAGCTCCTATTTTCATGTAACGTTTTGTGGGCTGAAAAATCGTCATTTTTTGGCCAATTCATAATAAAATGACTATGAAACAAAAAACATTGTTAACATTTTATTGGTTAATTTATCTCTTCATTATCAACATAACACACTTGAACAAATAATATGACATGTTTCTTTTATTAAATACTTTATTTTCATGAATTTTATATACCACCCCCCATTTGGACCAGTATTGTATTTTTACACATATACATTTAACAAACTTGCATGGATAGCCATGCCGACTTCATTGCCGCTCATTATACTACCAGAAAGTCAAAAAAGCATAAATGCTTATAACTTACATTTCATTCATTTTTAAATGTAGAACTAATTCGAACTACAAAAAAATCAAATGAATAATGCTTACAAACACTTCTTTAAGGATACACACGAATAAAACTAGGCCTGGTTGAAAGTGTACGCAGAGAAGCTAATTTCTCACAAGATAAAAAAGGGGTGAAGGTTATAAGCTGGATATATTCATTTATGTTTCTGGTTGGAGAGGATGAAACAAAGTCATTGTTTTAATGTTATTCTACTATCAGAAAGTCATTAGAATACATATCCAGACAAATGTACATCCATAAAGCATTGAAGAATAACGTTTTTCCATGTGCAGTTGATTCGTGAAGAAAGACAGGTTATCAATACTGCTATATAATGAATAATATTTCTTTCCTGAAATCAAATGCGGATATTCAAGTGAATTAGACATCCTTTACAAATAAAGAGTCCCTCTAGAGTGCACACCTTCGTCTTTTGCCTTTTGTTCGGATACATTTGCACAATGAATACAAAAAATGTAGGCTATTGGCCTGCTTTTAAAAACAATTATGAGGACTTCTGGTGTTAACACTGACATGCAAATTGGTAGTGTTTTCTAATATGTGTACAAATTCTTTCTACGTATATATTGCTTAGTACAACCACTTGGATTGCAAATGAAACATGCATTCCAGGAAAAAGTACACAAATATCGTATATGTATACAACATATTAAGAAACACGTGTAGTTAACTACAAGGCTATCGCTTTTCGTGTGTACGGATAAAATGTTATAAAAAGGAGGTATTTTCAGCAAAAGTGTCGTGGAACTAATCTATAATTAGAGACCTAGCAAGAATTAAATACATCTTAAGTGTATTAAAAGCATTGTTGTGCAACAGAATTATCATTAACCCAGGACATCTGAATATGTAATGACCCTACTTCGGCTATGTTTTCTTAAGACGCTCAACTAACGGACGAAGATGCAGTTGTCCCGGGTTCACTTTAGTGCACTATACTCTGTAGCGTGGACATATCACTACAGCAGTATAGTCTTTTAGAATACAAGATATAATGCAGTACAAAAGAAATATTCACGATTAAAAAATAAATCAAGTGTTAAATAAACGATGAGACTAGAGATAAAATTGATTACATCGATACAAAAGCTGTTGAAAAAAATTCACACTACGTTTCTGAAAAAAGAATGACTATAATTCCATTGTCAAATCAACATATCAGAGTTCAGTTGGAATCTTTCTTGAATGATGCATAATGTAAGTAAAATGTGCTAGGAAGGAAGAAAGAATCACTACATGGACTGTAAGACAATGTACATAGACAGTCACAATTTATTTATGCGAAGTAAACAATGATGGCACAAAGAGAGTAACATATAAATGTAAGTATTTAGGCACCAAAACAGATTTGTTCAACTGCAATTACAACATAATGCAAGAATTACGACTTGATATTAATCAACTTCAACCCAAAGCTTGGAACTGTCATGAGCAAAGCCATAATTATAACCGAACAATCGAAATCACCAAAGCATCTAGCCTTACAGCGATTGGTTTTTCAAATAAAGAAATACAGACGTGTTGATATAAATAAAACTGTAAGAATGCTGTCTAGTATGCATAACAGGAAAATGTGTTTTGTGATTTTTGAGCACTTCAGAGTTATCGAGATTAGACATTTGAAATTCGTTTATTAAATTATTCGAGCCTGTGATTAATTTATTGTAAATATGCAAATACGAGAGAGAATTAGATCACGATAAAGTGGTCTCCATTATGAATATGTGAAAGAATATGGTCAATCAGAGGTAGAGATTTTCCATGTATCGAAGTCGTCAGCAAATTTGTCAGTTGGTGCTTTAGACAGACTTAATTTAAAAAGGCATTTTAAAAATAACGATCCAAAGTTATTTTGTACTTATTTTCATTAGCATCAATATTTTTTCAATGATTTATGTGTTAATGTAAGAAAAGATATATAAAGCGGTGATGGAAATACGAACTGTTGGAGCAGAATGAAATTTGATTTCTGTGCATAACGGACATTATCAACTTACAAACAAATTGTAGTATTCTAATCTTAATCAGATAAATACCCTCATTACTGAATCATAAGCAAAATGTGATTTGTGTCGTTGAAGAATGGCATATATCACCAGTTGGTATAAGTCAAATTACCCACGAGAATGACAATGTCGAAATAGTAAGTTATGTAGACAACGAATTTGTTCGGCACTTTAAAGTACGCTGGTGCATTTACGTAACCAGTCAAGTTAAGGCATTTCATTAACATACCATATATGAGGGGATATCAAAACAGTTTTGAGCTTCTGGTATTTACTCCTTTGAGGTAGTAAAGGTTTTTACACCTTCGTGTAAATGAATGGTCCAAATACACTTTGTATGTAGGATAATATGGCTAGCTGCTACGAGCTTGTCCGAAACTTTTAAACCGACTTACCCCTCCCAGTTTTATTGACCAAAATGGATAATACTAAGAACACGGTTGCACATGGTAACATGGTTTCTAGTCCTGGAGGCTTAAAGTGCTAAACAAGATTGCCTAAGTTTATGGGGAGTCTATCCCTTCTTTTGCATCAATCTAATATTGGGAAAAGGAATTCCAGTGAGACTGAGACAGTTAAGAAGGTTAGTTGACTGCTGCCGAGGAGATTGGTTAGGGTAACAAGAAGACGTTGATTCCTAAAAATCGGATATCAGTGAACCGTTAACAAGGCGGAAGGAATGTGTGGGGTTGGAAAGGCTACGGGACTATTATATGAAAAATACAGCAGGTGTGAGAATCAAAAACCTTTGTTATGCCCTCATAAACGACTTGTTTTGAAACATGGGATCATAAACGAAACCGCTAAACAACCACAAACTTGCATTCTCTCCTACACAGATGAAAGCCACACCAGTAGTAACAAGGTATGGTAACTTCTCGTATGTAGAGGATTATTAAATCGAGTTTTCAATTTATATTGATCTGATGAATCTGTTGCTCACAACGCAGATTCTATGAAGCGTTTGCATTTGTCTAAAAGAGAGGGTGAATGAGATATGTTTGATTAAAAATTACGCCACTGTGATTATAAAGACAAGCGGTGCCGTTTTTAGCTCCACTGGCCTTTCAGGCCAGCGGGCTATTGTCATGGCGATGTGTCCGTTGTGCGTCCGTGCGTGCGTGCGTGCGTCCGTAAACTTTTTCTTTAAAAATCTTCTTCTCAGAAACTACTGGATGTATTTCAACCAAACTTCAAAGGAATGATCCTTGGGTGACCCTCTCTCAGATTCCTTCAAAGAATTTGGATTGAACCAGAATAACCTGAATCATCTGCCCTTGAATGTCAAAAATAGCTGGTTTTGACTTTATTTTTACTCTGAAATCTACAAATATTTACCAATCAAGACAAAACTTGGACAGAATATATGTAAGCATAATATCCTACCTGGGAGTAATTTTCAGCTTGATTGGAATTTTACATCATGAGTTATGTGCCCTTGAATTTGACAAAATTGCCATTTTCGACTTTGTTTTCACTGTAACAACCATAATTGTTAACCAATCAAGATTTTATTTGGACAGAATCTTGTTGACAACAAGATCTTGCTTATGTGTAATTTTCAGGATGATTACATTGCTACAACCTGAGTTATGGGCCCTTGAAATTGACAAAATTTCAGTTTTTGACACTTTTTCCATTTTGTGGCCACGGATATAGACTTATTGTAAAATACTGACAAAATTTGGACAGAATGATGCTGACCATAAGATCTTGCTCGAGTTTAATTTTCAGCTTGATTATAAACTCACATACTGAATTATGTGCCCTTGAATTTGGCATAATGACAGTTTTCAACTTTATCATCACTCTAAAAATCCCCAAAATATTGGTCAATCATTTACCTTCTTTTCGCTTTGACCACATGATTACTTCTTTTTACTTTGTTTTTGCTCTAAGAACCAAAAGTTTTGAGAAATCTAGTGTTTCTTTGACCACATTGCAGTATTTTACTTTGTTTCTGCTCTAAGAACCACAAGAATTTAAAAATATACCGGTACAAGTTTAATCATTGAGATAAATTTGTCAAATTTTTTATAGTAAACCACAAGAAATTCAGGCCTGTGGAGCGACTAAAGACCTTCAGGTCTTTCTAGTTGCTTTTGTTACCACAACTTCAATCAATTTGACCATTAGTTATCAATTATATTCCAATCAATTTGTTGTTAACATGTGTGTGGTGATATGGATCTTATAAAACTTTCAGACTCTTATAAAATGAAAACAAAGATTTACCCAACCATTTGAGTATGTATCATACTGCATTTTGTTATGATTCATGCCAAATAAACTAGAACACATATACATCTGATTCACATTTTAATGCATATGTTCGACAGAAGAAGTTTAAATCTCTGTCAAATGATTATTTAAAGTATATACGCATACATGTAATTATTTTTATCTATATGTTTATCATTTCTCCTAGTGAGCTGGACACATATTACCCAAAGTGATTTTCAGTGAC
The DNA here is from genome assembly GCA_963680895.1 of Fragum sueziense. Classification (NCBI taxonomy): domain Eukaryota; kingdom Metazoa; phylum Mollusca; class Bivalvia; order Cardiida; family Cardiidae; genus Fragum; species Fragum sueziense. The sequence goes on along the minus strand of OY804600.1, from coordinate 11,814,288 downwards.
AAAAAGCATTACACTAACAACAGGTATGTCAGGAATCATTGACTGATTCAAAATCACGAATACCAGAATCAGCACATGTATCCAATATGATTATATATAGCAGAAATTTTAGAAATATTGCTATTGCAACTGTAGTAAAAATACGTACATACAGACAAGGAGACTTGGAAATGGGAAAAGGAGGACGTACTTGTTATACAATCACCTGGCTTATAAAATTACATTGTTTTTGATAAATCTGTTCTGTAAGTATGCAATGTATATCTACGGACTTCGATGTCGACATACATAAATTATAGAATTTGTCTTTTAGGAGGCCAGGGGGTTGCATTCATTCATGGACACTGCAATATATTTTCTAAACGAAATAAAATTGCAAAAGTACTACATGTATCTAATTTCTATTTAAACATAGAAATAAGTTCCCTCCGTACACTTTGATTATCATTCTTTGCATAAGAAATCTTTGTCTAATCATCATAGTTTAAACAAACTTGGTTTTAGAAATGAGAATGTTATAATCCTACTTAATAGCAGAAACAAATGTATTCTCTCATACTTACATAATTGAGCGCGAATCTGGAAAAGGGTCCCTTATATCATTTGAGGCAGTCACATTTCTTGAGATCAGTGCATGCTTTTAGTGAAGACAATGCAGACATCCATGCTGCTATATCACAATTGCAACATGTCATTAAGGATCTAGTGGAGAACAGCAATGGTTCCTGATCAGACTGTATGTATACACAGGCTGATTTGGAACCATATTTGGTTCAAGAGCCTTAAGGGACCTTTTTTCCGTATCCTGACTTATTATATTGTACATGTATTATATTGAGTTATGATTAGATATAAGCCTATTATGAAGACCAATATATCCGACGAAGAGAGTTTTTGTACTATACTCCTCAAAAAAAGTTAAGGACCACTCATTCAAAGTGCGATATTTTGTGAATCCTTATATGAATCTATTTATAATTTATTGCAAGATAACTAGTACTCTATCTTCATAATCAGTTGGTCATTAGATTGGAAAATTAACCGAAGTAAAAACTGTAGGAGAAAAAGACATAACACTACCCTTTAAAATGCTTGTTTTTGCATGTAGTGGGCGGGATGGCAACTTTCAGAAAAAGCCCCTTTTCCAAGGATTTTCTTTTGAAAAATCACATGTGTGGCTAGATTGACCATCTTGAACCTCTATTAATTAAATGCGAGAAAAGTAGAAGTTATTAATTACCTACTGGTACCCTGTATGAGGGATTTACAATATGCCTCTACCATCGCCCATATGAGAGCTTCCAGCATCACTTATTGAACGTTATGAGTAGAGATCCTTTCTGTAATGATGGTCCCACACATTTGCAATAGGATTCAAAAGAGGAGAGTGTACTGTCTATTGCATAACTTACATTTTTCTCTCTCTAAAAAGACTCATGTGCAATTCTTACCATGTGTGGACGGTCGTTATCATCCCCTAAATGAATTAAGGAAAAATAGCGCCACCAAATGGATAAGATTATCTAAGGAGAACATCATCTCTTTATCGATCACCGGTCAGCGATCTGTAAGGATTGATGCCAAGTTCCGTAGAACCATCTTAACATACCCACCCCACTCAGGCACAAATGGTCCATTTCACTTATCATCTTTTACACCATAAACATCTTTTAAACACCAATTTTTCTGAAGAAACACTACGACTTTTCCGACTTTGGCATTCTGTCACAATTTTGACAGCTCGCATCCCACAAAATAGACCTCAAATCTGCAAGGTGAAAATTGCATTGTGGACGTTGAAAGTCAATGCAAAATCGTCCGGTCTGTGCGGCCGAAGTGGGGCTCACCGGAAGCTTCCATGCGCATAATTTATGAGCTCAGATGTGCTTTTTGCTGTTTGAACATAGACTGCTTGTACAGTTGGTCTCTGGTGTAATTTGATGCACGATAATGCTCGTCTTCACACGTCGAGCCTTGTTCTCAAGAAGGAAAAACCCAACTAACTGAAAAGTTAGCAAGCTTTCCTTACTTGAAATTCATTAAACATGTGTGGGACTGTCATCACATAAGAATTCCTTCCAATAATGTCGTCACAGCCATATCGGAAGCTTGTAAACGGGTCCCGATAGATGCATTTAGATCCCTTTATGTGGGAACCGGAAGTTGATTTCAAGCGTCTGTTAACATTGCATTGAAGTGATAGACGCATAAGATGGTCACACAGGTTATGCACCTGAATATTCAGAGGAAAATTTTGAGAAACAATGACCTTTTCTATAAAATGCTACCCCACCCACTACATGTAAAATCAGGCATTTTGAGGGGTAGTGCAATGTCAATTTCTCTTACAACTTTAGTTTCAGCAATTTTTACAATATACCGATAATTTTTTATGAAGGAAAGATTACTCTTCATTATACAGTAATTTAATGAATAAATTTATTAAAAGAAACGTAAAATATATTATTTTGAATATGTGGTCCTTAACTTTTTTTGATGAGTATATATATGACAAAAACAGCATTTTTTGTATACTCATATTGTATCCGTGAATATGGGACGATCGGGTTTTACTTTGGTTGCCACATGATGTACATTATATATCGTCGGTGTAAATGCAAAACCTTGTATGTCGATTGTTGCGATTTTCAAAGTACAAATTTGTGTGCCAAGTTAAAGACAATTCTTACAGGTTTTGAGATATTTTGACGGATCAGTATTGATGACAAATCATTTATGAACAATGTGTCTAAATTTCAAGTAAAACATTTCGGCTTGGGAAAAGTTATTACACTTTTTTTCTCTCCCCTTTAAAATTTTTCCAAAAACGAGATACAAGGTTTTACATTTACAACGACGATATCGTATAATCGTATATTGGCATTGGCTATATTTTGTTGTAAAGTATAGCTTCATTTTTTTCATGTGGTCATTCAATTTAGTTACGAACCGTCGAATATTGTGCAATTGAATATATTTCCAGTATTTATTTTCTAATTTGCATTGATTGGACATTCAACTGAACATATAAGGCCCTTCATTATTTTTATATGTGAAAATGTTTTTGAGTTTAGCATTCTTTCAGTAGCATTCTTTCAGTAGGCCTGACGTAAAATTCTCCATTTCATATTCATATAACATATATATGCATGAAATAGTCACCTAAAAGGCAATCCAATTGTTTTGGATAAAAACACAGTGCTGTCAATAGATTAGCAACAGTTAGAAGCCTTAGAACACTCATAGTATGCGTTTAAGTTTTTAGGTACGAACATTTCAGGGTCCGAATCGACCAAATGTTTTTGCCGTTTACAGCTTTTTCCAAGTGTTTTGTGTCACGAAACTGGCATGAATCGATGAATACGCATTTGAAAATAAATTTAAGGGTAAAAATATGTTGCCACTTGCATTTCTTCTTCAAAGAATTGAACAATTCACTTGAAAAAATTGTGCATTTCGTTCTGTGTAGGGGCCGACAAATTGTCTTCTATTTCACAGCCTACAGAGGCCTCATACCTTGGAACAGATTCAATAGTACTCAAAACTAGTGTTTTAAGAATATTTTGGCAGAGAAAATAATCACGACAAGCCTTTTGATAAATCACACACTACCAAAAGAAATCGCACCTACTGTCCCATTTGTGGGCATGTGAAAATGGGGTAGGTTAAGAAAACGGCGATTTTCTCAGCATAAGCTACCAATTTCAGACTGCTATCATATCAATTAGTTAACTGCACATATCAAGCTGTTCAGAAAGTGCAATAAGAATTACTCCCTCCGAGTGGTACCAAAAAAGTGTCTGGCTCATGGACTATAAACACCTTTCATGAGAATGATGCTCACAGACAGTTGTTCGAAACAGTTTAAGTAAGTCAAAGACTGAAGTAGTATTTCTCATTTTCTCTTATGTATTGAGATGTACAATTTAAAGTTTAAGTCATAACTTCAACCATAAGTATTAACATTTCAATTGTTGTCAAAGAAAGTGTATTTGACTGAATCAAGCAGGACAAATAATTATCTTGTGTCTTCATCATGTATACAAAGTTGAGCATTTTAAGGATTCTACTAATACATGTAAGTTCAACAATCACATTTGAATTGTTATTGTAAGAAATCTTGATAAATAGCAGATGGCTGGTACGGCTTTCTGGGAGAACGAGGTCGTTTAGCGCGAAAAAAGGTCAGGGAAAAATGAATTTTGGTCAGGGAAAAGTCAGTGAAAAGTCAGGGAATTTTATTCTAGATGAAGGGTGGGCACCCTGACTTCATAATTTTGATTTGTAGCCAAATTTCAAATTAATTTTTTTCCACTTAAACAAAAGTCTGCAATAAGTGTCTGCGTTTTAGTCCTATCCATTTACCCTAGTCCTTACTCAAAGAACAGCTGGACAATTTTTAGTATTTTAAGAGTTAAGGAGTTGGAGATAAATGGTGCAGGTATCAAAAATTCAAATCTCTTTCCCAAATTCACATCATCTGTCTAAAATAAAGTGTATTGGTGGCAAAACCGTATTTTTTCGTATCCAGATTTAGGCATATGTCCGGTAACTGGTACACTTGATTACGAATAGAGGTTGTTTAAAAAGCTCTATTTAGACTCTTTTGTTTGTTTTAAATGTCATAAAATGAAATGAGTGGTCTGCTTTGAAATGAAATGGCTTTATTTGCCCATTTTTCTTTCGTTTCATGAATGTTTTTCTCCAAAATCATGTTATGAAAATGGTGCCGATGATCGCTAGAAACGATGGAATTCCGCCGCTGCCAAACATTTTTGATTACAGATTTATTTGATTATTAGCAAAATGTGGTCTTTTTACACCCGAATTAATATCTGCAAATACAATTTCTGTCTTTAACATTTGGTTTACTCTTGGTTCTTTCCTTTGGAAGCTAAAAAACGAAAACAACCATTAATTGCCATCAGTAATATGGAGCCGATTTTTTCGGTAAAAACCAAAGACGTTAACGATCATCGATTTTCCATACTCATAATCGATTGTCACCGATTTTGGGCTTCAACGACGATTAATCGATTATTTCCGATTATCGTTACAACACTAGCCCACACTATTAGTTTTCACTTAGGAGCTATTAATTATAGCTAAGGTGATATCCCGAAGTTAGCTCATGTCTCTTTTCACAATTATTTGAACTCTTCAATGAGCAAAATGAAAGGATACTGTATGTTTTCTATAAATAATTTATGCCATGGAATAAGACTTTGTCAATGTGGTTTAGCAAGTTTGGCTAGTATTTTGATTAACCTTTTTGCAAACAATCCTTGGATATCATGTCCTAATCAAAATGAAGCTTTAGAAAATGAGGGAAAAGAAGAAAATGCCAATAGCTAGTATTTCTTCCTTTTCCCTAATACATTTCAATAAGATAATCTATTGAGCATTTTCCCTCATTATGTAGCATTATCCAGAACTCCTGAACCGGTCTAAAATGTTCTTTCTCCCTTTGGAAATATTGAATTATAAATAAGTGTTTAACCCATTACAAAACAAAATTTTAGATTGGTAATTTAAATTCAAAGATGTTGCAGACAACAATCTCAAGTGAACGAAATTTAATTAGTTTGGTGTTCTGGGTAGAACACATTGTAGGGAATGAAGAAATTGCTTCTATCAAAGAATTTCTTAATTTGCCATGATGTTTTCCAAAGCCTTCTTCTTGAGGGGCTTCAAAAAGCTTCTCTGAGTGGGGATTGTTAACCTATTACTGCATAGTGACGCCTTTTTACTCCCCCACAAGAAAGGGCTTTGGCAAACATTGTGGAAAATGAAGAAATTGCTTGTTACAAGCAATTTCTTCATTGTCTACAATGTTTTCCAACCTAAAATGGACAGGTTTTTAAAGTTTCATAACTTGAAATTGTCGTCTGCAACACCTTTCAAATTGGAATAGTCCAAAATTTTGTCGTCTGGTGATGGGTTAATTGTGTCCTTATTTTGGGGCACATATCATGTCAGAAGTTGAATAATTCGTTCATAGATTTTAATTTTGTCTTTTCAGAAAAGAGATGGATGTAATACTCCTTTCAGAAACAGAAGCTACCAAGCAAGTAAGTGGTCTTCTTATATAGCAATGAATTCCGTGCTAAAAATAGACATGGTTCCGTTATGTTTTGATAAACTGTTGGTGTTGTTATAAAATTTCGTAACTACTGCGTGTATCAAGCGATGGTTACCAGATTTTATTACAACATCCATGAAATACTATTCGATTGTCCGAAATTATGTCGCTATTTACGAGATAAAATCATTCCCTAAGAAGAAAAAGAAGAAGAAGAAGAAGAAGAAGAAGAAGAAGAAGAAGAAGAAGAAGAAGAGCAGCAGCAGCAAAGAAAATGCAGAATATCAGCCATTTCTCCTTTTGTCTCAATATTTTCTGTACTCTATTGTTAACAAATTCTATACTCATCAACATCTGTTTTGTTATTCTGCAGCATCTTTTAAATTGAAACTGTCCATATTTTGGCAGTTTCGAAAAGGGTTAACTCTTTCCCAAAAGAAAAATTAAGGTAGTCCAACTTGAATACTGCTGTAGATGACAAAATTGATTTGATAAAGATAGAATTTGGGCAGAATATGGCACAGAAAATATTGAGGCAAAAGGAGAAAATGCTGGTTATCAGCATTTTGTTCTTTTGCCTCAATGTTTTCTCAAGAATTTTCTAGTAGACAGGTCAAAACCTGGCCCCGGTTTCTCGAAAAAACTTAAGTACATTTTCATGCTCAAATCTGAGCACCGTGCTCAAATTGCACGAAATCCACGTGAACTTCAATCGAATACCCTTCAACGTTGGAGAGTATCCCTTTGAAGTTGAGCATGTTCTCATGAGAATGTACTTAAGTTTTTTCGAGAAACCGGGGCCAGGTCTTGTTTGGGAAAGGGTTAACCTTATTTATATACCACCCCCTCTTTGTTAGGCATTAGAGGAAAATCATGATTTCCTGATTTGGTCTGTTTTTCCGGGATTTGATTCGACCTTTAATGTCACATGTAATGTCTTTTTTGTTTCCAGCGTCTTTCCTTTACTGGACTTGTGACAAAAGTATTGTGATTTTACTTCTAAGAGTAATAGATAAGATGGCGTAATGGCATTCTAAATTTGTTATTTCAAATCTGAACCCTATGTTGTGTGAACTCATTTGAATTGTCTCGATGAGTACTCACAATTATGGTGTTTAATTGATGGAAAAGAAAATGAAATATTCATTTTGAAAAGACAATTAATCCAGTCTTATCTGTAGCTCTACTACTTTGAAGTACCAAGCCTTCTGGCTAGCCTATATTTTAATAGAAACAGAGGAGATGGTCAAGACATTCTAAATTTGTCATTTCAAATCCAAACCCGCTATTATTGTGTCATTATTATGTTTACTCATTTTGATAGTTTTTGAGAGGCAATTTATAAGAGAACAAACAACATAGGTTTGATCATTGACAAATGATAATTTTCATCTTGAAAAGACAGTACCCCGGCCCAATTTTATCTTAAGTTGTATCATTAGTATAGGTGTATGTCATGTCGACTTTTAGGAAGTCTTGTGTCAAACTGGGTCCAAAAACTATTCAATTTTGTGAACATGGGTTATCAGTCATCTTTCAAAAAGTGTTATGTGATTGTAGTCTCTTAAAATTTATAATTAATATTCATTGATGAGAGGGGGAGGGGGGGGGCTATTATATGAAAGCCATTTTGTCATCTGAAGCAGCTTTTGAATTGGAATAGTTTAAATTTCTGCTGTTTGGGAAAGGATAAATTTTGTACAAGAGTTTCCCAGAAAGGATTTATCATTAGGGCATCACATGAAATATTTGATTATTTTCCCGGAATCATGTGGGAGAAAAGAGCGTGGGTAAACAAAAATCAAATTGGGATCCCGTGTTCCCGTCTATCAATAAAATAATAGGGAATCAATACAAATATAATTACCATATTTCTCCTATTTAAAGAATTAAGGAGAAAAAAATTAAATTGGCCATTCATGTATATAATGTAAGTGAAAGTTAAAATGCAACTATAGGATTTTTACAAAATTTCACCTAGTAAAAGGACTATATTGAATCTATTGATCTCATCTATAACTAATATTATGATAGGGAATTAAAAAAATATAATTACCATATTTCTCCTATCAAAAGAATGGATAACACAAAAATTAAATCCCATAATTATGTGGGTGTTCTCTATGTATCGATAAAGATTAAGTTATCTCTATGAAATAATAAAGATTTAGCTATCTCTGTTGAATAGTAAAGATTGAGTAAGTTTACTAGTTCAAGATTTAGCTATCTCTGTTAAATAGTAAAGATTGAGTAAGTTTACTAGTTCAAGATTTAGCTATCTCTGATAAATAGTAAAGATTGGGTAAGTTTACTAGTTCACCCTGTAAAAGGAACTAATTTTCAATCAATCAATGAATAATAGGGAATCAAAAACAAATACAATTACCATACACTCCCTATTTAAAGAATGGGATAATTGAAAAATGCTGTAACCCTTGACGCAGATGGGTACCTTAGAAAAATAATAGGAGAAGTACAATTTGTGTAATACCCCTCCCTTTTCGGTTCAGCCAACATCTTTTCTGACATTGTTTGACAAAACTCACTTGTGTGGCTTTGTTTGACAAAACTTACTTGTGTGGCTTTGTTTGACAAAACTTACTTGTGTGGCTTTGTTTGACAAAACTTACTTGTGTGGCTTTGTTTGACAAAACTTACTTGTGTGGCTTGGATTGAATGTTGTGTTTGATCTATTATAAGACATATGGCTGGAAAATTATTGATGCAGCATTTAACACCATTCAGTCAATCAATCAACAAATGTTATTACCATTTTTCCCAAATTATTTGTTTGAAGTTTTGGTCAAAATAAAAAATGAAATTTGATCCATGTTGAAATCAAAATAAAACTTTAAAAATTTCAATAAGGATGGAACATGTATTAGGATAAATACAGTATGTCAGTCAAACCTTTCCTAAAGAGGACAGTGTTTTGATGTCCTTACTAGAATTCATGGTTTTGGGAAACAGTTAAGAAAAAGATGAATGCTGGTAACCAGCATTTTCTCCTTTTGCCTAAATATTTTCATGCTATAATCTGCACACATTCGATCTTTATCAACAGCCATTTGGTTGCCTGTTGCTACTTTTAACCCTTTCCCAAACAAGACAGGGTTTTGACGTCCGAAGTGGAAATGGCTTGGGAAAACATTGAAACAAAAGAAGAAACTGCTGATAACCAGCAGTTTCTCCTTTTGTCTCAATATTTTCTATCCCATATTTTACACAAATATTATCATTATTAACATCCATTTTGTCATTTGTAGCAGTTTTTGGACTGGATCACCCCAAAGTTTTGCTGTTTGGTAATGGGTTAAAATCCAATAATGACAGAGCACATATTAGGATAAATACAGTACATCAGTTTAGTGGGTAAAGTGTTCTCCTCCAATCATGTCTCTTTTTCCAATCGTTGCCATGGTAATGTGACTGCGCAAGAACGACGGATTCATTGATCTTATTTTGTATGCATTGGATGAATGGAGAGAGCTTGTCCTATATCGGCTCCCAGTGTTTATGTTGTAGAGGTTATAGTATTGTGACGTCAACCGATAGTGCTTAGAGGGGCAAATTGACAGAAATCGAGCTCCAATAGTTTATTGAGTTTCTTTTTTTCTTTCTGAGAAATTCTTTTAATTCTTCTTTCGATTTACAAAGTGATTAATGTGTTAGTTATAAATCTATACATACTGGCTAAAATATAATACAAGTTAAATATTGTTCAAACTTTCACTGAATACTTGTAAACTGTTTGATATACTGTTTTGAACCTTGACAAAAAGTTTTGATATTGGCAAAATCAAGACTAAAACGTGACATTATCATCTATTATGTTCCAGACAATGATGCCTGAACATTTTCTTATCAATTTCTTTTGTGAATGTCAACAACATGGCATTATGACATTTCGAAATATTGTGTGACAAAAAGAGTGGGAAGCTGTGTCTTGCGACTGTTGATTGCCAAGGAAACCTCTGACATTTCGAAATTTAATTGAACTTTTCCTGAGGTGTTCCTCGGAATTTGAAACGAGTCTCCCTGGGGTAGTTTCGGAGGTGCGGATTATGTTGGTGTAGGAGTATACTTTACTGGTCTGGAAAGGTGAGAGGAAATGTGTAGGCTAAAATGTCATTGTCAAAGTCAGGGCGTCAGAAAAAAACGGGTAAATTCCTTCTAAATTTGTTATTTCAAATCGAAACCCCATGTTGTGGGTACTCATTTGAAGCGTCTCTTCGAGACACTTCAAATGAGTACCAACAACATAGGGTTTAAAGGACAACAAATGATTTTGTGCATTTTGAAAAGATTTTACCCCATCTTACCTGAAATTATCTTTGTCAAATTCATGGTAGTTGTTTGACATTTTGTTTTCTCCTTTGAGTATTATGCAATGTGACCTTTTGATGGTATAGTTCTTGGTTCAGCTAAACCTGTATGATGTTCCAGTGATTGATTTAGAATCTGTTTAATCAAAATATTGAATGTCTGTTAACCCTTTCCCAAACGAAATAATTTTGGACTGTTCCAATTTGAAAGGTGTTAGAGACGTCAATTTTGAAGTAAAAAAAGAAAGGATTGGTGTACAATATAGCACAGAAAATATTGAGACAAAAGGAGAAACTGCTGGTTATCAGCAGTTTCTTCTTTTGTCTCAATGTTTTCCCAAGCCTTTTCTAATAGGGACGTCAAAAGCAGGTCTTGTTTGGGAAAGGGTTAACATGATGGAATGATGAAATTTATTTTCATAATATGACAAAAACAACAGCTGAATTTTAGCTTTGGTTGGACTTAGAAATAACAACATGTAAAATTGATTCAAATCAATGGCTGCTAAGAATCACAACGTTAATTGACAAATTTGATAATTAATTTCACAGCCATGAATGTCTTCAACAATATAATGAAACTTATCAAGATTGATTGAAGATTAGAAAACTGTGCAGTGATCTTCCTGTTGAGTGAAATTGGCATAAAATTAGATAGTTTGATTAAACATGGATTTTTGAATCTGATTTAATGCCTCTTATCAGTATCTTAGTCATATGTTGGCAGCTGGAGCACCTAACCATGGATTCTTGTTGTTTGTCTCACCAGTATGACTGCAATACAGTCGACACTCGTTATGTCCAAGTCAGAGGGACCGTCAAAATACCTAGACATATCCGAAGTTCGACTCATCCGATTTTGTTTGGCTTCGATAAAGTTGATTTTGGACCGTTTTTGAAACTAATCAAGTACGGTTATTATTGATATATAGTAGGAAAAGGAAAGAAATTGCTCGTTTCGAGCAATTTCTATCCTTTTCCTACTATATTTCAATAGCTATATTCAGTTCGAAATCATTTTATTTGGAAAAAAATATGTCCATTGATGAGGACGGGACCAGATTTGAACTTCGACTTGAGCGAAAATTCGACTTATCCGATGTCGACAAAACGAGTGTCGATTGTATATGCTTTTGGAGCTTCTGGCTGATTTCTCATTGAGGTTTATGATTATCCACCCATTGGTCGAAAACAAATGTAAGAAAGGATATTAGCTTTGGCTGAGGATCAAACCTTTGACCTCATGATCAACTTGGCTATGGCAGAGACCTTTAAGACAAAATTTTAGGGTGGTCCATTTTGAAAAGTGCTGCAGACGACAATATGGATGTAATTAAAGATAGGGTTTGCGTAAAATATGTCACAGAAAATATTGAGACAAAATGAGAAACTGCTGGTTATCAGCAGTTTCTTCTTTTGTTTCAATGTTTTCCCAAGCCGTTTCTATTAGGGACGTCAAAACCAGGTCTTGTTTGGGAAAGGGTTAATGATAAGGTCAAGGTCATTTCACTCATTTGTCTAGGTATAAACTGTAATACAGCATGGTGTTACAATTTACTTAATATTTGATATAAGTATCCATTTATTTACTGAATAAATGAATAAATAATTGCTCTTCGATCAATGACTGTTATGATATTGTTCGCTGTATATGGCTCTGGACCTTTTATTAGGTTTTCGTTCATAGACTGTCAGTTTGTTATGTTGGGATGAGTTCTGTAGGTAAGAATTTGTAATTAATAATTTCTCGCTTTTCAATGAAAACCTCGTAAGTGCAGCTTGTTTAAAGCTGCAGTTACGAGGTTTTCTTTGAAAAGCAGCAAATTGCTATAAGTTGAATAAAAGCAGCAAAAAAGCTTTAAGTTGAAAGTTTTGAATTATGTTAGCATCCCGGTTGTCTTGGCATAAAGTTGCCTGTCCGTCTGTTCAGCCATTTTCTACTGAATTCTTGTCCACTCTGACTCAACTCTTACATGTTGAAAACTTTGATATAAAGGCAAAAATAGCAGATTCTTCTTTTCATACAATGTTTTCTATCCTAAAAGATAAAGAAAATATTAAATTTCATTCACTTTAACTTAGCGTCTGCAACATCTAAATTGAATTTGGACCAGTTTGAAATTTTGTTGTCTGATAATGGGTTGATATACAACTAATTAATCCTTTCCTAAACTAGACCTGGTTTTGATGTCCGTAATCAAAAAGACATAGGAAAACATTGAGGCAAAAGAAGGAAATGATATAAAAATCTTGGCCTTTTTGGAAAGGGTTAGAAGGAATTAAAGGTTAAAAGCTAAATTTAAGTTAAAGAAAGAGAAAGACAGTTAGGCAATAAGGGTTTGCTGCCTGAAATTGCACAAATGAGACTAGATTTATGATGGTGAAAATTTCCAAGGCTTATTGATTAGGCTGCTTACTGTAAGTCTTTTAGGGCCTTAAACCTTTTCCCAAAGTAAAACAATTAAACAATCTAAATTTAAAGTTACTACAGAGGACAAATTTGCTATTGATGTACACGAAATTTGTGTACTCTATAACCCAGAAAATATTGAGGTAAAAGAAGAAAATGCTGATCATCAGCATTTTCTTCTTTTGCCTCAATTCTTTCTCAAGCCTTTTCGGTTAGGAACTTCAAAACCAGGCCCCAGTTTCTCGAAAAAACTTAAGTATATTCTCATGAGAACATGCTCAACTTCAAAGGGATACTCTCCAACGTTGAAGGGTATTCGATTGAAGTTCACATAAATTTCGCGCGATTTGAGCACGGTGCTCAGATTTGAGCATGAGAACATAGTACTTAAGTTTTTTCGAGAAACCGGGGCCAGGTCTTGTTTGAGAAAGGGTTAAACCTTTCCCAACAAGACATAGTTTTGTCGTCTTTTAACTGAGAGACCTTTGGCAAACATTGAGGGAAGCTATATTGTGGAAAAATTCTTTCTTTATCAACATTAATTTTGTCGTCTACAGTGGCTTTCAAATTGAAATTGTTTAAAATTTTGTTGTCTTGCTGTTTGGAAAAGGGTTAAACCCTTATTTCACTTAGAAATTATTTCTTGGGGCTTATGTGTATTTAGGATTATCACTTTCCGTAAATTTACTTAGATGCTTGCAGGTTAATTATCAGCCATATGTCTACACCATGGCCGACTTCGTGCAAGATGATTGTTCGACAATAGCACCAATTGAAAACTGAAAGTGTGAGCTATTTTACACCATTCACTGCAGAGACATGACCGGGATTTGCCATTATCTGCCTCTATGTAAATGCTTCCCTCAGGCATCAAATTGATGCCGGTTCTACCCCCTTGATGCCTGACTGCATTGCCGCAAGACTATTCTGACCATTATCAAACCGGTGGTCATGAAACTGAGCCATCACGCTCGGAGGAAGGTCATTTTACTTTTACCACTTTTCTAAGTAATCTGTTTAGCTTGATCTCTGCAAATCTGCTCTTTCATGGTATATAATCACCTGACTTAGAGTTTCCGATAATCTTCAATAACTTTGTCAATACTTGACCAATTTGAATTCAGTTTGAAGCAGAGAAGGTGGAAAAATGTTAGGAATAACATGGAAGTCGTAGATTTTTGAAAAATCAACTGATAAAAAAGTTGTTGAAGATAAAACCAAAAATTTTTATCTTCAATAACTTTTTTATCAGTTGATATTTCAAAAATTAACCACGTCCATTTAATGCGTGGCGACTGTCCACATTCTTTGCTTCAAACTGAATTGAAATTGGTCCTGTATTAACAAAGTTATTGATGATATTCAGTAAGTATTGTACCACATGATTGTTCACCGTGTCTTTGCTGTATGACTTTTAATAGAGGTACCTCTCTTTGCAATGATACAACCTGAGCTGTTGACTGGGACATAGCTGCGATATCGTAGCCACAAAGTTGATGATGGGTACCAAGATCAAAATTCTTAAAGGTTTCGGTTACATTATTGAAACTAACTGGGACATTTGAATCAGCTTTAGAAATCAAGGGTAGCTAGATCTTTGAAGAAAGGATGATTCTATGAAGTACCAACAATATGTATACAGTAAATATAAACCAGAAGCATTGATTACATGTGAACTTCATTTTGCTATCATTTAAATTTGATTAGGATCCCGGAGTAATTTAATTGCTCTTCTGAAGCATGGTTTATTTATTGAATCGATGCTGTCTGAATGGAATTAAAGATACATATTACATTGCTCCGGATTTTGTTGTAATGCTCCTTTAATCCTCAACATCACTCCTATGTTGTTGGTACTTATTTTGCCGTCTATGTTCCATGGAGGTTTTTTGTTCTTTTGGGTACTGACAACATAGGGTTTGTGGTTTAAGATGGGTATTTAGTAAAAGTGAAATATAATTAGTTCTATGAACTGGCTCCCTGCCGTTGGAAACAATAGCATGGCATGGCTACAGATAAGATGGAGAAAATCCAGTCTAGATCAGTTATTTCTCTTCCAAACCCTATGTTGTGGGTACTCATTAGAATCGTCTCAAAGAGACGATTCTAATGAGTACCACAACATCAGGTTTGATGGAAAATTGATTGTATTTCGCATGTTGAAAATTACCAATATCTATGAAAGCTCCGTCTAGGTTATGATTATACTAGATACATGGCCTAGTTTGGTTTTCTATGATGTTTATTGATTGCACAATACTTAACAGTACAGAGACAACAAAATAATGATAAAATCAAAAGGAGCACTTAACCTCAAAGTGGCTGCCAGATTGGTTACAATTATGCATTTGTGTTTGTTTTGCTAATAGGTAATCATAAATGTGAGTGCTTTTAAACCTTTTGTGAACTTTCAAGAGATTTTAGAATTAAAGAATGATGGATTCTGATGTTGCCCTTTAAAATTCATGTTATTAAATGTTTTCTGAAATAAAATAATTTTCATTGATAATAGTAACTGTTACTTTCTTTGATTTTATATGGTTTTGGACAGTTTCACACAAAATTAGAGAAAATTATTTATAAAAAGACATCTTGAAAGAGCTTTGACAAAAAAAAAAAAAAAAAAAAAAAAGAAATCATACAACTTAGTATACACATGCACTCTGCTTTTACATACTTTATTTTGTAGGGGGAGTATTTGTAGAATAGGGATGGAGATGGGGGGTATTCTGGTCACTGTATGTCCGTGTTGGTGTGCGCATAATGCTTTGATTAAGGTTTTAGGTGCAAGTCTCATATCTCTGTTTCTACTGATGCATAATTGCTTTGAAACTTTCTGCTGCAATTTCCACATGCTTCTGTGACCATGATATCAGGCTTTAGGCCTAATATTTTCTGGGCTATAATGTACACAAATTATTTCTTCAAATACTTGAAAGTCTGCGTCAGCTTTCGAAAAGGAACAGTCCAAATTTCATTGTTCGGAGATTGATTAACCCTTTCCCAAACGTCAAATTTTCAAAATTTCCATTTCAAAAGCTGCTGCAGAGCTTAGATGGACCTTGTTTAAGATAGATTTTTTTGTACAACATAGTTTGGAAAATATTGAGACAAAAGGAGAAACTGCTGGTTATCAGCAGTTTCTTCTTTTGTCTCAATGTTTTCCCAAGCCACTTCTATAAGGGACATCAAAACCAGGTCTTGTTTGGGAAATGGTTAATATGGACACCAGTAAGTAAACAAACTGTGTTAGGTCAAGAACCTTTCATTAGCTAAGTTGTCCATTGCCCACTAGTTATAACATTGCCCAGGAGTGGGCCAACTAATCAACTATTGTTTCTGGGAAAAGCTGATAATTTATTAGCCTACCACTTTGGTCTCATAAAAGAAGAGGGCTAGCCATAACACAATTTCTTGGCCCTGCATTTTCCAGTAATTGGTCTGTAGAATGCCTTTATCCCTTTTCCGAAAAAAACCTGCTTTTGATGTCTCTTTCAGAGAAAGTTTGGGAAAAAATTGAGGCAAAAAGAAAAAATGCTGATAAATCAGCATTTTCTCCTTTTGCTTCTATATTTTCTGTGCTTTATTGTAGACATATCTTAAATTGATATTGATATCAAATTGTCTCCTATAATTGCTTTTGAATTTGATGTTAAAACTAGGTCTTGGCTGGGAAAGGATTAAATAGCAATTACTTGCATGCAAGGTCACTTATACATTATAAATTAGTAATTAGTCGGAAAAGTGCAATCAGTACTCATGAGAGCTTATTTTGAAGGAGATTTTTTGGGGGGGGGGGGGGGGGTGGTAAACATTATTGCTTCTTACATTATTAACCCCTTCGCTGCCCCCAGACGGCCTGAGCCGTCATGAGGGGAGAACAATGTTTTTTTTCAAAGTTTAATAACAACAAATGTAATTTCCAAAATGAATGAAAATATATTCACTGAATAGCATTTTCAATTATCTTTCAGAAAATATAAGGTTTTATATAGTTTTATTGAATAGTTTTTAGCTCCACTGGCCTTCAGGCCAGCGGGCTATTGTCATGGCGTTGTGTCCGTCGTGCGTGCGTGCGTGCGTCCGGTCGTCAACTTTTTAGCTCACCTGAGCATGAAGTGCTCAAGGTGAGCTATTGTGGTCGCTCACCGTCCGTCGTCCGTCCGTCTGTCCGTCCGTCCGTCCGTCCGTTCACAATTTCTTTAAAGGTCTTCTCCTCCTATACCTTTTGGCCAATTTTCACCAAACTTGGCAGGAATGTTCCTTGAGTGACCCTTTTCAAAACTTGTTCGTGAATTTTTGATTCGTCAAAAAATGTGGGCGTGGCAGGGCGGGGTTAATCAGACTTTTAGAGAAATCCTCAAGAAAATTCATTAAAATCACATTATCAGCCATGATGTATCAGGTTTCATGTAATGTAAGCAAAGACCGGGTGATGTTTATGAAAGACCGGTGAAAGATAAACAAGACCGGCGAAAGATAAACAAGACCTCCGGACCTGCATCTAAAAGTGGGCAAATACAGTCTATTTGTTATTTAAACTTTAATGCCTATGTTGTTGGTACTCATTTGAATAATCTTGATAAGATCATTCAAATGAATACCAACAGCACTGGGTTTGATAAACATTGAAAGATATTTTACAATTTGGAAAGCCAGTAACCTCTTTTATTTGTTTCTCAATTTACTTAAGGATTATCTCAATGCTTTAACCCTTTCCTGAAAAGGCCTGGTTTTGACACCTTATTATTATTATGCCCCCTTTCGAAGAAAATGGGGGTATATTGTTTTGCAAGTGTCGGTCGGTCGGTCGGTCGGTCGGTCGGAAGGTCGGTCGGTCGGTCGGTCGGTCTGTCCGTAGACCAAACTTTGTCCGGAGCATAACTCGAAAAGTATTAAAGGTAGAATCATGAAACTTCATAGGTGGATAGATCTCATTATGGAGAGGTGCAGTGCATAAGAACCGTAACTCTGCCGATCAAATTTTTTGAGTTATTGCCCTTTGTTGATTTTATAACTTGATTCTTGTCCGGAGCATAACTCAAAATGTATGTAAGGTACAATCATGAAACTTTACAGATGGATAGATCTCATTATGGAGAGGTGCAGTGCACAAGAACCGTAACTCTGCCGATCAAATTTTTTGAGTTATTGCCCTTTGTTGATTTTCAAACTTGATTCTTGTCCGGGGCATAACTCAAAAACTATGTTAGGTAGAATCATGAAACTTTACAGGTGAATGGATCTCATTATGGAGAGGTGCAGTGCACAAGAACCGTAACTCTGCCAATCATATTTTTGGAGTTATTGCCCTTTGTTGATTTTCAAACTTGATTCTTGTCCGGAGCATAACTCAAAAAGTATGTAAGGTAGAATCATGAAACTTTACAGGTGGATAGATCTCATAATGGAGAGGTGCAGTGCACAAGAACCGTAACTCTGCCGATCAAATTTTTTGAGTTATTGCCCTTTGTTGATTTTATAAGTTGATTCTTGTCCGGAGCACAACTCAAAAAATATGTGAGGTAGAATCATGAAACTTTACAGGTGATTAGTTTTCATTATGGAGAGGTGCAGTGCACAAGAACCGTAACTCTGCCAATCAAATTCTTGGAGTTATTGCCCTTTGTTGATTTTACACTTAATTCTTAATCTTGCCTATATCTCACGTCCTTTTACACATACAGCCTTGATATCTCACACATAGATACCTCCCATCAACATTGTTCACATTTAACCATGACCTTGGACCTTGTGACCTTAACCTTGGAGTTTGACCTACTTTAAAAAAAAATAAACCCGGCATATATCTCATGACCTTTTACAAATACAGATTTGATATTTCACACATGGACACATCTTACCAAGACCTTTCACAATTGACCATGACCTTGGACTTTGTGACCTTGACCTTGGAGTTTGACCTACTTTTAAAAAACTTTAACCTGGCCGATATATCATGTCCTTTTACACATACAGCCTTGATATTTGACACATGGAAACGTCTGACCAAGACCTATCACATACGACTATGACCTTGGACCATGTGGCCTTGACCTTGAAGTTTGACCTACTTTGAAAAAAATTAAACTGGTTCTATATATCATGTGCTATTACACATACAGCCTTGATATTTCACACATGGACACATCCTACCAAGACCTTTCACATTTGACCATGACCTCGGACCTTGTGACCTTGACCTTTGACCTACTTAAAAAAAACCTTTAATCTGGCCGATATATCATGTCCTTTTACACATACAGCCTTGATATTTGACACATGGACACCTACGACCAAGACCTTTCACATTTGACCATGACCTTGGACCTTGTGACCTTGACCTTGGTATTTGACCTACTTTAATAATACATTAACCTGGCCTATATTTCATGTCATTTTACATATACAGCCTTGATATTTCAGACATGGTCACTTCCAACCAAGATATTTCACTTTTGACCATGACCTTGGACCTTGACCTTGGAGTTTGACCTACTTTTAAAAAACTTAAACTAGGCCTATATCTCATGTCCTGTTACCTATACAGTCTCAATATTTTATACATGGACACCTCCTACCAAGACCTTGCACATTTGACCATGACCTTGGCCTGTGTGACCTTGACCTTTGATTTTTACATACTTTTAGAAATCTTTAACCTAGCCTTTATCTTTTGTCCTATTACACCTACAGCCTTGATATTTCACACATAGACACCTCCTACCAAGACCTTTCACATTTGACCATGACCTTGAATATTGCAACCGTGACCTTGGAGTTTGACCTACTTTTAAAAAGACTGAAACCAGGCATATAAATCATGTCCTTTTGCACCTACAGCCTTGATAATTCACACATGGACACCTCGAACCAAGACCTTTTACATTTGACCTTGACCTTGGCATTTGGCCTAATTTTAAAAACTTTAACCTGGCCTATGTTTCATTTTACTTTTACATATACAGCTTTGATATTTCACACATAGACACCTCCTACCAAGACCTTTCATAATTATTTGACCATGACCTTGACCTTGTTAACTTGACCTTGGACTTTGACCTACATCAAATGTAGGCTGTTGAGGGGGCATATATGTTTTACAAACATCTCTTGTTATAATATGCTTGGGAAATTTTGAGTCAAATGAAGAAAATGTTGATAATCAGCAATGTTCTCCCTTTGCATCAATATTTTATGTGCTATATTGTACATGAATCCTGGCTTCCTTTTTCAAAATCAATTTTGTCTTCTGCTCTTTTCAAATTGGGGTTGTCTGTTCCTTTTCTGTTTGGGAAAGGATTAAGCCCTTTCCCAACCATACACAGGTTTTGCCTGGGAAAATGTTATTGGCCTGGCGAAAGAAGAAAATGCTGATAGTCTGCATTTTCTCCTTTTGCCTCATCATTTTCTTTCCAATTTTGTACATGAATGCAGTTTTACTCAACATTTTGGTTTGTCATTTACAGCAGCTTTGAAATCTGGTGCTCTGATGTTATGTTGAAAAAAATTAACCAAAATCAAATCCTAATTTTGTTCAATGAATATCGTATTTCCTCTATGTTGTGGGTTGATTTATAGGTTACATATCAAAATGATAAAGAGGGCAATGTTTGACAATCTTTTCGCAAATTATAAGGCCTGTCTGTCTGTCCGTCCGTCTGTCCGAAAACTGAACATGAACACTTAACATTGGCCTTTTTTCCAAAAGTATTCGACTTACAAATCTCCAATTTAGTATGTAGCTTTCTTTCAATGATATATATCTGTTCCATGCAATATGACTTTCCTCAAGGTCATGCGTTTACACTTATCAACCCTTTGCACAAAAACTTAACATTTTAGAAAAATGGCCATTTTGGGGGCATTTGTGTTTCACAAACACATCTTGTTATCCCTATGTTGCAGCTTCTTGTGTTTAGCCTGATCCGAACAGAAAGTCCTTAGTTATATGCCTAAACATGTGACAAAATTGTCATTTTCGCTCATGTCATCTTGGTTCAGGTGAGCGAGTTAGGACCATGATGGTCCTCTTGTTCTTTAAAAATCTTCTCCTCAGAAACTACATGATGGATTTCAATCAAACTTCACAGGAATGATCCTTAGGTGGTCCTCTATCAGATTCCTTCAATTAATTCTGATTGAACCATAAAGTCTGGAGTTATCTGCCCTTGAATTAAAAAACGGCTGTTTTCACTTGTTTTCACTCTAGCCACTACAAATATTGATCAATCAAAACAAAACTTGGTCAGAATGTTGGTGCTGATAAGATCTTGCCTGAGCGCAATTTTCAGCTTGATCTGAATTTTAGGTCTTGCGTTATGTGCCCTTGAAATTGGCAAAACTACCATTTTTGACCTTATTTTTACTCAAACAACCATAAATATCCACCAATCAACACAAAACTTTCTCATTATCTTACTGGCCATAAGATCTTGTGTTGGTGTAATTTTCAGCTTCATATGAATCTTAAATCATGATTTATCTGCCCTTGAATTTGACGAAATTGTTGTTTTCGACTTTGATTTTACACTCTTTACACCCACAAATATTGAATAATCAGGTCAAAACTTACACAAGATGTAGGTGAAGTTAGGATCTTGCTTTAGTGTGATTCTTAGCTAGATAGGAATATAAAATCATCAGTTATATGCCTTTCAATTTGACAAAATTGCTAATTGTGACTTTTTTTCACTCTAACAGCCAAACTCACTCTAATAAAGACTGTTGCAAAGCTTGGTAACTAATAGATCTTATATGAAAGTATTTTCAGCTTTCTAGTTACTTTGTAATTGCTTTAAGAGCAACACATATTGAAAAATCTAGTGAAAACTTGTACTTGATATGACAAGAAATTCAGGTTTGACAGCCATTTGCATTATTTTTGGAAAAGGGTTTTTCCCATAATCTATTTTTAGCTCAAAATCTATTTTTAGAAATATGAAATATTTTGGAGTAATCAATGTTCTGTTAATTCAGATCTGCTGGGAAGAAGGAAAATTTTAATTGCTTGTGACATCCTAAGCTAGAATGTTCTCCCATTTCCTTTTACCCTTTCTCAAATGGCAAACATGTAATATTACTTTCTTTGCTTCAAGAACCACACATTTTGAACAATCTAGTTTTGTTACTTTCTTTTATCTTTATGAAACACAAGCATTGAACAATCTAATCAAAAAATGGATTAAATATTACATGAAATTCAGGCCTGTGGAGCGACTCAAGACCTTCAGGTCTTCTAGTTTAGTTATAAGTTGATTTCTTACACTAGCGTCAATTTCTTGGAAAATAGCTTGGCAAATAGGAACAAATTTTCCAATATTTGTCTGGCAGCGAAGGGGTTAAGATATAAAAAAACTGAAAGCATCAATTTTAGTAGCAATAATGCAATTTGTATGCTGGCAAGTCTGTAATTCTCTTTAAGATAAGTGTCACAGCCCCAGCAGTTGGTGAATATACCCAGTATACAGGACTATGTGATGATATATCTGAAAATAGTTGGAAGTGATGTAAAACTAAACAAACTCAATCAAATCAATCTGACGTATATCACAGAGTTCAGCAAACTTCATATTACTTAGTCATGAAAGTATTTGTTATAAGGCCACAAAACAATTAATGAATAATTGCATCATTATGTATCCATACCATGTTCCAGAATTCCCTATAAAAGTGGCCATTAGCTGAGAAAAACAAATAAAGTCCGTGACTAGGTCAGCACTGGAAGAGTGTCTGTGCAAGGAAACTGTCTATAATCAATTCCTTTGATGGTTATCATGTCCCCCTACTGACTTGTTCCACAGTTAAAGAGACAGATTTTTGTGGTCTTGTACAGTAATTTCTTGGGGAGAAACTAGGGCTTGGTCTTTAATGGGTAATAATAACCAAGGAAAAATTCGGAGTTCAGTATAAATTATATTTTATTGGATGGTCATTTGGATAATCTTCGATCTTTTTAGAACTAAATTTCATCAGGATTTGAATGCTGCAAGGTGGGAAATGTTTTGAAAACGTTGAGAGGTAAAGAAGAAAATGCTGAATTTTCAGCATCTTCTTCTTTAACTCTTAATGTTTTTCATGCTATAGAAATATAATTTTGTCTTTTTAATTGTGCGTCATTTTGAGCTTCTGTCAATTTAAGATGATTTCCTATTGCTTTCAATTTGGAAAGACTATGAGTACGAGGGTTGTCCCAATAAATCGTAGACACATTAAATAACTTGCCTTATTAACGTCGCATAATGTTTATTTTCCGTATGAACATTGTTCGTCCATTTTTGAATTAATTTTCTTTCATTAGCTGTTCATATATCTCCTTTATATCCAGTTCTACCCGATTATTTTAATCGCGTAGTGGTCGCGCGGCGCATGTGAAAAATATTGCCTTTCACGCTTGTCGTTCCTGATTAACTGTCGTGATAAAAGAAATCTCGTTTTTATTTTCAGTCAAAAAGTTACACAGCCGGATCGAGTAAATTATGTTTTGTAATTGTGCCAAATTTCAAAACATTGGCGTTATTTGTTTTCGAAGTAAGATGTTTTAAAAGAGAACGAATAACAATTTCGTTGACGTAAAAAGATGACGTTGCTGAAAATTGCGGCGCACTGTAAAATTATCCGTTCTGCGATGTGAAGAGCAGTATGGCACCTTGAATCTTTAATGAAGATGAAAGGAATTAAAATACATTGCCACGTGTCTGTAGCACATGTATGGACAATTTTTTTGAAAGTCTCAAAAAGGCATTTCAATATTGTCCCCGATGAAGGCCAATATTGTGAAGAAAAACGTGCGTGAAATAGTAAAAAGAAGTCACTGATTAGAATAAACGGAAAACGCACAAGAGTATGGCGAATAAAACGGACTTTGGGATGTAAAATATATTTGATCGAATGAATTTAATAATTATTTATTTTAAAATTACTTGAAAAATCAAGAGTATCTGGGACAAAGTTCAATCATAAGGCAAGAAAGTGCAATTCGGTTTCCCGTTAAAATGAGACGTTAATACATGACGTTGTGATGTGCGCCGCGGGTCGGTGCATGCCTTTGCAAAGAATTCTATATATTCAGTATAAGGTAAGCGTTTAACTTGATTTTTTGTTAAAGTGGCGTCAAAAAGTGTGGGCTTAAACTATGGAAAAATTAGAATTATCTGTTGAGTGGTTTTTTATTTATCGACGTTGTCTACGATTTATGGGGACAACCCTCGTAATTCGTCTATGAAAGGTTCATGAAAAAATATAAAAAATATAAGGCAACAAAACAATTAATGAATAATTGTATCATTATGTATCCATACCATGTTCCATAATTCCCTATAAAAGTGGCCATTAGCTGAGAAAAACAAATAAAGTCCCTGACTAGGTCAGCACTGGAAGAGTGTCTATGCAAGGAAACTGTCTATAATCAATTCCTTTGATGGTTATCATGTCCCCCTACTGACTTGTTCCACAGTTAAATAGACAGATTTTTGTGATTTTTGTACAGTTATTTCTTGGGGAGAAACTTAGAAACCAATCTTTATTGGTTGCACCTAGGAAAAATAAAGAGTTTGATATGATGAATTGTAAAAAAAGGTTGGAATATGTTCTGAATACTTGATAGTTACTAAGCACAGTTCAGCTTGAAATTTTAAAAAAGCAACATCATAGCTAAGAAAAAGCTCCCCCTCGAAAAAAGTTCAAGAATGCATGTCTAGTTCTAGAACTGTTCTAGAATGTTAAATGGCACTTCTAGAACTGTTCTAGATCAGTTCTAGAAGTGCCATTTAATATTCTAGAATATTCTAGAACAGTTTCTGAACTTAATGAACTTTTCGCCGGGGAGAACCAATAGATCTTTTAGATACAAGGACAAACAGATTGAATTACAATACAAATTCAGCCCTTTGGCAAGGTGTTGCAGCAGTTTTGATAATCATATTAGGTAAATTACTAGCTCTAGTTGATGGACAGACAGATCATAGTCTGCTATCTATGACAATAGATACTGTCCTCTTGTTGGCTAAAATTTCTACAGAATAGATTTGTTCTTGTCAAATATTTGTACATCTACATCTTCCATTGTTCCAAAGATAGGGACAGTAGGTTATGGCCAAGCCCTGATAGGTCATCGGAAACTACAAGAGACCATGCATTTATCAGGGATATATTCACTAACTAGCCCAATTCAAAGTTTACCTTAACAATTACAAAACAATCCATCTGATTGGCCGAGATATACATCTCGTCCAATCAGATGGCTTGTAATGTAATTTTGCTGTATACACACTCAATTTAGAACTGTTGATGAATATGATACCTAGGTCTCTTATTGACTGATAGCTAGAGAGCCACAGCTTAGAAGGGGCATTCACAAACTATTTCTTCTTGGGACATCGTAAGCAGGTCTCATTTGGAAAAGGGCTAAATTCTAAGGATTGAATCAAGACAAGTTCAAATAGAAAAATATCACTTGTCAAATTATATGCTTTGGGTACTGGTTGGAATTATCTTATAAAGACAATTCAAATGCCAGGCCCCGGTTTCTCTAAAAAACTTAAGTATATGCTCATGAGAACATGCTCAACCTCAAAAGGGATACTCTCCAACGTTGAAGGGTATTCGATTGAAGTTCACATGGATTTTGTGCGATTTGAGCACGGTGCTTAGATTTGAGCATGAGAACGTACTTGAGTTTTTAGCTCGACTTTTCGAAGAAAATGAGAGTTTATACTGTCACCCGGGCATCGGCGTCGGTGTTGGCGTTGCAACAAAGGTTAAAGTTTTTTCAAACATCAATAACTTCCATACTATCAAAGGGATTCAACCCAAACTTGGAATACTTACTCACCATCACACCCTCTACCGTACTATGAGGGCCCATGACCCTGGCTCCACTATATTTAGAGTTATGCCCCCTTTATACTAAGCAACTTAGAAAGTCGAGCGCGCTGTCTTCGGACAGCTCTTGTTTCGAGAAACCGGGGCCTGATCCCAAAAATGCAAGGTTTTACTTGCAATTAATGGATTTAACATCTTATTTCTGTTGTCTAGAGGTTGAAGACCTGAAGTGTTTAGTAATAATATTGACAGAAAGGGCCTCCCACACAAGTTATTCCTAGTTACAGTTCAGGAAAACATAATCTGACATTTAGTTGATTATCCTTTACCAATAGATGCTACACTTGTATCAGCCTTTTCCTTCATTATTTTGGTTGTTACTAAATTAGTAACAACCAAAATAATGAAGGAAAAGGCTGATGTGTTATGAAGATAAGCAGAGAATACATTTTTACAGCTGCACAGTTTACAGTGCTAAAGTGTTTAGTAATAATATTGACAGAGAGGGCCTCCCACACAAGTAATCCCTAGTTACAGTTCAGGAAAACATAATCTGACATTTAGTTGGTAATCCCTTACTATTTGATGCTACACTTGTATCAGCCTTTTCCTTCATTATTTTGGTTGTTACTAATGTGTAAATGTGAAGATAAGCAGAGAAAACATTTTTACAGCTGCACAGTTTACAGACCTGAAGTGTTTAGTAATAATATTGATAGAGAGGGCCTCCCACTCAAGTTATTCCTAGTTACAGTTCAGGAAAACATAATCTGACATTTAGTTGGAAATCTTTTACCAATAGATGCTACACTCGTATCAGCCTTTTCCTTCATTATTTTGGTTGTTACTAATGTGGTTTGAACTTGTGAAGGTAAGCAGAGAAAACATTTGTACAGCTGCACAGTTTACAGAGCTGAAGTGTTTAGTAATAATATTGACAGAGAGGACCTCCCACTCAAGTTAATCCTAGTTACAGTTCAGGAAAACATAATCTGACATTTAGGTGGACATCTTTTTCTGTTACATGCTAGACAGAATTTTTCTTCAGCCCCTGATTCAATAGCCTGCTTGTAAAATGCAAGGGTCAAGGCCATTCAATTGCCAAAATTCATGCATGCCTTGGAAATACATTCAGCACACCTTCTATATTTTCAAATTAAGTTGTTGCCATAAATTTTGAAAATGGGAGAAAAATTGAAGTAAGTTTACGTAAGGGATGCATGACTTGATTGTAAAAAGATGATGACTGTAATAATTCTCTAAAATAGCTACTGAATCTGATGCACATTCTTTCTACCATATTATGATATTATCAACAAATTTTCACTCTTAACCCTTTCCCAAACGACAAAATTTTAGGGCGATTCACTTCAAAAACTGCCTTAAATTACAAATAAGAAGGTATCAAAGATAAAATTTTTGTAAAATATGGCACAGAAAATATTGAAACAAAAGGAGAAACTGCTGGTTATCAGCAGTTTCTTCTTTTTATGCTCCCCGAAGGGAGAGCATATAGTCGCCGCTTCGTCTGTCCGTCCGTCCGTCCGTCCGTCATTCCGTCCGTCCGTCCGTCCGTCCGAAGCGATTTCTCTATAACCCTTGGGCCAAATCAAATGAAACTTACCATGTGAACTCCCTATGACATAATGCCGATGTACTTTTCCCAGTTTTTGGATTTGAGGCCTCGTCATGGGAAAAGGGGACTTAAGGTCAAATACACTTTTTCTCTAATTTCTCATAGTCTAATGGTCAGAATTTGATGAAATTTCATATTTGAGTAGCAAATCAGATGCCCTTGACAAGAAACTACTTTAAATTTGCATATAAAAAGTATGTCATGGAAAAAGGGGGCTTAACGTTTGTTAGCTTAATCTTAGCTCTGCATGGCATACATTTATTGTGACAATGCCTTAATCGGGGAGCATTGTCCGTCTCTGACGGCTCTTGTACTTGTGTTTCAATGTTTTCCCAAGCTTTTTCTATTAGGGACGTCAAAACCAGGTCTTGTTTGGGAAAGGGTTAACCAACCACCCCAAAGTTGCCAAAAAATGCAGAATTGTCCTTACCGTACACTGAAAATTTTGGGATATATACCAATTTAGCACCACCAACCACCCCCACCCTTTTCAGACACAGGGGCTAGAGCCCACCCAATATAGAATTGCTTCCTTCGGGCCTGAAGTAGACGAAACAGTAAATATTTCAACCTGACCATTCAATAACTTGATATCGGAAAAGTGATGTAAGCGTCTCATGTCTCATGACTCTGCTTGTTTCGAAAATAGAAAATAGATGAGTGACTGACGCAAATTACCAAGCTGTTTCAACCAATTATAGATCGCCCATTAACAGTGATCTGATATTGCAGGCAGATACAGCGAGATGTTTACCCTGTATTTACCCTTATCCCTTTCTCAAAAGAGGATAAAGCTCCATAAATATAGAGACAAAAGGAGAAATTGCTGGTTATCAGCATTTTCTTCTTTTGCCTCAAAGTTTTCCAAGGCCTTAAAGGGATGTAAAAACCCGGGTTGTTTGGGAAAGGAATAAGCCTCTATTGAAGATGACAAACTAAAATTGAAAATCTGCAGTCTACAGTAGAACAGAAAATGTTAAGAAAAAGGAGTATTTGTTGATAAGTAGCATTTTTAGATTCATGCACTAGTTACCTTGTCTGGCTGTTTCTCAGATTGTCAAAAAAATGAACCATTTCTCAAACAGCAAACTTTTTGTGTGGTTCAATTAGAAAGAAGTTACTTATACAGACAACATTTTCAAATTGACTGACCACATACCTCCCCCACCCCCTCTCCCCATAAATGAATGATATGATAATATCAAGATATGGTGCACAAATATTAAGGTATCCAAACCCTCAAAAACACCAATGACCCAGATGCGAAATTTGAAAAGAGCCAGTAATTCCTAAACTGTGTTACATTTCCATTCCAAATACAAACATAAGCACTTTGAATGGTTTAGAATTTTGAATTATTTATGCATACTTGTGGAAATATTTGACAAAAATGTTCAAAATTACCTCCCTTGCATAGAGTAAAATGATATTTGTAAATTATTTTCTTCTTGAAGCATAATCTTAAAATCCGACACGATGAATCAACCTATTTAAAGTGACATTTCAGAATTTTTATGCCCCCGATAGGGAGGCATCATAAATTTGACTTGTCCGTCCGTCCGTCCGTCTGTCCGTCCGTCTGTCTGTCCATCCGTCCGTCCGTCCGTCCGTCCGTCATTCCGTCCAAAAACTTTAACATTGGCCATAACTTCCTTATTACTTAACATATTCGCTTCATACATTACCACAACATTCCTTGGTACATTACCTTTCTGTAGGCACATACTTTGGTGACCTTGACCCCTGGATGACCTTGACCTTGAACATAGATTGGCCATAATTTAAAATCAAAGCGGTGTCGGGGGCATTGTCATCTTACAGTGACAGCTCTTGTTTGTCATAAATTTTACTTTTATTTTTATCTGAAAGAGCATATTTCCGTATGAAAATTCTGAAAACTTCAAGCCAAAATATTGCGCCGTTTACAAGAAATTTATATTTTTGTGTTAAAATTGAACAAATTGTTGTGGACAACAGTTCGGATTTATATGCAATCGATCGATTATGTCTCAACTTTAAATGCCTGTTTCTCGCTTATTGGCAACAACTTCAAAAAAATAATAGTATTTATACTCATTAGAATAATAATGATAATAATAATAATAATAATAATAATAATAATAATAATAATAATAATAATAATAATAATAATAATAATAAAGACTTTATTTAAAGAGGCAACACAGTTGGGATAAACCCAGTCTTCCCTGTGGGCCTCTAGGATTACATATTTACAACAATTAACCCTTTCCCAAACAAGACCTGGTTTTGACGTCGCTAGTGGAAAATGCTTGGGAAATTATTGAATCAAAAGAAGAAACTGCTGATAACCAGCAGTTTCTCCTTTTGTCTCAATATTTTCTGTGTTATCTTGTACACAAATTCTATCTATAACAACATGCCTTTTGTTGTCTGCAGCAGCTTCCAAATTGAAAGACCCTAAATTGTTGTCGTTTGGGAAAGGGTTAATACAAACACATCTATACAACAAAGGTAAACAAACAATTAATATAGTTAACCCATTACTGCACAGTGACGCCTTCTGACTCCCTCACAAAAAGACTTGGGAAAACATTGTGGAAAATGAAGAAATTGCTTGCCACAAGCAATTTCTTCATTTTCTGTGTAATGTTTTCTAACTACAAATGGAAAGATTTTTAGATTTTCAACAACCTGAAATTGTGGTCTGCAGTATCTTTCAAATTGGAACAGTCAAAATTTTTGCCATCTGGTAATGGGTTAAGTCCAATTGTGGTAGGGATTTTTAGCTCACCTGAGCACGAAGTGCTCAAGGTGAGCTATTGTGGTCACTTTTTGTCCGTCGTCCGTCTGTCCGTCTGTCCGTCCGTCCGTCCGTCCGTCCACAATTTCGTGTTTACACTCTAGCATCTACAAATATAAGCCAATCTTGACCAAACTTGGTCAAAACATGTATGGCCATAAGATCTCGGATGAGTTCGATTATGGGTCAGATCGAACTAGAAATGCAGGAGTTATCTGCCCTTGAATGCGAAAAATACTTAGTTTTGACATTGTTGACACTCTAGCATCTACAATTATTGATCAATCAAGACAAATCTTGGACATAACATTGCAGACCATAAGGTCTCGGATGAGTTCGATTTTCAGTCTGATCTGACTGGAAAAACGAGAGTTATGTGCCCTTGAATTTGACAAAATTGCCATTTTCGGCTGTTTTTGACCTTGTTTACACTCTAGAATCTACAATTATTCATCAATCAAGACAAAACTTTGACACAATGTTTGGGACTATGAGATCTCGGATGAGTGTAATTTTCAGTCTGATCTGATCAGAAAGTTGAGAGTTACTTGCCCTTGAATTTGACAAAATTTTC
Organism: Fragum sueziense; assembly: GCA_963680895.1. NCBI lineage: Eukaryota > Metazoa > Mollusca > Bivalvia > Cardiida > Cardiidae > Fragum > Fragum sueziense. Next base: position 11,783,657 of record OY804600.1, on the reverse strand, counting down.
ATTTTTGGCTGTTTTCGACGATGTTTACACTCTAGAATCTACAATTATTGATCAATCAATCCAAAACTTGGACACAATATTGGAGATCATAAGATCTGAAATGAGTTTGATTTTCAGTCTTATCTGATCACCAGAAAGTTGAGAGTTATGAGCCCTTGAATTTGACAAAATTGCTGTTTTTGACTGTTTTCGACCTTATTTACGCTCTAAAATCTACAATTTATGACCAATCAAGACAAATCTTGGACACAAGGTTAGAGACCATAAGATCTCAGATGAGTTTGATTTTCAGTCTGATCTGACCAGAAAGATGAGAGTTTTGTGCCCTTGAATTTGATAAAATTGCCGATTTCGGCTGTTTTTGACATTGTTTACACTCTATAATCTACTATTATTTATCAATTAAGACAAAACTTGAACACAATGTTTGAGACCATAAGATCTTGGATAAGTTTGATTTTCAGTCCAATCTGACAAAAAGTGGAGAGTTATGTGCCCTTGAATTTGATCAAATTGCCGTTTTCGGCTGCTTTAGACCTTGTTTACACTCTAGAATCTACAATTATTGACCAATCAAGACAAATCTTGGACACAATGTTGGATATCATAAGATCTCGGTTGAGTTTGATTTTCAGCCTGATCTGACTAGGAAGTCAAGAGTAATGTGCCCTTGAATTTGACAAAATTGCTGTTTTCGGCTGTTTTCGTCCTTGTTTATACTCCAGAATCTACAATTATTTATCAAACAAGACAAATCTTGGGCACAATGTTGGGCAAGATGAAATCTTGGATGAGTTCGATTTTCACAATGTTATTGACCTTAAGTTCGTTTTCAGTCTAAAAGTTATAAATATTTTTATGCTCCCCGAAAAAAATTCGGGGGAGCATATAGTCGCCATGCTGTCCGTCCGTCCGTTCGGCTGTCCGTCCGTCCGTCCGTCCGTCCGTGTGTCCGTCCGTCCGTCCGTCCACAGCCAGATCTCAGCAACCCTTGGACCAAATTCAATGAAACTTCACATGTGAACTCCCTGGGTCAATACCTAGGGACCTTTTTCTCCGTTTCTAAATTTGAGGCTGCGTCATGGAAAAAGGGGCCTTAGTGTAAAAATTAGTTTTTCTCTAATTTCTCTTCATGTAATGGGCAGAATTTAATGAAATTTTGTACTTATGTTATAAAAAGGATGTTCTAGACCATATTTTATAAATAATGTGTGTACAAAAAGGCTGTCATGGGAAAAGGGGGCTTAATGTATGATAGTTTTTATTTTGTGACAAACACTTATTCGGGGAGCATAATCCGTCTGTGACGGCTCTTGTTTGAATTGAAGAAAAGTGTTGCTTATATCATTTTGGTTCAGGTGAGCGATATAGGACCATCATGGTCCTCTTGTTTATCTGTATCCTGTTGATTAACCCTTTCCCAAACAAGACCTGGTTTTGATGTCCCTAATAGAAAAGGCTTGGGAAAACATTGAAACAAGAGAAGAAACTGCTGATAACCAGCAATTTCTCCTTTTGTCTCAATATTTTCTATGCCATATTTTACACAAATTCTTTTTAAATAACTTCCGCTTTGTCATTTGTGGCAGTTTTTGAAGTGGATTGCCCTAAATATTTGCCGTTTGGGAAAGGGTTAAGGTACATTGACCTTTCCCAAATAAGACTGCTTATGATACGCGACTACCCTAAGAGAGGCAGTTTGAATTTAAGATTTGAGGAGAATAACCAATCTTGGCATCAAGACATACTTTAAAAAATTGAAATTGGAATGAAATGTCCCTTTAAAGTGTATTTACAAGTGTGTGTAATTTGATGCATTTCGTACGGCTAGAAAGTGGTGATTTTTTCAGGGTCTGTAAACCTAAACTGGAAACAATTTTGGAACAATTTTACCTTTTTCGGCAAAGACCAATAGTTGAGTGTCTTAAGAAAATGTTGCTGAAGTATAGGGCCATAACATAATCAAATACGTCTCAGGTTATACTTTTGTTGATCTTAAGTAATAATTGATATTTTAGTGTGTTGTCTTAAATGTCAATATTTCCATTATTGTGTGACCTTAAACTTTGAAAAAATTGCTACGTGGGTATAATTGAATTTTATTATTGCCAAGTTCAAGGAAACAATAATGATATCATATTGTTACCTCTTCAGGAAAAACCTCCTAACTGCTGCTTAAAGGATTAAAAGGTTACAAGGTTTTTGTTGAAAAGCGACAAATATGGTTCTCGTGTTGATATATCAATGTGGGAGAGAGACAAATCGAAATTGACGCCGCACGGTTTTAATATTCCAAAAACACTAAGCAGTCTAATTGAGAGGGGGAGTAGCGATGGCGTGACGGGAAGCACACGATCGGAGAAACATTTCTCATTGGAAATATTGTCATGAGGAATCTAATTTCTGCAAGAAACAGGGCTCACAGATAAGACTGGATAATGGATTTTCAAATTGCAATATTTCACTTATCATTGATCAAACCCTTAGTTGTGGGTACTCATTGGAACCGTCTCTTCGAGACGATTCCAATGAGTACCCACAACATAGGGTTTGGATTTGAAATAAAGGATTTAGAATGTCTTTATATCCTATTATCTATCGCTCTGCAGGAAAGACGAATTGATCTGGTTTTCCTCCCACGCATACTGGGTTCCTCATTGTCAAACTTATTCAATGTTGTCAACAAAATACGACCTGGAAAGGGGACAATGCCATTCTGTCTAGTCAAAAGACGTTACCAGACGGCAAAATTTTGGATTTTTCGAATGGGAAAGGTGTTGTAGGCGACAATTTCAAGTGAATAAAATTTGATTTTTAGTTCCACGGGCCTTTCAGGCCAGCGGGCTATTGTTTTGTCTTTTGGGGTGAAAAACATTGTGGGAAAAAAATTGCTTGTCTCAAAGAATTCCTTCATTTTCCACAATGTTGCCCAAAGCTTATCATCTTTTGGGGGCGTCAAAATACGTCATGTAGGAATGGGTTAAAACAATGTTTTTTGTGTGGTGTGAAAGGGTTTTCCTATTTACTTATTCAATTAAATCTGAAGTTTTGTAATCAAGAACTTTAGTAAAAAACTTTTGTTTTCAAAGTACATCGACAATAAAAGGAGGTTATTTTAAGACAGTCTTTACTTTGAAATTGTGTCTCTTTTCTTTAAAAATTGTCATTTTACTGAAGAAAGTTCCTTTCTTATGCAAATATGGCATTTAAGAGAATGTTAATTGAAAAAATGCCAGACATTGATATTAGGTCATGGTTCTTGACTCTTTCCCAAACAAGACCGCGCTTTTCACATCTCTATAAGAAATGGCGTGGGAAAACATTGAGACAAAAGAAGAAACTGCTGATGACCAGCAGTTTCTCCTTTTGTCTCAATATTTTCCCAAGCCATTTTATACACAAATTCTATCTTTAACAACATCCCTTTTGTCATCTGCAGCAGCTTATAAATTGGATCATCTTGGAAGTTTGCTGTTTGTGAAAGGGTTAATTGAAAAAAGAAATCTTGATAATGGCCAGATCATGTAGCTGTTGAACTTTTTAACTAATTGTGTGTCTTGGTTTTGATCAAACTTACAGAAATAATTTGAGAAAATATGGATGCAAAAGAAGAAAATGCTGATAATCAGCATTTTCTCCTTTTGCCTCAATGTACTACTGTTCAGTACTGCTCTTTGTTTATAACATCTATGTCAAAACTGAGTACTTATTTACATTAATAGTTACATTGTATTCATGGTGAATAATCATGTGATGCAACAATTTAAGAAAATCTTCAATAATTTTTGTTAAGGACAGATCCTCCAGTTGTTACTGCGCAACTTACTGCGCATATCCTAAATAACGAAATAAAACTGTTTCAGTAATTGGCCTTTATCAGCAAATGTATTTCTTACATTTAGTTAATGTTTGGTTGATAAATGACAAGACCCTTTTCGGTTTTTTCAATTTTCTCTGTTTGGTCAATTAAAGTGTAATAGTACTCGGATGGTACATTTCGCTTTCTGTTACGCGTTCAAAATGTGGCGTTAGCGATAGGAAACGGAGCAACAAAAGCAACGTGGTGTCTTTATGAGATAGTCTGTTTCAGATGGACATTAAAGATGACACGTTTTATTATCTAAAGCTGGTAATAAGGAAGAAATTGGATAAAAGTAGTGAAACAATTTCGGACAGAGCTGTAAAAAGTAAACCAAATTTTACTTATAACTAAGAAAAACGCTTGGTTTGATATATTTTTCTTTTATTGTTTTTGTAGGTATGACCAAGCACTATGTCTATACCAAAAAAGAAAAATTTCTTACTGCTGGAATATTTTTTATTATCAGAAACGTTGCGAAAAAAGAGCAATTTCAGCTACTTTTGAAAGAATATTTTACTAAAAATTTCAAAATCATCTCTAAATTTTCCCAAATTGATACTCATTTATAGACAGAATAAAACATATTGAACACAATAAAGACTTATTTATGTAATCCTAGTCATTTTGAACACATTTTTTTTTGTGGGTATTTAAGTGACACCTCATTTTTGAAATTTTAGACAAGAGTAGTCTCCCTTGAAATTCAATAACTTTTTAATTCGCTTGGTGACCTATAGTTTTTAAGTCATTTTTTTACTTCTCATATATTTAAATATCAGTACAGAAAAAATATAAAAAAATCTTACCGTGGGAAATAAATGGAGGATCTGTCCTTAATACTAGACCGATTTGAATTCGGTTTGAAGCAGAGAAGGCAGACAGACGTCACGCATTTGATGAAAGTGTTGGATTTGTGAAAAATCAACTGATAAAAAGTTAATGAATATAAACCAAAATTTTGGTTTATATTCAATAACTTTTTAATCAGTTGATTTTTTAAAAATCTACCACATCCAGGTTATTCTTGACATTTTTCCACCTTGTCTGCTTCAAACTTAATTCAAATTGGTCAAGTTTTGACAAAGTTATTGAAGACTATCGGAAATTCTAAGTCACATGATTAAACACCAGTGGTATTGGTCGTCCAATATGAATAATGAGAAATCAAAGAAGACAATCAGGAGTTGTAAGCTTATTCACTATGTCAAAACTGATCTTCCTTTTGGCTGGAAAATCAGCAGTATGGTCTATTTAACCTTTTCCCACACAATAACAACTTCTGACGCCCACAAGAAATAGGGTTTGGAAAATATGGTAGAAGCTTATGATATGCAATTTCTTCATTTCCCACAATTTTTAGCTCCACTGGCCTTTCAGGCCAGCGGGCTATTGTCATGGCGATGTGTCCGTCGTGCGTCAGTGCGTGCGTGCGTGCGTGCGTGCGTCCGTAAACTTTTTCTTTAAAAATCTTCTCGTCAGAAACTACTTGATGTATTTCAACCAAACTTCACAGGAATGATCCTTGGGTGACCCTCTCTCAGATTCCTTCAAAGAATTTTGATCGAACCAGAATTACCTGAGTTATCTGCCCTTGAATGTCAAAATAGCTGGTTTTGACTTTATTTTTACTCTAAAATCTACAAATATCAACCAATCAAGACAAAACTTGGACAGAATATATATAAGCATAATATCCTGCCTGGGTGTAATTTTCAGCTTGATCGGAATTATATATCATGAGTTATGTGCCCTTGAATTTGACAAAATTGCCGTTTTCAACTCTATTGTGACTTTGATTTCACTCTAGCAACTACAAATATTGACAAATCTAGACAAAACTTTAACAAAATGTTGGTGACTATAAGATCTTGCCTTGGTGTAATTTTCAGCTTGATCTTAATATTACATCATGAGTTATGTGCCCTTGAAATTGACAAAATTACAATTTTCGGCTCTATTTTTACTTTGTTTTCACTCTAGCAACTACAAATACTGATTAATCAAGACAAAACTTGTACAGAATATTGGTGACCATAAGATCTTGCCTTGGTATAATTTTCAGCTTGATCTGAAATTTATATCATGAGTTATGTGCCCTTGAAATTGACAAAATTACCATTTTCGGCTCTATTTTGACTTTGATTTCACTTTAGCATCTACAAATATGGACTTATCAAGACAAAACTAGAACAGAATGTTGGTGACGATAAGATATTGCCTTTGTGTAATTTTCAGCTTTATCCATAAGAAATTCAGGCCTGTGGAGCGACTCAAGACCTTCAGGTCTTTCTAGTTTCTACCCCTAAAGATTAAAAAATGTAAAATTTCATTCACTTTAATTGAGGTTGTCATCTGTACCAAATTTGAATTTGGACCTGTCTGAAATGTTGCTGTCTGGTAATGGGTTAACGTTTTTCCCAAGCATTAGGCCTGATTGTGATGATGATTCAGTCCGTGTCAATATCTTATACAGCTTTGGAAAACATTAAGATAAAAGGAGAAAATGTTGGGTACCAGCATTTTCTCCTTTTCTCTTGATGTTGAATGTTTACTCAAGCATTCTTCTTGTCTGCCTCCTGTTTAAATGATTTTGTAGTCTTCAATTCCTCAAAAAAAAAAAATTGTCGCTTTGGAAAAGGTTAGCATGCAAAGATGAAGCTTAATAGGTGTGTGGGTGGGATTTACTAGGTCAAAAATTCTCTTGTTTTCTTGGTGATTTATTGCCGATGGTTGGGACTTCTTTAGCATACTTTATCCTCCTGATCGATGTGATATTTGTGATATTCCTTGTGTTCATTGTCAATTAAAAAGTTAAAAGGAAAATTAAAGTTATGAATGAAAACTTTGTGAAGCGTTGTGAGAAAAAACTTTGTCTTCTAGATGGGAAAAAATTCTCTTGTTTTCTTGGTGATTTATTTCCAATGGTTGAGACTTCATAGCATACTTTATCCTCCTGATCGATGTGTTATTCTTTGTGTTCATTTTGTCGATTAAAAAATTATAATTGGAGAATTTAAATTATGAATTGAAAATTAGAGAAACTTTGTGAGAAAAAGTTTGTGTATTCTAGATTAGAAAAAATCTCTTGTTTCCTCTGTGATTTATTAGGAGTAGTAAAGTGACTATTTTTGTTCAATATGAGAAAGATATGAATTATCAATTTATAATTTAGTGAAATATTGTGAGAAAAAGATATGTATAATTATGTGAATCTAAAGGAATATCTAAACAAGTAAATGAATTCATAAAAAATAATGTGATATCAAAGTCATAATGCACCACTTAATGCGTTCATTGTTGGATTGGTGAAAAAATATATTGTCACACGTAATAGATGTTAGGACTATGTTTGACCATGAGAAATTCTTGCGCCCTTCTATGATTCTAGTGTAATTGTTCAGTGGTCAATACATTATAGGAAATATTGAATGAGATGAGAAATGAAGAAATATTGTGTGGAAAAGGATATGTTTGTTGATATGTTAGTTAAAATGGCTTTAAACCTGCTATAAATTAGAAAGGTAATATATTTGGTCAGTTTAATTACACTTAGCTCATCATTTTCTATTGGATACATGTGTTTAATCTTATCATTATACAGAGGATTTTTTTTTTAAGAAAATATATTTTCCAAGAAATGAATTAAATGGTTTAAAAAGAAAGATGCAATGAAAAGATTTTTTCCCTCAATATCCTTAAAATCACATTCTTTTAGATTTCCTGGCTGTCTTTGAAAAGATGCTGAGCCTTGAAAGCAAGTAGTTAGTAATGTTAGAGTCTGTTAATCCTGGGGTCGAGTTTGAACCTCGGCTCAGCAGAAATTGTTTGACATTTGACAAAAGACTTTTGTCCCTCATCAATGGATATTAACCATTCTATGTGCAGAGAGAGCAGCTGAGGGCTTTGATTGGACATTCAGTATCTAATACAAGCTCTATCCCAGATTTTGCACAATAATTTCCTAAGCCTTTATCTTGTGGGGAGTCAAAAAGTGTCATTTTGCATGAATGGTTTGATGTTTCATTACTCACAATTTACTCATCTTATATTTCCAGATTAACAATGGCCACTGAACAACCGAAGGAAGAAGTTCAGTCCCCGCGTGTCCACTCCCACCGGACGGGGTTACTACGGCAACCGGAAATAGAGGAGGTGGATGAGGAGGACACGAGCCCCGGGTCTGATCAGTCCGACACGACTATCACTGCAGGTAAAGGAGAAAAAATCATACTTTTATCTGCTGAACAAATATTCAACTCCTAACCTAACCAATGTAACATTAATTTTGAAGGGAAAAAAATAATTCTCAAATATAAATCTCAATTCAATTTGAAGCCCAAATGTCTGCCATAAACTTTTAACTTATTTTGTTGCAAGAACAAAGTAGCTAGACAATTATAGATGTATAAATATAGGTGGGAGATTATAAAACACCCTTTAGTTAGCACCAGTCTAAAATTTAGTTATCTGAGAATTATTAAACCTCTCCCAAACAAGACCTGGTTTTGACGTCCCTGATAGAAAAGACTTGGGCAAACATTGAGACAAAAGAAGAAACTGCTGATAAACAGCAGTTTCTCCTTTAGTCTCAATATTTTCAGAGTCATATTTTACACAAAACCAATCTTTTTCAACATCCATTTTGTCATCTCCAGCAGATTTTGAGTTGTACCATCCAAAATCTGCTGTTTGGGAAAGGGTTAAGATAGTCCATTCCTTATGAGATTCATGTGATTCAGAATAATTCGGGCGACATAAACATTAGACAATGGAAGGGTCTATTGTTGGCACAAGATCATATGGCACATGTTTACATTTTGTCCAAATGTAAACAAATCTGTGTTGGATAAAAGATGAATAAATTCTTTATAAGTAGTGACATAGACATGTTGAAAATTTACGTACAGTGATAGAGCGGTCTGTTCACTGTTCAGAATTTTCTGCGTTTTATCGAAAAATGTTTTGTTTACATTTGAACAAAACGTAAACATGTGCCATAAGATTTTGCACCAACAATACCATCAAATGTTTACGATGCTGTTTGGATACATAACAAACGTTTTAGCAAATTAATATCACACAAAAAATTTGATGTTGCTTGTATCTAATTAGGGATTGACTACCTTAATTGTTCTAGCCAGTATTTTCATTTTCAGGTGTCACATCGGGGACATTTTCTTTTCCAGGCACGGACACACCTCGTGTTGTTGGCGGGGAATCACCAGAAACAGGCTCCCCTGATGATCTCAAACCAACCGTACGTAACTTAACTTCCATCTCAACCTATTATGAGATGGTGACGCCCTTGACACCCTTCAGACAAAGGCTTTGAATGACATTGTGGAAAATGAATAAATTGCTTGTCACAAAAGGTTCTTTTTTAGACAAAAACACCAAAAGATATCAAATTCCATAACTTGATAGGATCTTGTGTGTAACACATTTCAATTTGGAAATTTTTGACTGGACCAAATTCAAAGATGTTTGCAGGAGACAACTTCAAGTAAATGAAGTTTTACATTTTATGATCTTTTTTGGCAAAATTATTGTGGGAAATGGAGACATTGATTGTTACAAGCAATTTCTTCACTTTCCACATTGTTTTCTGTTTTCCAATGCCTTTATTTTGTAATGTGTCAAAAAATGTTAGTGTGTGGAAATGGGTTAACCCATTACCACTCAATGACTCTTTTTGACTCCCAACAAGATAATGGCTTTGGAAAACATTGTGGAAAATGAAGAAATTGCTTGTATTGCTTGTGACAAGCAATTTCTTCATTTCCCACAATGTTTTGTACCCAAAACAACAACAAAAATTGAAATTTCATTCACTTGAAATTGTCGTCTGCAACACCTTTCAAATTGGAACAGTCCAAAATGTTGTCGTTTGGTAATGGGTTAAGGCATTCCCACATAACCATGCTTTCTGACACCCCACAAGATAAGGCTGTAGAAAATATTTTGAAGAATGAAGAGACTGCTTGTTCCAAGCACTTTCTTCATTTCCCACAATGTTTTCCATTCAGAAGTACATCAAAGTGTAAAACTTTATTCATTTGAAATTGTCGTCTTCTACACCCTTGAATTTTGACAAGTCTTTTATTTTGTCATGCAAAGGATGAAAATTTAGACCTGTATGATTTGTAAGAATTTGATGACTTGAAAGATTGAGAAAACAAAATATCTGATATCAAAACTAGAAAAGTTGAGAAGAAATTGCAGATCATCAGCAATTTCTTTTTCTCAATGTTTAATTCTTTACTAGTAATATCAAAACCAGGCCTTGTTTGGGAAAGGTTTAATATTGCTCTTATTAAAGATGTTACACATAATGTTTTACCAGCATATCTTGGTTTTTGTAAGCCAACATATGTTGATATAATTTGCATGTTGATTTTTTGTGAGTGACATATTGTATCATTTGAAAAAAGAGCCAATATTGACAGACATGGCGAAGAACCAGAAATCTTTGTCAGACATTCGGTCTGACAGTTCCAAATATTCTGTCAGACTGAATAAAATTTTGTCAGACCGGACTATATTGCACTATCTTACAGATCAAAATTTGTGTCAGACAGTTGGACTGACAGTAGCCAAAAAATCATCAGACCGAGAGAATTTTCATCAGACATGTCTGCCGGTCCGACGGTCTTCGCCATGACTGTATTGACAAGCATATTGAAGTATCATAGTCCTGTCAAGATATCATAAAGCATATTTATGAAATTTACAAATGTAAACAACACACTATGGAACTCTAAACAACTGTAATTCTGCAGGTGACCAAACTGTAATTTGCAAGTGATTGTTCGGACACCTGCAAAATTCAAGCCAACATGTGCAAAATTGTATTGAAAATTATGCTGTCGGCATAATGCTTTGGTTAAGGTTTTATGTGCAAGTGTCATGTCTCGGTTTCTATCAATGCTTTTTCTCTGAAACTTTGCACATGCTTCTGTGACCATAATATAAGCCTCTATGCCTCATTTCTCTGAAACCTAAGTTTAGTGGAATTTGAACCCTTTTCAGACTAAGATTTTCTGCCGACAGCTTTTGTTGTTTCACATACTTACATTGTTCAATGTCTTATCTTCCAGATATCACCTAAGATCAAACAATTAACCAGAAGTGAAGCTATATGTGAAGGATGTGCCTCTCCACCTTTAGATCCTTTACAAAGTACAGCCAGCACATGTAGTACAGACAGTAGCTCCAGTGGTATAGGAACAAAATCTTTGGTAAGTTATAAAATCTGTACCCCACCACCTTTAGATCCTTTACAAAGTACAGCCAGCACATGTAGCACAGACAGTAGCTCTAGTGGTATAGGAACAAAATCTTTGGTGAGTTATAAAATCTGTACCCCACCACCTTTACAAAGTACAGCCAGCACATGTAGTACAGACAGTAGCTCCAGTGGTATAGGAACAAAATCTTTGGTGAGTTATAAAATCTGTACCCCACCACCTTTAGATCTTTTACAAAGTACAGCCAGCACATGTAGTACAGACAGTAGTTCCAGTGGTATAGGAACAAAATCTTTGGTGAGTTATAAAATCTGTACCCCACCACCTTTAGATCCTTTACAAAGTACAGCCAGCACATGTAGTACAGACAGTAGTTCCAGTGGTATAGGAACAAAATCTTTGGTGAGTTATAAAATCTGTACCCCACCACCTTTAGATCCTTTACAAAGTACAGCCAGCACATGTAGTACAGACAGTAGCTCCAGTGGTATAGGAACAAAATCTTTGGTGAGTTATAAAATCTGTACCCCACCACCTTTAGATCCTTTACAAAGTACAGCCAGCACATGTAGTACTGACAGTAGCTCCAGCAGTATAGGAACAAAATCTTTGGTGGGTTTACAAGCATTGGCGTAGCCAGAAATTTATGTATATTACGCATGAGCTCCGTTGGCCCGAGAGGGGGAGAGCACAAGAGGGCTATCCACGCTCTAAAGGGGGTTTGGGGTCTGTCGCTAGAAAAGTTTGATTTGTAAGACTTGTTTTCGTGCATTCTATGTGCATTTTAAAAATGGCAAAACTGACCCTAAAAAGGTTACAAAGCAACGTATGACCTATTGGCGATTTTTTTACATTTCGCACATGCGTATTATGTGTAATGGGCGCTTAGCCCTTGTTACAAGTATTGATGCATGTTAGTTCTTTAAAACCCTGCTGCACTTTCCATAGATGCCTTTTACTCAGCTCATGCAGTACAAATATGCAAGGCAAGCAATTGCAAGAGTTGCATTTAGATATACAAAAAATTTGGTAACCATGCACTTGAAGGGAACTTGCTTTTAATTTTGAATACTTGAAAAACTTATTCTTTGTATATTGTAATACTTTGCCTTAAAGAATAAGTTTTAGTGTTTTAATGCAATAAAGCTGAGTACTATTTATGCGTAATATGCAATTACTTTCGACTTGTCATTTCTGTTGAACTTTCAATCATCCTGTATTAAAGTTTATGTATTGTTGCAATCTATACTTTATATGATTTTCAGACCTCTGGGTCGGGATCTGGAAGCTCATTTCGTGGACGTCTGGAGAAAGATGGATCTCAAAGTTCCGAAGCTGGGACATCATCTAGTCTATCAAGAGGTAATCTAAGCATGTAATGAAACACACTCAAAAGTTAAACCCTTTCCCAAACAAGGCCTAGTTTAGATGACTCACGGGGATGTTTTATAGAAACTTTAGGAAAAATCAGAAAAGATTTAGAGAAATTTAGAAAAATAAGTAATTGAGAATGAATATTGCATCTGGATATTAATTTGACAAATGACAGGAAAATAGGGTAGGCTGAGCATGTTTTCAAAATGAAAATTGAAAAAAAAAACAAAAGAATTAAGTTCTTCAAACTATTGTAAGTCGGATTAAATCGGAAAGGCAGTTATACTCCTTTACTTGAAAGAATCTAGACAAGTTGCACTCGTGGTATTACACGTTTCATTAATGATTTTCCACTTTACATATTTTCCTTTCACTAAAAAGTCCTAGTTTATCGTCTTAAATACAGAAAGCTTGGGAAAGCATTGAGAGGAAAGAAGAAAATGTAAATTAGTTTTGTTGCCTGTTGAGCTTTCATTTTGGAATAGCCTATGCTTTCATTTGCAAAGAGGACGCGGCCATGGCACAGTTGGTAGTGCATCTGCCTCTCATTTGAGAGGTCCCGGGTTTGATACCTGGCTGCGCAAATACCCTTACTGACAAAAATGTCACCCATCAATGGTTTGATATCGTGAACCTATGTGGGGGAGCAGCTGGAGGATCGGTAAGGGTGTTGTGGTAGTACTGGTATGAGAAACGACAGGAATCCATGGTGCTCCAGCCACCACGATATGACCTTAGTAGTTGAAAACGGCGTAAAACCCCCAATAAATCGAATCATTCGCAAAGATGTTAAGGTAGTCCACCACTAATGTGATTTATGCGATTTGTGAGTCTTTTGTGTGCAGGTAAACATATTTGATCTATACAGACATGGTACTAGTTTCCACCGCTAAATGTTTATGCCTGTGCCTGAAATATTCTGTGGCGTGAATCCTGTTAGGGGTGGATTACCTTAATGTCACATAATAATTATGTTAGACTAAATGCCTACTTACATGTATTAACCTATTACTGCACAGTGACACCTTTTGACTCCCTCACAAGAAAAGGCTTGGTAAAACATTGTGGAAAATAAAGAAATTGCTTGTGACAAGCAATTTCTTCATTTCCTACCATGTTTTCTAAGTAAAAAGACCAAATAATGCAATATTTAATTCACTCAAAATTGTCGTCTGCATCATCTTTGAATTTGGACTAGTCTAAAATTTGGTCGTTTGGGAAAGGATTAGTTTGTTCATCTCTGACTATATTTATAGATTCCAGTGTGGACACACCCTACAAAGATTCCACTGGGATCGATCTGGAAGATTTCATCAAGAAAACATTGAACAAAACACCAAAGGATAGATCCATGTTGATCAAGTTAGAAGTGGACCTCATTAAATTCATCAAAGAACCAAAGTAAGTGTCCATCTTAGTCAAAAACATCCTACAATTATCCACTCAAACATGATATTTGATGGCAATATATTAAGGGGAGCATAGAAAAACTACTGGTTACTAGAAAACATTGAACAAAACACCAAAGGATAGATCCATGTTGATCAAGTTAGAAGTGGACCTCATTAAATTCATCAAAGAACCAAAGTAAGGCAATATTTCTCTAAAGTTTTACATATTCCCAAACAGTGACACCTTTTGATGCCACACAAGATGAAGGCTTTGGAAAACATTGTGGGAAATGAAGAAATTGCTTGTGACAAGCAATTTCTTCATTTCCTACAATGTTTTCTACAAGGAATGGCCAAAAATGGGAAACTAAAATGATTCTTTTGAAATTGTTTTCTGCAACATTTTTGAATTCAAATTGGTCTAAAACTTTGCCGTCTGGTAATGGGTAAAATTTAAAGATATTTAGTGAGAAGAATACAGTATTTACTTGTAAACATTGAACAAAACACCAAAGGATAGATCCATGTTGATCAAGCTAGAAGTGGACCTCATTAAATTCATCAAAGAACCAAATTAAGTTATCCTGAAATCAGTCCCAATGCAATGATAATGTTAAGTGAATTGGTTATTATCCCCCGCCGAAAAAATTTTTCGGGGGGGATATTGTTTTTGCCATGTCCGTCCGTCCTTCCGTCCGTCCGTCCGTCCGTCCGACATTCATTTCCGCGCTATTTCTTGGAAACTATAGACCGGATTTCGATGAAACTTGGCACACAGCTTCACTACAAAGAGGACATGCGCATATCGTCGGGGTTACCCGGTTCGACCATTGAATTCAGAGTTACTGCCCCTGACTGTTTAAGCCATATACATACAGAGTGATATTCGTTTCCGCGCTATTTCTTGAAAACTGTAGACCGGATTTCGATGAAACTTGGCACACAGCTTCACTACAAAGTGGACATGCGCATATCGTCGGGGTTACCCGGTTCGACCGCCAAATTTAGAGTTACTGCCCCTGACTGTTTTAGCCATATACATACAGTGATATTCGTTTCCGCGCTATTTCTTGGAAACTATAGACCGGATTTCGATGAAAATTGGCACACGGCTTCACTACAAAGTGGACATGCGCATATCGTCTGGGTTACCCGGTTCCATCGCCGAATTTAGAGTTACTGCCCCTGACTGTTTTAGCCATATACATACAAGAGTGATATTCGTTTCCGCGCTATTTCTTGGAAACTATAGACCGGATTTCGATGAAACTTGGCACACAGCTTTACTACAATGAGGACATGCGCATATCGTCGGGGTTACCCGGTTTGACCGCCGAATTCAGAGTTACTGCCCCTGACTGTTTTTAGCTCACCTGAGCACGAAGTGCTCAAGGTCGAGCTATTGTGATCGCTTTTTGTCCGTCCTCCGTCTGTCCGTATGTCCGTCCGTCCGTCCGTCCGTCCATCCGTCCGTCTGTCAACTATTTGATGTTTACACTCTAGCATCTACAAATATAAGTCAATCTTGACCAAACCTGGTCAAAACATGTATGACCTTAAGTTCTCGGATGAGTTCGATTTTGGGTCAGATCAGACCTGAAAGTCCGGAGTTATCTGCCCTTGAATGTAAAAAATAGCTACTTTTGACATTGTTTACACTCTAGCATCTACAAATATTGACCAATCAATACAAAAGTTGGACAAAATGTTGGTGACCATAAGATCTCGGATGAGTTCAATTTTTGGTGTGATCGGATAAGAAAGTTCTGAGTTATCTGCCCTTGAATTTGACAAAATTGCCGTTTTTCACTGTTTTCGACTTTGTTTACACTATAGCATCTACTATTATTGACCAATCAAGACAAAACTTGGACACTATGTTATTGACCATAAGATCTTAGATGAGTTTAATTTTGGGTCAGATCAGACCTGAAAGTCCGGAGTTATCTGCCCTTGAATGTAAAAAATAGCTACTTTTGCCATTGTTGACACTCTAGCATCTACAAAAATTGACCATTCAATACAAAAGTTGGTCAAAATGTTGGTGACCATAAGATCTGGGATGAGTATAATTTTTGATTTGATAGCATTAGAAAGTTCTGAGTTATCTGCCCTTGAATTTGACAAAATTGAAGTTTTTCACTGTTTTCGACTTTGTTTACACTATAGCATGTACAATTATTGACCAATCAAAACATAACTTGGACACAATGTTAGTGATGATAAGATCTTAGTTGAGGATGATTTTGGGTCAGATTGGACTGGAAAGTCTGTAGTTATCTGCCCTTGAATGTAAAAATTAGCTACTTTTGACATTGTTTACACTCTAGCACATCTCCAAATTTTGAGCAATCAATACAAAAGTTGGACACAATGTTGGTGGCCATAAGATCTTGGATGAGTATGATTTTTGGTCTGATCAGGCCAGAAAGTCCTAAGTTATCTGCCCTTGAATCTAACAAAATTGCTGTTTTTTACTGTTTTCGACATTGTTTACACCCTAGAATCTACAATTATTGGCCAATCAAGACAAAATTTGGACACAGTGCTGGGGACCATAAGATCTTGGATGAGTTAATTTTTCAGTCTGATCTGGCTGGAAAGACGAGAGTTATGTGCCCGTGAATTTTACAAAATTGCCATTTTCTGCTGTTTCTGACTTTGTTTACACGCTCTAAAATCTACAATTGTTGACCAATCAAGACAAAACTTGAACACAATGTTGGAGACTATTAGAATTCTTATTAGTTTGATATTTGGCCTGATGGGACCAGAAAGTTGAGAGTTATGTGCCCTTTAATTTTACAAAATTGCTGTTTCCAACTGTTTTTGACCTTGTTTACAATCTAGAATCTACAATTTTTTTATCAATCAAGACAAAACTTGGACACAATGTTGGAGACCATAAGATCTCGGATGATCTGCTCTTCAAATTTTACCCGAACAACCACAAATAGTGACTAATCAGAACAAAACTTGACGCAATGTTATTGACCATAAGTTTGTTTTCAGTTTTCAAGTCATATTAATTGAATTGAACAAAACTGTGCCTAATATCATTTTGGTTCAGGTGAGCGATATAGGACCATCATGGTCCTCTTGTAGCCATATACATACAGTGATATTCGTTTCCGCGCTATTTCTTGAAAACTATAGACCGGATTTCGATGAAACAAGGCACAAAGCTTTACTACAATGAAGACATGCGCATATTGTCGGGGTTATCCGGTTCGACCGCCGAATTCAGAGTTACTGCCCCTGACTCTTTAAGCCATATACATACAGTGATATTCGTTTCCGCGCTATTTCTTGAAAACTGTAGACCGGATTTCGATGAAACTCGGTACACAGCTTCACTACAAAGTGGACATGCGCATATCGTCGGGGTTACCCGGTTCCACTGCCGAATTTAGAGTTACTGCCCCTGACTGTTTAAGCCATATACATACAGAGTGATATTCGTTTCCGCGCTATTTCTCGAAAACTGTAGACCGGATTTCGATGAAACTTGGCACACAGCTTCACTACAAAGTGGACATGGGCATATCGTCGGGGTTACCCGGTTTGACCGCCGAATTCAGAGTTACTGCCCCTGACTGTTTAAGCCATATACATACAGTGATATTCGTCTCCGCGCTATTTCTTGAAAACTATAGATCGGATTTCAATGAAACTTGGCTCACAGCTTCACTACAAAGTGGATATGTGCATATCGTTGGGGTAACCCGGTTCCACCGCCTTATTTAGAGTTACTGCCCCTGACTGTTTAAGCCATATACATATAGTGATATTCGTTTCCGCGCTATTTCTTGAAAACTATACACCGGATTTCAATGAAACTTGGCACACAGCTTTACTACAATGAGGACATGCGCATATTGTCGGGGTTACAGAGTTATATTCGTTTCCGCGCTACTTTATTGACAATGAAAATATGTTCGGCGGGGGATATCAATTCAACGAATTTGCTTGTATTCTTACCAATGACTAAGGATCCAGAACAAGCATTTAGAAAAAGTCAAATAATATCTAGAAATGAATTATAGTTGTACCTGAAAAGTAAAAATGTATGAGAAAATTAAAAAAAATCCATTTAAGATGAATGGGCTGATATTTTCTAAAAAAAATTCTAATACTGTAGAAGGGTCTGTCATCATATTGAAAATTGACCAAGAGACTTTTTGCAATTTCAAGTTATAATCTCCCTTTGATTCGTTAGACATTGAGCCATTCCCGTAAAATGACCCTTTTTGATGCTCTTCAAGATTGATGCTTTGGACAACATTGTGGGAAATGAAGGAATTGCTTGTCAAAAGCAATGTCTTCTTTTCTCACAATGCTTTTTACTAAGGAAGACAAAAAATATTTGAAATTTCATTCTCTTGATATTGTTGTCTGCATCATCTTTGCATTTGGACAAGTTTCAAATTTTGCCATCTGGTACTGGATTATACAGTACAAGCTGCGCCTTGTTATGTTCCTAACTTTCGTTACATTGATCTCTCATTTCAGGCATCATTATTTAAAGTTTCCACACATGTCATCATATGACAGAATGTTGGTGCATCGTATAGCTGCATTCTTTGGGTTAGACCACAACGTAGACCAAACAGGCAAATGTGTAATAGTCAATAAAACAGCAAATACTAGAATGTAAGTATTGGTATTCAAATTTACATGGGGACTGTATTATCAATGATCGTACAATTAGTTTTTGCATTATTACTTGTAACAACAAACCTGATAGGCCCAATCTGATATCTCATGCAATCAGATGTTTTGTTACACAGTTTACACAAAAACATCGTCATAAGATTGTTGATAATAGGTGTCCCTGAACCTGAGGAATATGCAATGAATAGTTGTGACACCAGTGAATTATCAATTCTTGTTAGCTATCATACACTGCCGAATAGGGTCAGTAGTTTCTATAAGCATTGTGACTTTGTAATTACCAAGGTCAGGTTCTTGTGATAATTTTCAAACTATACCAGGGATCTTCCTTTAAAGCCCCGTTCCCACTGTCACGGTTTGGACCCTCGGTTAGTCCCGGATGAGTGGTCCGGGGGAAACCGTGACAAACCGGGAGTACAACCGTGGCGGCACCGTGAACATCCTGGACCATCCGGGATGAACCTTGTTGATCCGGCAACCGACCCCGGATGTTTTAAAATGTTTAATACAACCGGCAGTCACCGGGACTCACCGGGAGGATGTCAAGAATCGGCTTTATCCGGGGAAACACCGGCATATTCCGTGGCTACCGGTGCGCTACCGGCCACGACCGGGGTTACACCGGGTCGTACCGGGATCAACCGGGATCACGCCGGCCCCTGCACCGTAAATACACCGTGGCAAACCGGGAACAAATCGGGATAGTCCGGGGATAGATCCTGCTAGTAAACCGGGGGTACACCGGGGCAATGTCGGGAATATGGGAACATGAATCATTTTTTAGAGAAAAGATCCCGGATCATCCCAGAATACTGGCTCTTTCCCCACCGGGAGGTACCGTGGGTGTCCGGGACCAAGACCGTGACAGTGGGAACGGGTCTTAACACTTTCCCAAAATAGCAAAAATTTAGAGTGGCCCAATTTGAAAGCTACTGTTAGCTCAAATTATGTTGAGAAAAAAGAACCATTTTCCTATTTTGTCTCAATATATTTCCAAGCCTTTTTGAAATAGGGACATCAAAATCAGGTCTTGTCTGGGAAAGGGTTCATGCTTTCCAAGATGTTTTTGAAAATGTAAAAGGGTTTTGCTTTTGATTTCCAGGATAGGTAATTGAAAGTCCGGTATCTTTGGTCAAGGCAATGGACTTGATTAAATTTGAAATTAGAAGTGTCTGGAAAAACATCCCTATTAACTCTTTGCCAGACAGCAAACATCGTAACTGGACATGATATTTCTGAAAGATTGCTGATGGCAGAATGAATTCAGGCTTATAATAATGATTCAGTAGTGTAGAAAACATCAAGCGAATGGGGGGGGGGGGGAATTGTCAGAATTCCTTCTATTCTCTCTATGTTTTAAAAAAAATGATTTGCTTTTGAAATTGTCATAATTCAAAATTTTGATTATACCGTTTCCACATAATGATGCCCTTTTATGCCTAGAAGATCCTTTGTGAAATATTGTAGAAAATGAAATTATTACTTGTGACAAGCAATTTCTTCATTTCCCAAAGTGCTATTCACTGAAAAAGAACAATAAATAAAAAAATTATTTGAAATTGTTGTCTGCAACATCTTTGAATTTAGACTGGTCTAAAAAATCTGTTTTTCGTAATGGGTTTAGAATTGTCTGTCAAAACACCCTGATTAGATTTGATGTCTGATTCCTTGCAAATTCAATAAGACAATGATGCAAAGTTGACACTTTAACCCATTTCCATTCAGTGATGCATTTTGAGGCCACTAATAGAAAAGACTTGGGAAAGCATGAGGCAAAACAAGCATTTTCTCCCCTTGCCTCCATATTTTTATGCCCCCGATAGGGAGGCATCATAAATTTGACTTGTCCGTCCGTCTGTCCGTCCGTCCGTCATTCCGTCCAAAAACTTTAACATTGGCCATAACTTCCTTATTACTTAACATATTCGCTTCATACTTTACCACAACATTCCTTGGTACATTACCTTTCTGTAGGCACATACTTTGGTGACCTTGACCCCTGGATGACCTTGACCTTGAACATAGATTGGCCATAATTTAAAATCAAAGCGGTGTCGGGGGCATTGTCATCTTACAGTGACAGCTCTTGTTATTTGCTATATTGCACACAAATCCTATGTTTTTCAACTTCCATTTTGTCGTCAGTAACAGCTTTCAAATTGGACCAGTCTAAAATTTATTGTCTGGTAATAGATTAATTTGGATCTGTTGTCATGAGTTTTTTCATGTATAGGGGGAAGGGCCTGGTGCCTTTAATTTGGAAGGAAATGTATCAAGCAAGCTTTTTCAGGGGAGAATCTACAATTCGACATTCAGCTTGCATTCTGAAAATGTATTGTGTTATATTTCGCTAAAAAAAAAAAAGGAAAATAGACATTCAAGCAGTTTATAAATTATTAGTCAACCATATTTTTTTACCTGCTGGAAAACCATGTTTTCCGGTCTTGTTTAATTCGGGTAGGTGCCCTTAATTCCAATATGCAATTCCTTCATAGCATATTAGATACCGGTAAATGTGTTCTCAAATGATTGTTCTTTTCATTTCAGACCAGACTTTAGTTTTCAAGACCACATAACAAGTTCTGGTGGAGAATCAAAACCTAAAATGTTGTTAAAACGGGGAGGAGGAAGTTATGATGAATCTCAGGTACTTGTTCTTCTGTAAATACAGGTCATGTCGTTATATGTGTATCGCACAGTTTTTATGCGCAAATAATTTTTTATCTTTCATAGTTTGCTTCTACCTGTCTGTCCACAATTAGCTTACTAAAACATCTCTAAAACCATACAGCATAGAGTCTTAAATTTTTTTTTGTAGCATGGTGTTACGTCAAAGCCCTCTACCAAAATACTTCAAATTATTGTGGTATAAGGAAAATTGGTCCTATGAAAATTGTTGTGTGGCATCAAATTTCATAAAGAGACAAAGAAGGAAATTTTGTTCAATCTTACTTTTTGCCCACGACTTTGAAAATTTGTGTTCACAAATGTATGTCTGGTAATGTACTGCTTTATTATTACAGTCAAGAAATCTACAGAAGCCAACATTAGACAGCACGAGAGCCGCCAAGTCATTAGAAGAGCGACAACAACAGTATGAGGAAATCCGAAGTCGTATATTTACTGGGGAAGAGCAGGGTGAAGTGCAGCCTTATACACAAGAGGAAATGTCTGTATCAATGATGTAAGTAGAGTTGTACCAAAAGACTTGTTTGTGAATGTGAGGAAATCTAGAGTTGTATATTAACGAGGGGAGAACAGGGTGAAATGCCGCCTTATACACAGCCTTATACACAAGAGGAAATGTTTTTATCAAATATGATGTAAGTTGAGGTTATAACAAAAAACTTGTTTGTGAATATGAGGAAATAAGTCATATATTTACGAGGGAAGAACAGGGTGAAATGCAACCTCGTACGCAAGAGATGTCTGTATCAATGATGTAAGTCAATTACAAGCTAGTTCATTACCAGACTGTAAAATTTTAGAATGTTCGTAAGTCAATATTGTTGAAGAGAACAACTTTAAGGGAATGACATTTCACATGTTTATCTCTACTGGCTAGTCTGTTGGATTAGACTTTAATTCAACATAAAACTATAATCAATCCAATCCTTTCTGACATTTCATAAAAGACATTTGTCTCTCACCGATGGATGAATTGCTCAGGGTTGCATCTAGAGCGCGGCATTGCGGGATTGCCGCGAATTTTCATAAATGCCCCCCTATTTAGCAAATTGCCGCGGGCAAATCCCGCAAAAAAGAAGAAAAAACAGAGAAAAGAATATGCATTTCTGTTGCCAGCAATCACTTGGTAATTGGTTAAGCACAAAAAATATGTCTTTCAATGAACAAAAACAGCTAGTACTTGATTTTTCGCTAGGGTAGATCTACATCATGCAAACTAAGATAGGCTGCCAATCAGAAGAAAACACGATTCTGTAAGCGCCATGGCCAAACTGACTCCGCCCAATTGACCTAAATAGATGTTTATCAAATCCAAATATGGTTACTATTACTACGAAAGAGACCCGCGATTATGCAACGCGCGGTGACAAATGACATGCATTCCTATGACGTCATTTGAGAGAACTTTTCCAGTACAAAATTGCATTTCTGGAATTACATACGCCGATAAACCCCCTTTATAATAGCTGTAATTTTGAACTACTGTAAAATCTTTTTGGCTTTTGTTTACTTAAGAAATATCATTTGTTTAGTGAAAAATTGCATAGGTAAATAATATCCTTCCAATTCTGACGAGACTCTAAATGACTAGTCACATAGCGCGAGGAAAAGAGGTTGTCCAATCAAATGACACATTCAGTTGATAGTAAATTCTCGCGTGACAACTTTCCCACGGCCGTAAACAGACAGTTGGTAGACAAGATAAAACCATTCCGTAGAAAAATGACTTAAACGCAATCTGGGTGAACTACAAGGATGGTACAAATAAATATCTATATAGTTTTACAAACAAATAAAAGAAAGAATGATAAGGATGTCATGACTGGAAAATCCTTCCGCCTGACTTCCATAATCGATCAGAAAAATAGTCCATGAAAAATTACTTGTTTTAAGTGCAACTTCCACCGAAATAACCAGTAAGAAAGAAGTAAATCAATATACAAAAACATTGAATCAAGAATACATAAATATATCGATCTCTGAACAGTCCTGAAATACTCTGGGCGCTTTGATCCAATAAAAACACTACATTGATGACGTCACTCAAAATTGCACATGGCGGCTGTTTACAATATGACAGATTTGAAAAATCTTTTGGACTACACTCGCTCATACAGGCTTGTCATGCAACGGCTCGTGGACAGTTAGGTAGCAAACCACAAGTGATATGTAATCTTCAAACTTTAAATGTCAAAATACTGAAAACGAGTGTATTTGAAAGGCACAAAGTTTGAAAAACATTACATTATTGTTTCATTGGGTTCTATTTCATAGCTGTAAAGGTAATGTATTGTTATTTCGTTAGGATCTAGACTGGTTAAGATGATCTTTGTTACAGTATTCGCAGTTTATTGAATACAACATTAAAATGCATTCAAATGTCGAAATACATAAAATGACCAAAGAAGGGCCATTTTACGCATGCCCCCCCCCCCCATATTTTGGTCATTGCCCCCCAATTTCAGAAATTATGGGGGGCATTTCCCCCCAATTTGCAAATTTCTGGATGCATCCCTGATTGCTTATGAACCATCTAAGGAGGGTGAGCATCTGGTGGCTCGGTTTAATCTTGTGGACTATTTGTTCTGGTGCAAGGAATACTAGGAACACAATTTGATTGGAAATTTTAAAAAAAAATAAAGAAAAAGAAAAGAATGCTGATAACCAGCAATTTCTTTTTTCCTCTATATCTTCTAGACTTTATACTAAAATCATATCCTACTTATTTTTACTTTCACAGGAAAGGTGTAAGGCCAGCAACTTTAACTAAAGATGAACATGTGAGTGACGGTAGAGGTTACGGGCTTGACGGGTCATTAAAGACGAGAATTGTGGTGCCCAAGGCAAACAGTTTTGGGGGCACAGGCACATTTGTGTTACAACCCATGAAGTCTCCCATGAGATGTTCTAGCCTTACTAAAGCAGGTAATTACCTTAC
Source organism: Fragum sueziense (assembly GCA_963680895.1). Lineage (NCBI taxonomy): Eukaryota > Metazoa > Mollusca > Bivalvia > Cardiida > Cardiidae > Fragum > Fragum sueziense. The sequence goes on along the minus strand of OY804600.1, from coordinate 11,759,483 downwards.
AACAAAAATTTGGACAGTTGAGTTCTGAATTGAAAGGTGCTGTAGATGGCAAAATTGATAATAAGGAAGGTAAAAAGAATTTGTGTATATTATAGCAAAATATACTTAGACAAAGTAAGATATGCTGGTAATGCCCCAAATTTAAAAGAATAACTTAAGACAAAATAAATGATAGTGATCATGGAAATTTGATGAAAGAAAAGCATTGGAACTTTAACGAAAATGAGGAAATGCTGATTGTCATACTCCCTTTGGGCACACTAGAAACAAGAAAAAAACACTGATACTTATCAGAAATTAATCAAGGGCGGATCTAGGGGTGGGGTCAGGGGGTCATGCCCCTCCTTCCCCTGGAATTGGCCAAAAATTAAATTTTGACTATATAACTTCTTATTAAATGCCATCATTTGGGCTTTGAACCCCCCCCCCCCCCCCCTGGAAACAAATCCTAGATCCGCCCTTGTTAATGTTGTGTTTTCAAAGTGCTTAAAAGAATGTTAAGGCATCAAAAGATATCATACCTCAGAACAGACTCAGGCAATAGAAACTCAGGTCATCGATTTAGGGATATTTCTGTTTATTTGTACTTGAATTACTATAAATAATATGCTAATTTGTGTATCAAGAAACATGGTAGACAACAATACATTATCAAAAACATTTCACCGCTCTTCCTTGGTAGACTCATTGAGTATGCAAGTGGGGTCGCTGCAGCCCACGTTGGGCAGCCCTGTGGTTCGGCCAGTATTGATGTCATCACCGACATGCAGTCAGTCGGACGCGTCGTCTGTGTCCGGCAGCAGTTCGTCTGGGCTGGCTCCATCTCCGCAGCAGCAGCCGAGTAACGCAGGTAGCTTGTGTGGTTAGGCCACCCTCCTTCCTTTAGTCAGTCTGGTGTGCGGTGTGTAGAGCTGATTAGATCATTATGCTTTCAGTTTGTGTGACCGTCTGTAATAGAAAGGGACCATCTTGTAATAATTAATGTCTTCAATTTAACCCTTTTCCAAATAGCAAAAACTTAGATTGCTCCAAACTAAAAGTAGCTGCAGATAACAAAATAGATGTTACTAAAAGCAAAATTTATGATAATATAGCATAGAAAACATTAAAGCAAAAGGGGAAAATACTGATTGTCAGCATTTTCTTCTATTGCCTGAATGTTTTCCCAAAGCTGAGTCAAATCCTGGCCTTGTTTGGGAAAAGGTTTAAGTTAATGTTAACCTTTCATGCTGAACCATGTCAAGTAGACAGTTAAGAATATGTTCAGATTGAGTGTATGCACTGCCAAAACAGGCAACTTTACAATCAGAATGATACAGGGTAATAGCAGGTGTTAACATGCAAAATAGCTATGGATAAGAGGAGGACATAGCAAGGTCTAAAACAGGTTTCAATGACTAGATTCATAGCTCATATTTGTGTCCGTTTTCCAGATTATGTTCTATTTAAGAGAGGGTCCCTTTTGCAAGATTGGTCACATGCTCCTTTTGCAGCACTTGTTTTCTACATTTTCTACCTTTTGCTTGTATTTTACCTATTTGCCTTTTTGCACATGACTATTTTATGTATTGCAGAGCTTACAACTTTCATGTACTGTATATTTTATACCTAGATAGTCGTATAATCAGATTTCTATCATTTATAGCTGATTTCTCTTTCAGGGGAACTAAAGAAACCAAGTCATGTATGACTTAAAAAAGGTCTATTGGAACTCTTTAAATGTTAATTTTTTACTTGATTCCAAAAATCAACTGCAAGCAAATCAATTTGACTTTCTTAACAGAAAAGATAATAGACTTAAAGCTGGAGGGTAACAGATGGTCTAATTGCAAAAAATGAATTTTTTTGAAAAAATATGCAAAACTTTTTTGTTGGCCACCTCAGAATGGTTAATAATATGCGATTCAGACAGAGATTGAGCCGAAATTATAAGAGAGATAGCCGAATTTAGGGAGAATCCAAACCCAAATTCAATTCCGTTATAGATGCGGTTGAATTTATTTTTTAACTGTCACACATGCGCATACAGCGAGGACCAAGATTCAAACGAGATTCATACTTGAATTTCAATATGACGTCATCATGTATGTTGTGATGTCATTTAAGAAAGTCGCATGTCCTACTGTTTTTGACCTACTTTCGACATCGCTTCATGAATTTGGTATCAAATTGCGAAAAAATGAGTTGTTGCTTCAATAGTTTATCGTAATCATTTAATCAGGTCATATAAAGCTTAAAAAGTGTATATTTCGTTTGTTTTTGACAAATTTTGGGTCCAAATCTGGGAAATAATAGCTTTAAGCGAAAAACATTGCCTTAATTTACTGTCATACTTATTATAGTTTTCAAAATATGTTTACTGTTTCTCTTAAAACAGCTTTGTTTATGAATAATAGGGAATTAGAACTATTTTGACATTTCACGATATTATTTGCACTGATTACTTTAGAAGCTTATGTCTTTGTGTTAGTGTGCTAGATTACAGTTGAGTTATATTACTTATATTTTTCATTGTAACAGATTTTGTAGCTTTTAGATACCCAAATCTGATTTACATCATTATTATTATTTATAAGAAAAATGTACTTCATTGCAATTTTGATTTCATTCGATTTAGAATAGGAAATTCTGTGACCAAAAAGAAATATACAGAATTATTCACAAGTTTTGATTTTGACATGGCTTCTCATTTTACACTTGTATCCTTTGACTTTGACTTACAATAAATTTGATTTATTTATTGTTGAATGGTATCTTTCTCAATCTACAAACAATGCAAACTCAACTGAGAGATTGTTAGGATGGTTGGATATAATAGCTAGACAGTTTGTTAGGATTGCCTGTGAACAAATAAAAAGTTGTAAGTTTCGACTTTTCAGGCTTTGAAAGTTGCAGTAATCCATATAACTGATGATGATTAAGACTTGTTTTGTGTACAATATACTGCAGAAATTATTGAAAAAACAGATATTTTGCCTCAATATTTTCCGGGGCATTTTCTAAAAGGGACATGAAAACCAAATTTTGTTTGTTAAATGTTCATGTATGTTTCTTGTTTCAGGTTCATTGCCCACCCAGTCTTCACCCGGGCCTAAAATATACTGGACTCCTTCAGAAATGGCTCCATCACCACCTGGGGGTGTTATTATAAATCCACAAACAGGTAAAAACTTGTAATAAATCCAGAAACATTGTATAATATATCCACAAAGAAGTAAAAGCTTGTAATCAATCCACAAACAGGTAAAAACTTGTGATATATCTAGAAACATGGTATAGAATATCCACAAAGAAGTAAAAGCTTGTAATAAATCCACAAACAGGTAAACACTTGTAATAAATCCAGAAACATTTTATAATATATCCACAACAAAGTAAAAGCTTGTAATAAATCCACAAACAGGTAAACACTTGTAATAAATCCAGAAACATAGTATAATATATCCACAAAGAAGTAAAAGCTTGTAATAAATCCACAAACAGGTAAACACTTGTGATAAATCTAGAAACATCGTAGAGTATCCACAAAGAAGTAAAAGCTTGTAATAAATCCAGAAACTGGTAAAAATAAATCCAGAAACATAGTATAATATATCCACAACGAAGTAAAAGCTTGTAATAAATCCACAAACAGGTAAAAGCTTGTAAAAATCCACAAAGAAGTAAAAGCTTGTAATAAATCCTCAAACATGTAAAAGCTTATGATAAATCCACAAAGAAGTAAAAGCTTGTAATAAATCCACAAAGAAGTAAAAGCTTGTAATAAATCCACAAATATCGTATAATAAATCCAAAAAGAAGGAAAAGCTTGTAATAGATCCACAAACATGTAAAAGCTAATACAGTCAAACCTGCCCTAGCGACCCTCTGAATTTAGCGACTTCCTGTCATATGTGACCGTATTTTTTCCTCCCGAAGCATTTTGCTATAATTTTACCCTGAATTAAACGACTACCTGCCTTACCCGACAAGCGACCTTAAAAACTGTGCCGTAATCAACCGTCGAAACTGTTTTTAGCGACTTTTCCCCGGGGACATAATTTCAAAATATGGATTCTTGAGACGGAAACGAAAGTTAACGGTGTTCAAAATCAAATAGCGTGAGAAATAAGTTATCGTAAAAAATTATGTCACCGGGTCGAACTTGATTGTAATTTTCTTAGTAGGGATGAGCATGTAAACGGCCGAAATATTTGTTCGATTAAGGATCCCTTGAGTATTGGCAACTACGAATCCGCGAATCAAGTATAGCACAAACAATAATAGGATGAAATCTTTGGCAAATTCTCGAATTCAATTTACAGTTTTGGTTGTTTGAAATGGCCGATCTTTTCATCAAGAAGAACTTCAAAATTAATGTTGCACATTGGGAATGACAAAATATCCTGTTAGGAAATGTTGGATCGAGGACAATTCATCATTTGACATGTCTGAAGGTCTGCTGACATGCTGATTTTCACCGTGACGGTCAGTGCAATGTAAAGGAAACTTAATGTAGATCGAATGACGGATATTCTTACTTTATAAGGCGTGTTCTTCCAATCATTTTATTTAGTTTTATTAAATATGTAGAGTATATTCATTTGTAAATTAATTCTAGCATGTAATAAATACTAAACATTGATCGTAGATGTACTTTGAAAATTTTACCAATTCTGTCTGACCCTCAATTAAGAGACCACCTGTCATATGTGACCTTTTTTGGTGAATCCCAAAGACGGTCTCTTAATACAGGTTAGACTGTAATATAATCACAAAGAAGTGAAAGCTTGCAATAAATCCACAAACATTGTAATGCTATAATAAATGCAAAAAGAAGTAAAATCTTGTAATAAATCCACAAACAGGTAAACACTTGTAATAAATCCAGAAACATAGTATAATATATCCACAAAGAAGTAAAAGCTTGTAATAAATCCACAAACAGGTAAACACTTGTGATAAATCTAGAAACATCGTATAGAGTATCCACAAAGAAGTAAGAGCTTGTAATAAATCCACAAACTGGTAAAAATTAATAAATCCAGAAACATAGTATAATATAATATATCCACAACGAAGTAAAAGCTTGTTATAAATCCACAAACAGGTAAAAGCTTGTAAAAATCCACAAAGAAGTAAAAGCTTGTAATAAATCCTCAAACATGTAAAAGCTTATGATAAATCCACAAAGAAGTAAAAGCTTGTAATAAATCCACAAAGAAGTAAAAGCTTGTAATAAATCCACAAATATCGTATAATAAATCCAAAAAGAAGGAAAAGCTTGTAATAGATCCACAAACATGTAAAAGCTAATAATATAATCACAAAGAAGTGAAAGCTTGCAATAAATCCACAAACATTGTAATGCTATAATAAATGCAAAAAGAAGTAAAAACTTGTAATAAATCCACAAACAGGTAAAAGCTTATAATAGATACAGAAACATTGTACTATAAATCCACAAAGAATTAAAAGCTTGTAATAAATCCTCAAACATGTAAAAGGGTATAATAAATCATCAAAGAAGTAAAAGCTTGTAATAAATCCAAAAATAAGTAAAAGCTTGTAATAAATCCTCAAACATGTAAAAGCTTATCAATAAAGAAGTAAAAGCTTGTAATAAATCCACAAATGGGTAAAGGCTTATGATAAGTCAATAAAGAAGTAAAAGCTTGTAATAAATCCACAAATGGGTAAAAGCTTGTAATAAGTCAATAAAGAAGTAAAAAGCTAGTAAGAAATCCACAAATGGGTAAAAGCTTTTAATAAATCAATAAAGAAGTAAAAGCTTGTAATAAATCTGCAAATAGGTTATATCTTATTATAAATCCACAAACTGGAAAAATCTTGTATTCCACATATGGGTGAAAGCTTATAATTAGTCGACAGGTAAAAGCTCTTCAATTGTTTGTTATCTGACAACAGTTTCTATGAATATCCTTTTGAAAACAGAGCTTGATATGTTTTATGCCCCGGTATCGAAAAATCAGGGGCATATTGCTTTTCTTGTGTCCGGCTGTCTGTCCCTCCATCTGTCTGTCTGTTCGAAAACTTTACATTGGCCATTTTGCGGGGGCATTTGTTGTTTGACAAACACATCTTGTTATTTCATGAAATTCAGCCAAAATTGTTTGAAATTGTTTCCGTTTATGTTAACGAGGTCCCGTCTCCATATGACCTTAGCTGTTGAGTGGGACGTAAAACTCCATACAATCCAATCCGTTTATTTTAATGTGCTTATTTCAGGTCAGCCTCTATGTAATCCAGATGGCTCGGTGTACAGATATACCCCTGGTCAACCACTTCCACAAGTCTGGACTGCACAGATGAGTCAGGTAATACAAGATAGTTAGAAACAAATTACAAACAACATAGAGGTTATCGAATTAACAACTTTTGAATATCTTTACTATAACCCCCCTTATCGGTTGCTCTATTGTCCTGGCAATCTTAGCAGTACAGCAGCAATATCTGTTTGTCCATCCATCATTCTGTATGTTCCAGATCTATAAAGAGTGTTCTCACAAGCCCAATAATCTGACAGGCCCAACTACACCTTCAAGTAAACCAGTGTAATGCCCGTACACCTGTAAAAGTTCCACACAGCTTAACCCTTTCCCAAACGACAAAATTTTAGGGTGATCCACTTCAAAAACTGTCACAAATGACAAAATCGATATTATTAAATATAGGATTTTTGTAAAATATGACACAGAAGATATTGAGACAAAAGGAGAATTGCTGGTTATCAGCAGTTTCTTTTTTTGCCTCAATGTTTTCCCAAGCCTATTCTGTCAAAGACGTCAAAACCAGGTCTTGTTTAGGAAAGGGTTAATGTCTGAATTTGTCACCAAGTATAGCAATATTACACATTTCATGTTTGAAACTGATTAGAAAATATTTTTAGAAAAGAAAACATTGCTCATTTTAGCAATTTATTCTTTTCCTTTAATGAATACGAACATGCAAGATAATTTGCATTAGTGCTTTATGTTTGAGGTTCATGAATAAGGGTTTGATGACACTTGACCAATATGTCATCAAATTATTCTGCAGAGAATCCTGATAAATATTATTTGCTACATTCTTTTAGGAGTCCCAATCCTCTCAACAAGAGTTGTGTCAACAAATGACGACAGTATTAATGTTGTCCCAGCAATGCTTGCGAAAGCGCTTGTGTGTGTGTCCGTCTGTCTGTCTGTCTGTCTGTCCGTGATATATTTACACCATTTATAATCGTGTTGCAGGAGTCTCAATCTTCCCAACAAGAGTTGTGTCAACAAAATTTTGTTTTAAGCTGCAGTTACAAGGTTTTTGTTGAAAAGCGACCATTTATAATCATGTTTCCAGGAGTCGCAATCTTCCCAACAAGAGTTGTGTCAACAAATGACGACAGTATTAATGTTGTCCCAGCAATCTTCACAGGACAGCAGCGACAGTGGTTGTGTCTCTGTCTGTCTGTCTGTCTGTCCCTGATATATTTACACCATTTATAATCGTGTTGCAGGAGTCTCAATCTTCCCAACAAGAGTTGTGTCAACAAATGACGACAGTATTAATGCTGTCCCAGCAATCATCGCAGGACAGCAGTGACAGCGGTTGTGTGTCTGTCTGTCTGTCCGTGATATATTTACACCATTTATAAAATCTTGTTGCAGGAGTCTCAATCTTCCCAACAAGAGTTGTGTCAACAAATGACGACAGTATTAATGTTGTCCCAGCAATCCTTGCAGGACAGCAGCGACAACGGTTGTGCGTCTGTCTGTCTGTCCCTGATATATTTGCATTATTTTGTTGCTTTTCAACAAAAATCTTGTAACTGCAGCTTGTTTTAAGCTGCAGTTACAAGTTTTTTTGTTGAAATGCAACAATTTATAATCTTGTTTCTAGGAGTCTCAATCTTCCCAGCAAGAGTTGTGTCAACAAATGACGACAGTATTAATGCTGTCCCAGCAATCATCGCAGGACAGCAGCGACAGCGGTTGTGCGGCAGGCGGAGACTCCGGCACCATTCCTCAACAGGTTGTCATCAATCAAAACGCCCAACAACAACAACAGCAACAGCCTGTGGCACAACAACAACAACAACAGCCTTTCCATCAACAACAAATTCCACAACAACATGCGGTCATGGTTGGCCAACACCAGGTATAGTTTAACAGGTTAAATCGGGTGAAATATTTTTTTGGAGTTCAATACTTGTTCATTTGTATACAGAAGTACGGTAACATTTTTATGCCCCTTTATCGAAAGATTGGGGGTATATTGTTTTACCGTTGCCCATCTGTCTGTCCAGCCGTCTTGATGTGATAACTTATTATTGGCCATTTTATGGGCATAATTGTTTCACAAATATGTCTTGTTATGCTTTGTATTAAAAGATCAGGGACATACTGTCTTACTGTTTTGCTTCCATCTGTTCCAAACCTTGTATGAGTAAACTTCGAATAAGTTGGTTTTGTTTAGACCAAAAGTGCTTTGGAAAAACTTTTTAAGTCGCTTAGCGCTCGCGCTGCGACTTTTTGGGGCCGTACGAGTTTTTCTGGACAGGTCAAATAAGGACAAAGACGGACCTCTTAACTTCTTCTGTATTTCTGTTTTTAGACAAAGTAGATCTCTGATTTCTTGTCCACACTTTGATTTAATATTGAAATTCGACTTTCTACAATTTCTAAACTGACATGCCAAATAATCATTGTAAAACGAGGAAATTATACGTTTTATGTAGAACTACTTTTTTGGCGGAGAAAATTTATCGCGCGCAATAATTCCGTTTTCTGAGGTATATTGGTCTAAGGGAAATAACCAGGTTTAAATTAGACAGTTTCATGAAAGAGTTACTTCCCTTAGATAGTGTAATATTCAGAATGTGGGGGAAATAGACATCGACTTTATGACTCGGCGACAATAAACATACGACAACGACGGAATACTCATTTGCTTGATTCTTTTATAATAATAAATTCCATTTTAACAAGGTGTCTTGCTTGATATGCATCGTTCTGCCATTTCAAGCGCGTAATCTCGCAATCAATATGCCCTAAATTAACACACGACATAATTGTACACAACAAGCAGTCGTCACTTTTCTTCGAAAACCTCGTAACTGCATATTGTTTTAATCTGCAAAATTTTACTTGGTGATGACAATAGCTTAAAAAATCGTGTGATCAAATTTGCCGAAAATTCGAAAAATTGTGCGGCTGAGAGTGATTTCGGCATCAGTGGAAAGCTAGTGAGAGACTGGCGAAAAAACGAGACAAAGATCTGTGATTGTCGAAAATCGCAGAAATGGAGGGTTATTCGGATCAGTCCCTATGAGCCACAGGAAAATGATCTGAATGATTGGATTTTGGAGTTACGGGCAAGTGGCTATGTTGTAAGTAGGATCTGGATTCGCGTCAAGGCCCTTCAACTCGACAAGGACCAAAATACAAAATCCAGGGCGAGTTCAAAGCTTCTTCTGGGTAGTGTTGCAGGTTCATGAATATTTTAGTCAATACCTGGAAGACCAGAAAAAAACATTTTATTACACACCTGGCCAGCTTATCAATGGGAAAACCTACGGGACCACATCAAAGAAACGTGTTTGCTGAAAGTACGGATCTTTGCGATAATATCTTGGTACCATTAGGTCAGACATTTTGTGGGCCAGGACATGGGATATTACTTTCAGGATGGCATTGCCTACAGATCAAGAAATGTCCGCTTACCTTCAGAATTACTGCCAATTTAACCCGATAGTCGCCATTTTTCCGTGTGATGAATCCAAACTTAAATCACGTGATTACCAACACTGACATAACTAACTTTAAAAAGAAACCGATTGAATTATAGCATGGAAAGTATTTATCGTGGGGACGGAGAAATGGCTGATTATCGATGATTTCTTCTTTTCTCTCAATGTTTCCTTATCTATTTATTCCATTGACGTCGAAATCAAGTCTTGTTTGTGAAAGGATTTAAAAGAGAGGTCGGCGAACGTCGGCAAGTATAAGCACGAGTCAGGTAGATCTGCATCTGCAAGAAATTTTCTTTTCACAAAAAAATCGACCTTTTGAATATCATTCTCATAGGCGTAGGAATAATTTAGAAAAGGGGCCTGCCCTCCCCCCCCCCCCCCCTATGGCCCCCCATAATACACCCATATTTCCAATTACTTTAACATTTGCCCCCCCCCCCCCATATTATAAACCTTCCTACGCTACTGATTCTTCTTTTGAAAACTCTCCGTGAAATTAATTTTCTATTAAATCTGTCTACTCTTAGTCTCCATTCTGATTAATATTCTTAAGCGGTAACGGGTGATCGATTTAGAAAGAGACTCGGGGTAAATTTTCTTTGTCGACGATTGACTTCTAGATCTTTTACTAAACAATGCTTGTAAAACACAGATTGGTTGAAAAAGAGGATTGTCCCCGCCCATTCATTGACTTGCAAGTTGATTGACATGCTTCTCAGACAAATAAACACGTGGTACAGTCGGATTTCTCGTGTTAAAAAAAAACAGTATGACGTCATGATGACGTAGCGTCTACTCAATCTGGGCTTGAATAGTGACTTCAAAAACACCGCGAACACTTGCTCAGTTATTTCGGTGACTGTTTCATAGTACGTTGATTGGATTATTACCGTTGAAATTTTGGATAATAGACTAACAAGGTATCATTTTCTTCGTATCATAATGAAATTATCGCTTTCCGACCAAAATCTAAATAACCTAGATCTATTATTTTGCTTTAGCTGCACAACTTTACACCAGAAAATCGGCATGATTTAGCGTTCAAATTAATCATCGACATGATCGAGTGTCCGTCGATGCGATGAAATCTCTTATTATTTATCACCGAAAAATTAACGTGAAATAAAAATAATCTTGTGGAGAGAGAAAGGGAGTTGATTCGTGAATAAAACGTTAATTGGAGAATCAAAGTCTTGATTTATCACGACTTTGTGTAATAACGAGCGTAAAAAGACCAAAGTTACACATTGGTTATCTTTGTGAGTTTTAAATATTACGTACATATTTCTGAACTGAAATGATATCAATTACGAGAAATATCCTCAAGAGGGGTGACAAAAGTGCAATTTCGGAAACTACGTGTACACAAAAGTAGTTAAAATACTATTATAAACATAAGAAAAAATATCACCGAAATCTTTTTGAATTTTGATCTGGGTTTCCAATACAAAGTGAAACCAATATCTGTCATCAAGTTTGTGGCTACGATATCGCAGCTAACACAAAAGCAGTGTTCAATGACTCGCAAGGACGGATCGAGGATTGTTTTCGGAGGGGGGGGGGGGGACAGTCGTATTAACCTTTTACACGATATTTTGAGATTATCAACTTCCAATAGTTATTAGCTCACCTGAGCACAAAGTGCTCAAGGTGAGCTATTGTGATCACTTTTTGTCCGTCGTCCGTCTGTCTGTCTGTCTGTCTGTCCGTCCGTCCGTCCACCCACAATTTCGTGTTTACACTCTAGCATCTACAAATATAAGCCAATCTTGACCAAACTTGGTCAAAACATGTATGGCCATAAGATCTCAGATGAGTTCGATTATGGGTCAGAGCGAACTAGAAAGTCAGGAGTTATCTGCCCTTGAATGCCAAAAATACCTAGTTTTGACATTGTTTACACTCTAGCATCTACAATTATTGATCAATCAAGACAAATCTTGGACATAATGTTGCAGACTATAAGATCTCAGATGAGTTCGATTTTCAGTCTGATCTGACCAGAAAGACAGAGTTATGTGCCCTTGAATTTGACAAAATTGCCATTTTCGGCTGTTTTTGACCTTGTTTACTCTCTAGAATCTACAATTATTCATCAATCAAAACAGAACTTGGACACAATGTTTGGAACCATGAGATTTCGGATGACTTTGAATTTCAGCCTGATCTTACCACAAAGTCGAGAGTTATGTGCCCTTGAATTTGATAAAATTGCTGTTTTTGACTGTTTTCGACCTTATTTACACTCTACAATCTACAATTTTTTCCCAATCAAGACAAATTTTGGACACAATATTGGAGACCATAAGATCTCAAATGAGTTTGATTTTCAGTCAGATCTGACCAGAAAATGAGAGTTATGTGCCCTTTAATTTGATAAAATTGCCATTTTCGGCTGTTTTTGACATAGTTTACACTCTAGAATCTGCAATTATTTATCAATTAAGACAAAACTTGGACACAATGTTTGAGACCATAAGATCTTGGATGAGTTTGATTTTCAGTCCCATCTGATTAAAAAGTCGAGAGTTATGTGCCCTTGAATTAGACAAAATTGCTGTTTTCGGCTGTTTTGGAACTTGTTAACACTCTAGAATCTACAATTATTGACCAATCAAGACAAATCTTGGACACAATGTTGGGTATCATAAGATCTCGGGTGAGTTTGAATTTCAGCCTGATCTTACCACAAAGTCTAGAGTTATGTGCCCTTGAATTTGATAAAATTGCCGTTTTCGACTGTTTTCGACCTTGTTTATACCCTAGAATCTACAATTATTGATCAATTAAGACAAAACTTGGACACAATGTTGGGGATCATAAGTTCTGGGATGAGTTAAGTTCTGGGATGAGTTTGGTTTTCAGTCTGATCTGATAAAAAAAGTTGAGAGTTATGTACTCCAGAATCTACAATTATTTATCAAACAAGACAAATCTTGGACACAATGTTGAGCACCATAAGATCTTGGATGAGCTCGATTTTCACAACGTTATTGACCATAAGTTCGTTTTCAGTCTTAAAGTCATAATTATTTATTGAATTGAACAAAAATGTTGCTCATATCATTTTGGTTCAGGTGAGCGATATAGGACCATCATGGTCCTCTTGTTCAAATATAGCTAAGTGTAGTTGCATTGATGTATCCGAAAAAAAAATCCAAACTTGATTTTCACAAATCAAGACTGATCTGTCAATAACTCAATGGTAGCAAAACCCTGAAATATGCGCACATTGAAAATTGTTGCCATGTCATACTAGAATCAACAATACTTATTTCAAAAATGAAAAAAAAAAAACCAGTGCATCATATTGAGTTATAGTTTGAAACTGAATGATAAATGATCTGGAAAACTTGCACTAAAAGATGGTTGTATAGCGCCATGAACGCCTTCCTGGGTTTTTTAAAACGCTATTTCTCGAGAGCTCCCGGGGGCCTCCGCCCCCTGGACCCCAGCTCTGAAGTTCAGTATTTTGAAATTTTCTAACTTTTACCCACAGGTTAAAGACGCGGTGATTAGTCGGTGGGCTATAGCCCCCCCCCCCACCTACCCCCCCCCCACACCTTAGCAAATTTAATATGGGACCTCAGAATCACCTAAAATTATTTTTCTTCATCAAATACAATCGAAAATAATATAATTTGATTTTTTTCTCATTTTCTATCAATATTCTATAGAAAGGTAAATATGTTTTAATTCGGAGATCGACACCGCGTCCACTTCTCACTTCGTAACTTTTTTAATTCTCAACCGAGGACCAAAAGTAAGGTCTAGAAATACGCAGCAGAGGTGTGACCAAAACATATACTAAGCGGTTTTGCAAGAAAATCTTCCGTTCGGCAACGGCGAACGTCGGAATGACAAAACTTGTCAGAACGGACAAGATCTGATTCGACGGCAAACCGCCGATATTCATCACCAATGTGCATCATCTACAACGAACTTCAACGTAAATAACATATAATGTATTGAAAATACTGTTTTAAAATCACTAACCGCTAAGCGGAACATCAATTTCTGTCGATTTTCCCAGTTTTCGATGAAAGATTGGAGCAGTATCGACCCAAACTCATGCAATTTTCGTTAATTTTGGTGACCCGGAAATCATTAATGGGAAAATGAGCTGGTTCCCGTTTCTGACTGCGATATAGAACCAATCGGGAAACCAATACTATCGGAAAGTACACACCTCCAAATTCGACCAATCAGAAAGCGAATTTTTACTTTCGGGTCAAATTTGTGAAATCAAGGCTGCTTTTAGTTTAGATTTGTTTGACGGGAAGCATTTTTTCAATTTAAACACCGAAATCGACCGAGATTGATGTTTTGCTTAGCGGTAAGTGATTGTAAAACAGTATTTTGAATACTTTATATGTTATTAAGGTTCATGTTCGTAGTAGATGATGCACATTAGTGATGAATATCGGCGGTTTGCCGTCGAATCAGATCTTGTCCGTTCTGACAAGTTTTGTCATTCCGACGTTCGCCGTTGCCGAACGGAAGAAAATCTCGCAAAACCGTTTATGGCATGTTTTGGCCACACCTCTGCTGCGTATTTCTGTATGTTACTTTTTGTGCTCGGTTGAGAATTAAAAAAGATATGATAGGAGAAGTGGAGGCACTGTTGTTTTCCGAGATTGAAGACAAGTACCTTTCTAAAAGAAAGTGATAGAAAAAATGAGAAAAAATGAGAAAAAAATATTTTTATTATTTTGGATTATATTTGATAAAAAAATAATTTTAGGTGATTCTGATATCCCATATCTATAATTTTCAAAGGGGAAGGGGGTGGGTGGGGGGGGGGGGGGGGCTATAGCCCACTGACCAATCACCGCGTCTTTAACCTGTGCTTTTACCCAATTATTGGTCTTCTTTAGGTAGATCTAATAATATTCACAGTTGTTTGAGGGTATTTCTAAAACCATTCATTGTTGTATGAACATTGAAAGAAGTTCTTCTATAAGATCTACCTGTTTACTGAATTTGAAAATTGTATTCTGACGATTTTCATGAATTGTATTCTGACATTTTCTTTGGATTAAAGTCAATTGCAGATCCTCGCCCCCTCATGTAGCCTTTTTTCATACAGACATTCAATCACAAAATAGTGGAATTATCATCTAATCAAAGCCAAATGACTCCCCCCCCCCAACCAGGACCTCTTGAAAATTTTGTTATCCTAGATTCATATTCTTATATCCTTTCACAGGAGTTTGAAATATGCTAGTATTCTGGAGTGATCCATAATTATTTTCTTCCTTGAATTTTGTCCTTACTCAGGAGTTTGAACCTCATCCTTATACAGGAGTTTGAAATATATATATATCGTTACTTTCTTGAATTGTTGTTACACAGCAGTTTGAAATATTGTATTCCTTATGAATCTTAACTTGCATTTTTATTAATTTGTATACTTACACACAGGAAGTAGATATAATTTGAACTGAACATTAGATTCTTAACTTCCATTTTTCTTGTTTAAATTAATCTGAATTTATTGGGTTCTAATCCTTAACCTTTTCCCAAACAAGACCTGGTTTTGACGTCCGTAATAGAAACGCATTGGGAAAACATTATTCTGGCATCAGCCTGTCTGTCTGTCCATGTACAAATCTTGTCTTGCGCATAGCTCAAATACTGATAAAGGTACATGTATAATTGTGACCCATCACACTAAAAGGGACCTTATCGGATGTGTGAAAAATATTGACCCTAGTCAGTCTGTGCAGTCCGCGCAGCCAGACTAGGGCCGACACTTTTCACTTTTATGTAATTTTCTAAATCTGGGGTGTTTACCATATCTTACTCTGTATTCACTTTTCGCATACGGGATCTGGTTGTCCTGCGCTGGGTCTGACAAGTTTGTCGAAATTTGGAGTTTGGATAAGGTCCCTTTTAGCGTGACGGGTCACAATTTTGAAAAATCAAAAGTGCATAGAATTTATTGTGGAGAGGTGCAATGCAGAAGAACCATTACTCTGCTGCTCATAGACCTATTTTTTAAGAGACAAACTTCTCTTGTTATCTACAATTCAATATTAGTTTCATTTCCTTCAATACTTTTTAAAGCCTTCTCTGATAGGGTCATAAAAAGCAAGTCTTGTTTAACTAATACATCTGTTGAAGCGACTTTCAGGCCCTTCAGGGCTTTGATTGCTAGTCCTGTGGATGCATTAATCAACTCAAACACAATGACTCTTTCTGTTTCGCCATAACATATATGCTTTGGGAAACATCATGGAAAAAAGGAAATTGCTTTAGACAAGCTATTACTTCATTTCCAAACATGTATTTTATCCTCATTCAGTTGAAATCACCATTGGCAACTTCTTTGAAATTGGACTAGTCTTAAATTTTGTCGTCTGGTAATGGGCTAAGGAATTGCTCTTTATTGAAAGTGTCTAAAATTTGCATTCTTCCATTACAGGGTGTGTATTTTCCTGGAGCTCAGCCGGGTGTTCAGGGTCAACCAGCAGTTCGTTACATGTGCCCTGTTAATTACTGCGTCTCAAACACGGGCAGCAGTTACCCGCAGGGCTACACGCCCGGGCAGGGCGTACAAATCGAAGGTCACAATCAAAGTCTTCAGTACCAGAACAATCCTTACCACCAGCAGTATGTCCAGGGCTACCCCGGCAATCAAATCTTCGGGCAAGGTCAAGGTCAGTTTATAGGTCAAGGTCATCCGAGTTACCAATGTGCCGCGGCGGCTCACGGAGTCACGAGTCCGGTCGAAGGTCAAACGGGATCCATGACGATCGGTTATAATGTACCAGTACAGTACAATCAACAGACGATGAATGTTCCGACGTCGTTTCAGCAGTACTACGCGGTTCAGACCGCCGCGCAGAATCAGCAACAACAGCCCCAGATATCAAGTTATTCAGCCTTTAGTGGTCAGCAACAGACTACATATCAAAATAACACACCCCCTAGTCAAGGATCTAGTGCAAACCCTAATGTGCAATTAAATACACTTCAGACTGCCCAACCTGGGAATGTGAACACTATAAATACAGTGAATATACCCCAGCAGCAGACGGCGGGGATGGCTGCGCCCCAGGGTCTCGGGGCGCAGCCTCCCGCCGCCGCCGCGCAGTTTATCTCATACCCCTCATCCCATCACAATCTGACTCATAACCCCCAGGTCCCTCAAACTTTCACCAGCCCTCAAATTCGCCCCATTGCTCCCAAAGTTGTGCCATTACACGGTGTACCGCTGCACGGTCAGGCGCCTGCACAGACATTTCAAACGGTGTACCAACCCAATATGCAAATGCCTATGCAGATTCATCCGCACCCCTCCCAGCAGCAGCAGCCTGTTGTTGTCACAAAATCGCCCCACGTCGGCGGGGGTCAACAAGTGACTGTTAGTGCTAAAAGTGTGTCTTACGACCCCTCGCCGGTGTCAGGGGCGGGGGAAAACGGCAGTGGCGAGAAGGGGAATGTCACCCCTAATATGGAAGGACAGACAACTGTGGGAAATTCATACAGACCACCACAACACATTTCCTCCGCAAACCATGGTAAATAAACTCAAGGTAGCCCATCCCTGATGACATTCTTGCAATATCGGATTTTTCCTTGTGACATTGTAAACATTCATGACATTTTCAATCTATACAGACACATTATGAGTTCGGAAAATTGGCACTATCCACTGCCGAATGTTTGTGTTGTCACCCGAAAATTTCTGTTTGTGAATCTCATTAGGAATGGACTACCTTCAAGTTAATTTTTAACACCATTCCCACATAATGAGGGATTTTGATGCCCACAATATAAAGACTCTTGAAGTCATTGTGAAAAATGAAGAAATTGCTTGTGACAAGCAATTTCTTCTTTCCCACAATGTTTTCTATTTCTACCTAGAAAGAAAGAAAAAATGAAATAATTTATTCCCCTGAAAGGGCTGTCTGCAACATCTTTGCATTTGAATCAGTATAAAACTATGCATTCTCTGAATTGTTAACCCATTACCACACATTGACTCTTTTTGACTCCCCAAAAGATTATGACTTTGGAAATCATTATGGAAAGTGAAGAAATTGCTTGTGACAAGCAATTACTTCATTTCCCACAATGTTTTCTACCAAAAAAGACCAAATATTTCTAAATTTCCTTAATTTGAAAGTGGTGTCTGCAACATCTTTGAATTTTGAACAGTCTAAAATTTGTTGTTTAGTAATGGGTTAAACCTATTGGTAAACCTTCTACTTGTTATTGTGAAATCATCAAGACTGATCATGCTGATAGAAGTCTGCAGGCCGGTGTAATGTAGGGTCAGATTTCACATGTATGATAACATAAATATGATATTATGATGATGTCACATATAGATCTATGCTTATTTCTTGCAGTTTGGAAAAACCTCGATTCCTGTGAAAGGGATATCATTCAACATTTGATTGAAATGTTAAGATTTTGTCTCAAATAAAGTTATATGAGCTAGAGATTGTTAGATATGTCTAATGAAATGAATTTGCTAAATGTCTGGTTGTTAAGGTATACAATCCATCAGTACATACCAAACACTTTGTGCAGATTCGCCTTCTTTTTCAATTTTTTTGACAACGGAAAATGATGAGGCTATCCAAATTTTAATGATCTGGATACCCTTGTCAATGATACCATTGCTACCAATGATACAGCATTTGAACAAAGTGATTGGTATCTAATTGGTGGAATACGTTAATTTAAAAATAGCATTATGATGATTGACTCGGAGTTTGTACCGAAATACTAATGTGTTTTGGTAGAAATACAGTTACAATGTCAATATCATTATAATCTTCATGTTTTTAGGTGAAATACGGTTACAATATCAATATCATTATGTTCTTCATGTTTTTAGGTGAAATACGGTTACAATATCAATATTATTATATTCTTCATGTTTTTAGGTGAAATACGGTTACAATATCAATATAATTATATTCTTCATGTTTTTTAGGTGAAATACAATTACAATATCAATATCATTATGTTCTTCATGTTTTAAGGTGAAATACGGTTACAATATCAATATTATTATATTCTTCATGTGTTTTAGGTGAAATACGGTTACAATATCAATATTATTATATTCTTCATGTGTTTTAGGTGAAATACGGTTACAATATCAAAGTAAGCCAGCTCAGGTCCCGCCTACACCAACATTCACACAACCTCAACAGCAATCTCTTAACAAAAGGTCAGTACAAGGTCTAAAAGGGAGATAGGCCTTATGTACATTTAACCCATTACCAAAGGACAAAACTTTGGGTCAGTTCAACTTCAAAGATGTTGCAGACGACAAATCAAAGTGAATAAAATTTAGTATTTTTTTGGACTGTTGTGGTAGAAAACATTGTTGGAAATGAAGAAATTGCTTGTCACAAGCAATTTCTTCATTTTCCACAGTGTTTTCCATGGCCATTATCATGATGTGGGGGAGTTGAAAAGAGTCACTGTGTTGTAATGGGTTAATTTAAATCACTCAAGCTTAGCACAAAACTATTGTACAGTCAGGTCATGATACTGTCAAGATATTTAAGTACATGTTTACTGTAAACAACACAATATCAAACTCCAATCTGCTGTAATTTTGCATTTGATTGTTCGGATCTTGCAATGGCAAGATTGGAATCAATAAATGCAAGATTATATCGAAAATTAAGAATGCATTATCCCTTGTTTACAAAGGTGACGTTTGTCAACATGAACCATAATATCCTGACTAAACTATAAGTACATGATATGATTTATTATGTACTTAAAATGGTTTTATGCTGAGCAAGCACTGTTGTTTCTCCTCTTTTGTCTATTTTATTTCTGTCCATCAAAAGGGACATGGTTGAATATGCTTTTCCTTTTCTGATTGCACTCTCTTAAGCTTTTCCATTTCTCAGTTTGATTTGATACATGTTCTTTCATGCAAAGACTAGAGTTAGCAAGCCATTAGTGCAAATTGTTTGTGACTACTGTAACAAAAATGCCTAGTTTAGTTCTATTGTTCTAGACAGTCAAAAGGCGTCACTTTGGGAATGAGTAAAATATTGTGATCACAAATGAACCTCATAATGTTAAAACACAGGCCTTAATGGGCTATTGATATCTCACAACCTTATTTTGTATTTGGTTGAATATAATTTAAATATTTCTTTTCATACTT
This sequence comes from Fragum sueziense, assembly GCA_963680895.1. Classification (NCBI taxonomy): domain Eukaryota; kingdom Metazoa; phylum Mollusca; class Bivalvia; order Cardiida; family Cardiidae; genus Fragum; species Fragum sueziense. Next base: position 11,739,606 of record OY804600.1, on the reverse strand, counting down.
TAGCAGAAATTGTTGTACATTTTAGATAATTTTTATGCCCCTGTATCTTAATATTGGGGCATATTGTTTTACCAATGTCTGTCCATCTGTCAGTCAGCCTGTCTGAAATTTTGACATTGGCATTTTCTGCAAAAGTATTACACAATGCTCAAAGGGCTAGGCTCACGAATAGCTAAAATGGCCCTGTAAAATAACATTTCATTAATAATTTTCAAATTGCTGTTTGTCAAAAGGTATGAACTATAGGTATGTGAACATGTCAAGCTGATGTTGCCAATAATACAATATCACAAATCTTAAAAAAATATAAAATGGGATGGGCATTTAGTGTTTCTCAACTTCACCTTATTTTAATCCCTGCACCGTTTATTTTTCTGTCCGTAGTCCCACAGCACCAAAACCTCAGAGAATAAAAAAATCACGTAGTCGAGACAGTCAGCAATCTCAACAATCTACAGATACAGGTAATTAAATATGCCTGATATTTCAAACCTTAAACAAGGATTTTTTATTCCCATTATTAAATTGGTGGTTTTAGCATAAAATAATTAAGTTTGACCTAGGTTTAGCTGTGATACATTCATGGCTTTATCAGGTTTTGCCACAGTTTTGCAACCCACCATCTTGTTTAGGCTGTACAACATAGAAAAGATGGAAAATTGAAATTTTGCTTCATATAATCCCCCAAAGCTAAAGATTGTGGCATGTTGTTTTAGAGTTGGTTGATCTGTCTAAACATGTAGCATTTACATCAATTATTAATTATGGCATTAGTGTTTCACAAACAACAGTATTAGTTATTCTATGAACACATGTTTAGGTGAACCAGCTACTGAAATATGATATGATGGAAATTCTCTCTGTTGTTTCTGCCTTCTTCAAATGCATTCAAATTTGATTCAACCATGAGGTCTTGGGTTCAATTCCTGGCAGTGGCAAACACCCTTTCTGACATTTGTCTTAACCCTTTCCTAAATGGCAAATTTTCAAAATTTCATTTTCAAAAGCTGCTGCAAACGTCAAAAAGGCCTTGTTTAAGATCAAAAGGCCTTGTTTAAGATAGAATTTGTGTACAATATAGCATGGAAAATATTGAGACAAAAGGAGAAACTGCTGGTTATCAGCAGTTTCTTCTTTTGTCTCAATATTTTCCCAAGCATTTTCTATCAAGGGCAGAGCTTCAGATTGACAGTGGGCCCGGGCCATTTGACACACTATTTGCAAATATGGCCCATCACTTTTCAAATCCAGGGGCCAAGCGGCCCAAGCTTTTACAAATTTTTTATATCACAATGTTTATTTTCATTGCTATGGCCCATCATTTCCAAAAATGACCCATCAATTTCCCTGCCATGGGTCATTTCAACCCACCACTCTTCAAATAAATCTGAAGCTCTGCAAGGGCGTCAAAACCAGGTCTTGTTTGGGAAAGGGTTAAATCATTGGATGAATAATTGTAAATCTATGTGGGAGAACAGCTGGAGGCTCTGAAAGAATGTTGTGGTAGTATTGGTGAGAGAAACAACAGGAATCTAAGGTTTGATGCTCATTTGGTGGCGTTATGACCATAGCAATTGAATAAGGCTTATAACCCTTTCCCAAACAAGACCTGGTTTTGACATCCCTAGTATAAAAGGCTTGGGAAAACATTGAAGCAAAAGAAGAAACTGCTGATAACCAGCAGTTTCTCCTTTTGTCTCAATATTTTCTGTGCCATATTTTACACAAATCCTTTCTTTAATAACACCAATTTTGTCATTTGTAGCAATTTTTGAAGTGGACCATCTGAAAATTTTGCCGTTTGGGAAAGGGTTAATCCCATTTGATCAATCAAATGCTTTCAAGTTTTATAATTAGTATGATTTTATCATTGTAAAGTAGGATAGGACTGATAGAAATTTACCCATCCCCAAACAAGAATTATGTATACTTGTCCAATTTATAAGCTGCTGCAAACAATAAAGTGCATGTTGATAAAGGCAGGGTTTGTGCATAATATAGCATGGAAAAATATTGAAGCAAAATGAGAAAAATCTGGTCACCAGCATTTTCTACTTTTGTCTGAGTGTTTTCCCAAGCTTGTATTAGGTGCATCAAAAGGTGTCAAAAGACTGATTGGTAGAGTTGAATTGAATTTAACCCATTTCTAGGTGACTCCTGTTTGATGCACTAGTAAATAATAGATTTTGAAGACATCAATAGAAATGAAGAAATTGCTTGTGACAAGCAATTGCTTCTTTCCCACAATGTTTTCTACCTTGAAAGACCAAAAATGTAAAATTTCATTCACTTACAATTGTCATCTGCATCATCTTTGAATTAGTCCAAAATTTTGTCGTATGGCAATGTCTAATTATTGTATTTGCAGGAACTATGCTTATGAGCAACATTTTGGAAGTATGTGATCTGCCAAGTCATCTCAAGTGGTCAGAAATCGACAAACTTTTACAAGATCTGATCGGCACCGGGGCGAAAATCGTCGGCCATGGTGGCGACCATGATGGCAGCCAAGGTGACTCTAATTCTAATAACTCCAATTCGAACAATCAGACCATATCAGGCGAGATGCGTGTGTTCGCAGTGTTTCCGGACAGTGGTTTGGCTGCCCATGTCATGCAAACACATTCTAGTCGTTCGTACAAACTTCAACCAGTGGAGAGTATAGCGGAATCACAGGCGTAATCCTATAGGAATTATAGAGCTACAGATAAGAAGGGGTTATGGCATTTCATAACAAAAAGTATTTGACTATTTCATCAATCCTTATGTTTTGGGTGCTCTTTTAGATTTTTCTGATGATTCGGTCCAAATGAGTACTCACAACACAGTTACTGTCATGTCTTACCCATGAAAGATGAGAGCGGAATCGCCTTATTGGAGAATCATTTGTGACCCATCACGCTAAAAAGGACCTTATCAAAAATCCAAAGTTTGACAAACTTGTCAGACTCGGCACAGGTCAACCAGATCCTGTATGCGAAAAATTAACATATAGTAAGATAGGGAAAACATTCCAGAATTAGAAAATTACATAAAAGTGAAACGAACTGCGCAGACTGACTAGGGTCGATATTTTTCACAAAACCCATAAGGTCCCTTTTAGCTTGACGGGTCACATTTAGAAATCATTTATGAGGACACATAACAGAGGACTTGTAGTTGAAACAAAAAATTATGAAAAAGATTACGCCTTCTTATTTGTGGCTCTAGAAATAGGGGCAAAATGTCTGCTAATATTTAAGTTGAAAGTTGAGAAAAAAATTGTTGTTTATTTTTATAGAGACAAAAAAAATGTTTTATTGTGTTTTATTTAAAGATACGGAGAGATATCTGATATAAGAAAATAGATCTACGCTTTTTTTCAACAAGACACAGTGTGACGCCTTCGTCGTCATGAAATTTACAACACAGCCCATTTCTGCACCGTTGTAATAGCTTTACACATTAGCATAAGTTTTCCACAAAATTTGTGCTGTTAAAAACATTGTTGGGTTAGTTTAAAACTGTTTTAACCCCCTTCTGAAAGGACAAAAAAAAGGTAATCCAATTTAAAAGGGTCTGCAGATGACAAAAGGGAGATTGATAGATTGGATTTGCGTACAGAAAAACAGAAAATATTGAGGCAATGAAAGAAAATTCTGGTTATCTGCATTTTCTATTGCCTGTATGCCTTCCCAAGCACTTCTATTAAGGACATCAAAACCAGGCCTTGTTTAGGAAAGGGTTGAAATGCTTATAGAATTCAAAAGCATTACGCTAAACATCACCATATTCTTTGAGTGCATATAATTCAGAGAGGGCAAAATTTATTTATTTGGCAAGAGTAAATGGCTTAACAAATATGTTTAACCCTTTCCTAAAAATTATCTGCAAATGAACCATATACATTAGTACAGCAAAGCTTTGGAGTTTGGTGAACAAAAAGATGAATTATATGTTCAAAATTAAAACGAAAATTGTTACAGTTGTTTTGATTTATCAAAACAGCTGTAACGATTCTCGTTTAATTTTGAACATATCGCTGCTTTTCAACGAAAACCTTGTAACTGCAGCTTGAAAAAAGCTGCAGTTACGAGGTTTTTGTTGAAAAGCGATGATATTGTACCTGTAAAATTTTCATTTGTTTAGAGTTTTTGGTAAAGGGTTAAACAAAATGTGATTACACTTGTGAAGTGACCAAGTCCGTACAATTTGTGCTTTTAGCTTTTTTCATAGTCCCGTATTTACACATGGTTATTGTTTGATTGTAATTATCTTAAGTTTTCCAACGTCACTCAGAGTGACAGATCAAAGGGGGTTATTGCTTTTCTATTTTGCAAAATATTTATTAACTCATTCCCAAACAAGACCTGGTTTTGACATCCCAAATAGAAAAGGCGTGGGAAAACATTGAGGCAAAAGGAGAAAGTGCTAATAATCAACACTTTATCCTTTTGCCTCAATGTTTTCTGAGCTATATTGTACATAAATCCAATCTTGTTTAACACATATTTTGTCGTCTGCAACAGCTTTTGAATTGAACCACCCAAAAATCTTGTTGTTCGGGAAAGGGATATGCAAAATAATAAATTAAATATTTATTAATTGTTCCCTAAACCTTATTTTGTTAGTACTCATTGGAATTGTCTGGTTGAGACTATTCTTATGAGTTCCCACACCAAATCATTTGCATTTGAAATAACAGAAATAGAATTCCTTGACCCCCTTTTATCTGTTGCTTTGGACAGTATTCCGAAAATTTTGAGTTTCGCTTTTCTGAACTGTATTTTGCCGCAAAGACGTTTTTGATGTTGGTAATGTAAAACTATGATTCAAATGCTTCCTATGAAAACACTGTGAAAAAAGAGAAAAAATCTCATACCATGAAGGGGTTTAAGCTATTCCTACACAGTGATGCCTTTTGACCCCACACAAGATAAAGGCTTTTGACAAGCATTTTTTTCATTGTCTGCAACACAGTCTAAAATTTTGCCGTCTGGTATAGGGATAAAAAGCTTGAGATTTACCCCATGTTTAAGACTTATGTTAGTGAATGTTGCAGGTTGTGCTATTTTGATGATGATATTTTAACAAATCCTTTCCCAAAATAAAACTTTGTTTTGATGTCTTCAATAGAGAATGGTTTAGAAAACATTGAGTGTAAAGAAGAAAATGCTTATAATCACTCAATACTTTCCATGCCTTAGTATACAAATTTCATACATTGAATAACTTGTATTTTGTTTTCTGCGACTCCTTTCAGATTGTAGCTGTCTAAAATTTCATTGTTTGGGAAAGGGTTAAGTAACAGATAAGACAAATATTATGAATGGTATAAACAAAGGATTATGTGGTCCTCATTTTCAAGCAATGTTTTCTTCCATAAATGGTCTTTTAGGTAACTTATTATTTCTCTGTTAACTAAATGCACTTATCATGTTTCTAATACAATCTGTGCAATCCTGTGCCGTATGATCTTTGTCTGTAACCCTTTCCCAGAAATCAAAATTTTAGACATGATCAATTTGAAAGCTGCTTTGTTAGGCTAGATGAATGTTAATGAAAAAGGATTTTATGCAAATTTGAACACAGAAAATATTGAGTCAAAAGAAGAAAATGCTGATCATCAGCATCTTTTTCTTTTGCATCAATGCTTTCCCAAGGGATTTCTTTTAGTCATCAAAAAGCTTCACTGTTTGGGAAAGGGTTAATTTCTGTCAACGAAGCACACAAATATTCTTGTAGTTGTCACTTGCTGTTTCTATGTTTGCAAGAAAAGAACTAGTCATTAATGTTATGGTATGTAAAGTGCTTGTTTCTGTTGATCTTAAAAAGTGCTAAATTTAAGCCTTTAACCCTTTACCACAAAATGACTCTTTTTGACTCCCTAAAAGATAATGGCTTTGGGAAACATTGTGGAAAATGAAGAAATTGCTTGTGACAAGCAATTTCTTCATTTCCCACAATGTTTTCCACACAAAATGACAAAAAAAGTTTAAAATTAATCGACTTGAAATTGCTGTCTGCAACAACTTTGAATTTGGACCAGTCTAGAATTTTGTTGTTGGGTAATGGGTTAAAAAACAAATTGTGGCTTTAAACTACAAAAAGCTTGTAATTACTGCTTGTTTAAAGCTGTAGTTATGAAGTTTTTGTTGAACAAGCAGTGAAATGCCGGTTATGAGGATCTTACTCTGAAGGCTTTGGAAAACTTTGAGGGAAAAAAAAAAGAAATTTTCCAGCTTGTCTCCCATTATTGTCTTCCCTTTCATGTAACAAATTCTTCCCTGATTCCTTCCCAAACAAGCTCCTTGTTTTGATGTTGTCCCTAGTAAAGATGCCTAGGGAAAACATTGAGAGAAAAGAAATTGTTATCAACAGCTTTTTCTCCTTTTCAATTGACATTGTCCTGGTAACACTACTCCTTTGATTTTTGAAGCTCACTGAAGTGTTTGTTGTTTAGGGAAGCTTTAACCCTTTCCTAAACAAGACCTGATTTTGACGTCCATAAGAGAATAGGCTTGGGAAAACATTGAGGCAAAAGAAGAAAATGCTGATAATAAGCATTTTCTCCTTTTGTCTCAATATTTTCTGTGCCATATCTTTCAAAAATCCTATCTTTAATAACATCCATTTTGTCATTTGTGGCAGCTTTCGAATTGGACAACCCTAACATATGTCGTTTTGGAAAGGGTTAAGATGGATGCTCAGCTTTTGGGTTAGTTAGGATATTTTATTTGAACTTTTGTGAGAAATACCAAGAACATGTCGTCAGGTGAACAAACAACTGCAATATAACTGAAAATTTGTTGAAAGCGTAGTTAATCCCATTCAATCAATCAACCCCATTCAATCAGTCAGTTAATCAATCAATCGATATATTTAGACCATTAGTGCACTGTAGTTACTATGTGCCTTGTTCTAGAGTAGCCCTTTCCCAAACAAGACAGGTTTTGATGTCCCTAGTAAAAATAGTTAAATAAAACATTTTGACAAAAGAAGATAATGCTGTTAATCAGCATTTTCTCCTTTTCTCTCAATTTTTATGACATAAAATATTCATTTTCTGCTTGTGTCCTTTGCAACAGCTTTGAGTTAGGGAACAGTTTTACCAAGTAAACTGTGACGTAATTTCGGACAAACAATAGTATATCATGGGTGTTGTTATAAAATTTTGTAACTGCGGCTAGATACAAGCCGCAGTTACGAAATTTTATAACAACACCAACGTTTCATCAGAACATAATTGTAACCCAAGTCTATTTTTAGCCCAAAATTCATTGCCATTGGAACAGAAAATTTTGCCTTTTGGGAAAGGGATAAATGTTGTAGATTGGAAGTCTATGCACCATCTCATTTTCTGTCTTTACCCTTTCCCAAATACCATTCAGGACTAGATCCAATTTGAAGGTGTTGCAGATCCAAAATAAGTGTAAATTTTATAAAGAAAAAAAAATAGCATCAATGCTGTATGTTAGTACAAACAAAGTGTTGATGGAAAAGGAGAAAATACTGGTTATCAGATTTTTCTTCTGAACGTTATCCAAAACTTCTGTTTTAGGCACTTCATCTTCTATTTCTCTGAATTCGAACATGTGTCAAGTTAGTTTTCTGGGAAAGGGTAAATCTTTATCTTTATCACTCATCGCAAATTTCAAAATGTGGCATCGATTTCCACCAACTTTCTTAGACATTCATGATATGTTGAAACTTGAAAGACATTATTTTAGGCTGGCCCAATTTACAAGATGTTGCAGAGGAAATTTTTAGAGAAACGTAGAAAATTATGGTAATCTTCGCTTGCTTCTTTTCGAAATTGTTCACTTGAAGAACGTCAAAGCAATGGTTTATATGGACTAGAGAAAAAATGAAAGCTTGGTTCAGTAGAATTTTAACAATATACTTCTACGCACATATATACATACACAAACCTACACATACCAAAATAATTTTGTCCTTTCATTTTGACAGTAATCTACCCAAATTTGCCACATGAGTAGAAATTGATCAAATTGTTTCAAGTAGTACCCAACATAAACTATATATGTTGGAATGATGAGTGTGTATTTCGAAAGAATTGAAACATTATTGGATGTTAGAAATATATTGGTACAGATTGAACCATTGAACAGTATTTGGCATTGTCTTCTATCCCAGTTTTCAATCTAATGAGCCTGCTTTAGCTTTCAATTTCAACCAGTCTCAATTTTCGATGTTTCGAAATGAGTGATACACAGGTGTCGGCATTCGCAGATAGATTTGCATTCATACCTGTTCTCAAACAGACTGTAATACACAGTAGCATATTTATTTACATCAATTCACCGTTCTTATTTCAGAAGTTCTTATTTCAATCTTTTATAATCTGAGGAATAAGCACCAACTGACTTAGTGCATATGGTTTTGTATGCAAACATTTTAGTACAAACCCCTTTGAAGTATCACATATTGTATTTACAATAATTAGCTTTAACATATCATCAATGTTCTTCAAAAACCTGCAACGAGGTTTTTGAAGAAAATTAGCAGTATGTAACTAGAACTATGAACTAGTCAGATTTCTGAAAGATAAAACAATCTTGATAAATATATTGCACAGTGTTGTTTTAAAGCGTACTAAAGCTGATAAAATCACGGTGTATAATCACATGACTATGAATTTCCGATAATCTTCAATAATTTTGTTAATACTTGACCAATTTGAATTCGGTTTGAAGCAGAGAAGTTGGGAAAATGTCAGAAATAAGCTGTACGTGGTAGATGTTTGAAAAATCAACTGATGAAAAAGTTATTGAAGATAAACCAAAATTTTGGTTTATCTTCAATAACTTTTTTATCTGTTGATTTTTCAAAAATCAACCACGCCCATCTAATGCATGACGTCTGTCCAGATTCTCTGCTTCAAACCTTTTTTCAAATCGGTCCCGTATTAACAAAATTATTGAAGATTTTCTGAAATTGTTGCATCACGTGATTATACGCCATGAAAATGATCGCACCCCACCCACTTCCCCTCCATTGTATTGTCGTTGCTCAAACCACAATGATCTTGTATTGTCATTATTTTGACTCCTGTATGCCATCTCTTTAATAGTAGCTTTGAATAAATCATGTTAGTTGTTATATAAAGTTGTGTTTTGTTTGTTAATTTTCCACCCCAAATTGACCTTTTTTGCAAACAAGAACCTTGTCCTTTATTTCCAATGACCGTACGACTAATTATGCTCCCCGAAAAAATTCCGGGGGAGCATATAGTCGCCACGCTGTCCGTCCATCCGTCTGTCCGTCCGTCCGTCCGTCCGTCCGTCCGTCCACAGCCAGATCTCAGTAACCCTTGGACCAAATTCAATGAAACTTCACATGTGAACTCCCTGGGATAATCCCTAGGGTCCTTTTTCTCCGTTTTGTGATTTGAGGCTGCGTCATGGAAAAAGGGGCCTTAATGTCAAAATTAGTTTTTCTCTAATTTCTCTTCATCTAATGGACAGAATTAAATGAAAATTTGTGCTTATCTGATAAATGAGATGTCCTAGACCATATTCTATAAATAACATGTGTACAAAAAATCTGTCTTGGGAAAAGGGGTTTTAATGTATGATAGTTTTTAGCTCGACTTTTCGAAGAAAATGAGAGCTTATACTGTCACCCGGGCGTCGGCGTTGGCGTTGCAACAAAGGTTTTTTCAAACATCAATAACTTGCATACTATCAAAGGGATTCAACCCAAACTTGGAATACTTATTCACCATCACACCCTCTACCTTATTATCTGGGCCCATGACCCTGGCTCCACTATATTTGGAGTTATGCCCCCTTTATACTTAGCAACTTAGAAAGTCCAGCACTTAGAAAGTCGAGCGCGCTGTCTTCGGACAGCTCTTGTTATTTTGTGACAAACACTTATTCGGGGAGCATAATCCGTCTATGACGGCTCTTGTTTACTGTTATGATTTCATGTTAATCTTGGTCGTAAGTTTGTTGATGATACTTGTTACATGTTACTTGTGTGTCGAAACCGTGTTTAGGCTGCTGCCTCTCTGGTCCATTTCTTTAAGGTATCGTCCTCTTGTACCCGCTTCCGATAATAAACGCCCTGGTTTTGGCACCCCTAATGTAAGAAAAATACTGAGAAAATATTGAGACATACACGAACATGTTGCTGAGCAGAATTGTCCTGTTGTCTCGGTATAGTCTACATAAATCCAATCTTTTATATCCATGTGTGGTCTGCAGCAGCTTTGAAATTTGTGCAGTCTAAATTTTGGCTGTTTGGGAAAAGGTAAGGCATACTTTCTAGATTACATTTGGTGCAGTGATTAAAGGCTGCACTCCTAACACATAAGGGCAGGTTTAAAAAAAATGTGACCAAAGTGTGACATTAAAATGTTAAGAATAACAGCTATTTTTACAGAATATCATCCACATTTCTGAATTAGGGTGGCTAAAAACTGTTCTAAATGGTTAAGCAGTGCCAAAATTATGTTCTAAATTCGTGTTCACAAGTTTTTAGCTAAAATTGTGTGCACAATCTTGCAAAATGACATCAAAAAAGCGTTTCACTCCTGACAGCATATATATTGCACAATATGATAAATTGTAACCTGTCCCACCAATCACTAAGTATACTGAACAAAAGTGAAAACGCTACACTGCAAGATTTGATTTTTCTGGAAAAGTATCGAACTAATAACATGAAATATATTTTGACGTTATTTTCCAGGCTTTCAGCAATCGTTTTGTTGAAATTTCATTGCCCTGTCTCCTTTAATGTCAGAGTTACTGCCCTTAATGCGTTTAGAGCTAATTTCATCTAACACTACATGTGCGCATGCGCAGAAAACGATTCATTATTTTTTCGGAATTGGCCCTATCTGGGTTTCCAGAAAAACACTTAAAGTCTCACTTATCTCTTGAAGCAAGCTCTAAAATCAAGGTCTAATCTGTCAATTTTTCAAATTACCTCCCTTTAACCCATTCCCAAACGACAAAATTTTAGGGTGGTCCAAATTGAAAGATCATGCAGACGACAATTTCAAGTGATTGAAAATTTTAATTTTTTTGTATTCTTGCATTTAAATCATTGTGCAAAATGGAGAAATTGCTTGTCACAAGCAATTTCTTCATTTTCCACAATGTTTTCCATGGTCATTATTTTGTGAGGAGTCAAAAGGAGTCATTGTGTGGTAATGGGTTAACATAAACATGTAGGGACTTTAAAATGTTTCGTATTCACAAATGTATCACTTTTTTCGATTGGTCTTTTTTGCAACATCATGCAGGCCTTACAGGGGACTTTTGAACCCTTTCTTCGACTAGGATTGTTCCCAGATGTCCATGCAATAGCGATTTCAATTTCCTATGGAGATTACATTGTAAAATTTTCAAGCTCTGGAACATAATGAACATTCTGCTTTTCAAACATTATTTTCTAAACGCTGAAACAATGTTATGCAAACTTCTTTACAATTCCTGATTTATAACTTGTCAGACTACTATTCCGTGCAGTCCGACATTGTTTGCATTCTTCTGCTTGGATTTCTGGAGGTTTACATTGTGTAAAATTTCAGTTAAAATTGTACACCTGAAAAACGGACCCCTGTCGCATTAAAAGGGTCCGTTTATTTTCCCCATAATTAAGATCCAAAAGACATTAAGCGCTTGGCACAACCAAGTCAATGAACAATGCGAAGCACTTTCATTTGATTTTTTTACTTGTTGTTTTTATAAGAAATATGACAAGCAAAGTAGGTATAGCGTTTTCACTTTTGTTCAGTATAGTAGAGTGTAGAATGCCCACAAGGTTGGTGGCTTCCTAAAAAAGTTTGAGTGGTAGATTTCTGGCTGAATAGACAAAAATGAGAACACATTTTGAAAAATAAAAGTGTTTCACTCCTGACATAAAATTCAGAGGGTTATTGTATAAAACAGGCTCCACAACCTAAACCAGTGAAGATAAGATGAAAAAGTAACTTTTAGATGATGATGCACATGTTGTTTTAGGAATTACAAGTGCTTATTGTAGTATCCTGTCACTGTATTTTATTTACCATAGCTTAGAAATTTGGTTAAAGTCTTAAGTGTCACACAAAAATCGTTTCACTCCTGACATTTTTGACATGTTTTAATGACATATCTTTTTTTATTTGTGAAGCGATTTTCTTTAAACTTGGTACCCAGTATAAAGACACAATAACACATCCTTTTAGCTTCGATTAGGTTGAATATGTTTCTCTGCAAAAGCTGAGGCATGTAAAAAGTGACCGGTCACATTTTTTTTAAACTTGCCCATAAGTCGCTTGTTCGATACCACGCCATTCATGTCCTTCGGGTATTAAGGGCATTTTCCAATGTATAAGATAAATGCCTGTGCTTTTCCCAATGAAAAAACATCGGTATGGATGCCGATCTATGCGTTAATGTATTTGTCTATCCCAGGATGAGCAGCTGGAGGCCTGGAAAGGATGTTGTGGTAGTACTGGTGAGAGAAACGGCTGGTATCCATGAAGCGATATGATTAAAATGCTGTTGAAAGGGACGCTATATCCCGTTCGTTTAATCAATCAATTTGTCGAGGCATCCAAGATGGTTCTTTAGCACAAAATATTTTCTCAGCCTATTTTCTCCGGGATGGCAATACCAGGAGCTGTTAGGCAAGGCTTATACTTCCATGTTTTGACTGCCAACTCGACAATTCTGATCGCTGCGTCAATATCAACCCAACCAACAAATGTATCTGATGAATACCATCAACATGTACACGATTTGGCGGAGAAAACCCACAATTGCAGATTTTTTAAAGAAAAAATCCGCCCACCCATGATCGGGCAACTCTTTCCGGCCTCATGAAATCCGGCATTTTGAAATGGTATATCTTTTGGTCTGGCCGCAATGTACAGGAAACCTCTTAAATTGAAATTAACACCATTTGCAAATTACATTTATCAACCACTAAGCTCTTTGTATTTTGAAGGGTCAAATATTTCAAAATAAAACAATGCCTGTAATTAGAAAATATGAATAGCTATTTCGTGTAACAATCTTTTGTCTTTCTGTATGCGGTTCATTAATTCGTTAGTCTTTCACAAAAGTGTCTGCACGTTTCTTTTGCCAAACGTAGAATTATTAATCTTTACCCAATTTTAGTGATATTAGGCTAGCAAATGCATTGAAGAACAGGATTTTCATTCACAATGACAAGTTAAAACATCACACATTTATTGATTATTTTGTTCTTTAGATTTTCTCATACAATTGGTGGTTAGGCAAGAAACGTAAACAACGACCATTCAGCACTTTAAATATATATGGGTCTATAATACCAGCCAATGTGGAAAACCGGCTATTTGATTAAAGGGTTTGAACAATTTCAAAGATTTATTGAGTCATTTAGTACAAGAAGTTTGTCTTGTTAGACAAATGTGTGGCTCAATAGGGACACTAGTGACAATTGATTGATTTAAGAATCAAAGGTTTTCGATTAAGCATTGTAACGACGTTTCTGGAATTCCGCTTAGGAATAACTTTAGACAGAGACCATACTGCAGTTTTATAGTATACAGTTTGTCTTTTGAATTCAAATACGTTGTAAGGAATCATGTTTGGGACAGTTTTGTTATGTTAAAACAACAGTAAAAGAATAGCAACAGTAAAAACTGTGGATAAAATGGCGAAGAACAAGAAAAAAGATGGTAAGGACGAAGTTACGGAAATAATTGAAGAGGTCCAAGAGAACCATGTACAAGATATCGACTTGAACAACATAATAGTGAACGGAACAAATGATCTTATATGTGCCAAATGTTTTCTAAACGGTGTAGAAAAGGGAGCAGTTGGAATCTGTAAAGACTGCAAGTTCTACATGTGTGGTCACTGTACACTGGAACACCACAGAGATCCGGATTTTAAGAAGCACAAATACGCGTTCTTCTACTGTGACAAACAGCTCCGAGCTAACCAGCTTGAGAGGGCTAACTCGTTCTGCCTGGACTGTGGACATTATCTGTGCACAAAATGTGCTCTAGATCATGGCGGATTCAGGGAGTACAGACATCACACGTTGATTGGTGGACGAAAACTAGACATACCCGAAGGACTGCAGAACATTGATACTGGTCTGAGGAGAAGTCAAACTTTTACTTCTGGGATGCCGAGGTAGGTTTTTTTATCTTTCACTAAAATACTTACAAACGGCCATATAATTATAATTGTTAACATAAATTTAATTTGATAATGGTTGTATAACTTTCTTGTATTTAGAAGTTTCGCATTTTCAAAATTTGAATTGGATAACAATTCGGCATTTACACGTTATGTAGATGACTCGTTTCAAAATATGGTGTCAACTTGGAGAACTCGTGCAGTTCAATCTAACCTCCAAAGGAGCTATTTTAATTAATTAATCTTGATAAATGGCAATTTCGCTTATTCGTAAATTTCCTTGAACGATGGCGAAAAGAATGTCAATCAACTGAATACCGGTGCAAATGTCAAATGCAACAACACTTTGTTCTAAGTATAGGCATAAAGCTGTCTAGTCATAATCATGATAAACATTTTTCATACCATTACATTAAAAAAAATCCTTTATTGCAGACAAGATATCAACTTAAGACGAAAACCACAGAGAACACTACATAATTCAAGAGAAGCACCATCTGTAAGAGAAAAGTCCAATTTGACTTCAAACGATACCCATCGGACTAGTTTGTTTGAGAAAAGGCAGTTACAATCACGCGAATCTAGATCCAGTTCGCGAGACAAAACACAGTCTGAAAACCAGAGACCAACAAGACAATCCCAAGTAGCGGTCGACAGGAGAAACAAGCAATCAGTAAACATCAACGAATCAGCCACAGTCAAACCTAGAATCCTCATCCATAGTACAACAGGAAGGCGACCTCTGACTGATACCCCGATATCAAAGGTCAAAAATGCGAAAACTAACAAAGAAAGTAAACGGCCAAAGACAGTGAGATACGAAGACCAACATATTGCCAAGCCAGCAGCCCTTCTTGGAGAATTTGATCTGAAAGAACCAGATGACAAAAACTCGTGCAATATTGTGACTTCACTGACGTTAGATAACGACAAGCTTATTGTTGCAGATGTCGCCAACTCAAAGCTAAAATTGTTTGATAAACAATATAAATTTGCTTCTTCTTATCGCATCGAGAAATTTCCAGTCGCTCTTTGCAAGTCTACAGTCAACAAATCTGAATTCTACGCCTCGAGTGGTAATGAAATATATCTAATAGATGCCACTAACACGCTCAAAATAGTGCAGACTCTGACAACGGATGTGGTCAGAATAGAAGGCCTCACCACATGGTCCGGTGGAATAGCCATTATTTTCACAGGAAAAGATTCGAAGGCCGACAAAAAGCGCCATTGGGAAATCCATCTTCTCGATCCTAGCGGCCATGTTAAATACGAAGTGGCGGTTCGACCACCGTTTCCGGTAAAACTCGTGACGCCAATTTGGTACATAACTGTGTGCAAAGGTGACGAACAGATGATAATTTCTGACACTTACAATAACAGAATAGTCTGTATTGACATCAGTAAATGGCACGTGGTTTACGTCATCAAGGGGCGGGATTCCGGGGGTTCCCCGACCAGTCTGATGACGGACAAACATGGCTACATCCACGTCACGTGGTACGGGGAAATCCACAAGTTTAGCGAGGCTGGCGTCGATCTGGGTGTTTCCGTTTCCGGTATAGGCAAAAACGCGGTGATCTCCTACATTGACTCTAAAGAATGCATAGCTGTATGCCCGGACAAAGATGTGAAAAGGGACAAACTATGTGTTTACAAATGTACATAAACGGGATATATACGTAGATACGTTGACATGTCATCGCTTTACACCCTTCATATTTCACACTTGGATAGTTGTCGCCACCTTTCATTTTGGACCATGACCTTTGACCTAGTGACCTTGAAGTTCGACCTACTTTAAAAAAAAACGCGTATATCTAAGGCTTAATTCACACATGGATACCTCCTCCCATCTTCGCTAGCCAAGGTTGAACCCACCTACGTTTGTATTTACCCTTGGCGGATTTAGTCCGATTTTCGTGAAATCGCGAAGCGCCGCCTAGCGGTTGTTCTGATGGTTGTTTACGTTCATTATTGATGACGTCATTAACGCGCGTTGTCTTTCGCGTCATTCGTCATGCGGATTATGTAAAAGTTAGCTGCTTTTTTGTTCGAGTTGTCGAAAGTATAATAATTCGTCGATTAAAGTTAGGGAATTCCTGTCTATCGCAGTGAAATTCTTAGGAAAAATCGCCCATCTTCGCGTTTTTGAGTTGCAAATGCAATGCTTTTTCCCGCCCGTTGTCATGATTCGGTTACTCATAACAAATGTATCAGTCGACAATCTGATTGGTTCCAGCAAGACCTCGCTGGAACCAATGAAAACGCTTTCCAGGAGACCAAGAAAATCGGACTAAATACGCCAAGGGTGAATACAGAAACGACGTTACGTCGTAGATGTCACCATTGGCTTGCGAAGATGCTAAAACCGATGTAAAGCCGTGTATGATTGTAAATGTTACAATTGTTAACATAACAGGACAGAATATGATCTTTAAAGCCATGAATGATGCCTGAATGGACGTCAGATTGGGCTGAAAGGCACGATGAGTCAAGAGCCTGACATCGAAGAGGACGACGACAGCGAACCCCGTGTTTTCACAGGTGATTAATCACCATGTCGCGATGTGTAGGCCGCTCGCGATTACCAACCATAGAATTTGCTATAGACTGAGCCGTCACAAATCTGTTGAGTTAGTGACGTTGACGTATACAATTGTGTTGAGGTACAGATGTTACACGCAGCTGACCGGGACGTGAGCGGTCTGTAAATGTTCCCGTGTCATTTACACGTCTCATTAATAGTGGAACCGTCGATTCGGCTACATTAAAGCGTCCAGCTACCTTAATTTGCGAAACTCCGCCAATCAAAAGCCAAAAAAAAATCGGTTCCTTTTCCCAAAGTAAGCCTCAGCATTTTGTACACAAACTTTTTTCATAGTTCTCTTATATTTTTGATAAGTAAATAGCGAACGGTTTTCCCGCTTTCGTGTGCTAAAAATAGATTTCCGATGGGAATACCCCCAACAACGTTTGCCGGGTACCAGTCTAATATTTTGTTTATCGGTCATGAATCGGACAATTTTTCGTAACCGTGTTAGCAAAAAATTATTATTTTCAAGCGAGATATTAGTCGATCATAAGTAATGCAGGCGGGAACTAAAACTACGAAACATTGCGCATATGCAGCATGCAACATTGCTTCCAGATACGGAGACAGACCAGAAATGACAAACGTTTTTTCTTGAGATTCCTCAGCAGCTTCACCAGAAAAAACATCGAAAAGTCTTAAAGTAAAGTAGCTATGATCATGAAACTTCTCTGGTAGCTAGATCTCACCAAGGAGAAGTGCAACGTACAAGGAACATAACTCTATCTTGCTTGTTTTGTGAGTTATTGCCCATTGTTGTAGTGAAAGCCTACGGGGTATCAAATCACATTCAGCGACAAATTCTAGTTTTTTTCTATATTAACCCTTTCCCAAACAAGACCGGTTTTGACGTCCCCAACAGAAAATTCTTGGGAAAACATTGAGGCAAAAGAAGAAAATGATGATCGACAAAATCGAAAAGGCATGCACAGCAGACAAACTGGGTGTGAATAACTTATTTGGATATTGATGATCATTCTTCTTTTGCCTCAATATTTTCCCCCGAGATAAAACACTAAAAATATTCACATCCGTTTTGTCGTCTGCAGACTTTTTTTTCAATTTGGCCAAACATGACATTATGTCGTTTTGGAAAGGGTAAGCGAGCACGCACGAGCGGCACGATGAAGTCAGGACATGTCCGTATATGTAAACATTACTTGTCAACTGCTTATTTCATAGTTACAGATCTTAAAAAATACACGACAGTGCAGCAACCTTCTCAACTCGGAATTAGAATGTTTCTTAACAAAAGATTACAGCAATCAAGCTCTTAGAATGTTATCTTCGGCAAGTTGAACTTGAAAAAACTTCGCGAGATTCACAGCCATATTTGTACGATAAGGGATTCCCAATCTATTTTTAGACCAGTGAGGCGTGACGATGACGTATTTGTTCGCACGGAAAACCGAACGCTAATATAGCGAACAATTTTCGCGCCAATTTGTGCTAAAAATAAATTTCTAATGGGAAAACCCCCAACAACGTTTGCCGGGTACCAGTCTAATATTTTGTTTATCGGTCATGAATCGGACAATTTTTTCGTAACAGTGTTAGCAAAAAAATATTATTTTCAAGCGAGATATAAGTCGATCATAGATAATGCAGGCGGGAACTAAAACTACGAAACATTGCGCATATACAACATGCAAGATTGCTTCCAGAGACGGAGACAGACCAGAAATGACAAACGTTTTTTCTTGAGATTCATCAGTAGCTTAACCAGAAAAAACATCGAAAAGTCTGAAAGTAAAGTAGCTATGATCATGAAACTTCTCGGGTAGATAGATCTCACCAAGGAGACGTGCAACGCACAAGGAGCATAACTCTACCTTGCTTAGTTTGTGAGATATTGTCCTTTGTTGTAGGCCTACATAGTGAAAGCCTTCGGGAATATCAAATCACATTCAGCGACAAATTCTGGTTTTTTTCTATATTAACCATTTTCCAAAACAAGACCGGTTTTGACGTCCCCAACAGAAAATTCTTGGGAAAACATTGAGGTAAAAGAAGAAAATGATGATCGACCAAATTGAAGAGGCCTGCTCAGCAGACAAAAATAGTGTGAATAACGTCTTTGGATATTGATGATCATTCTTCTTTTGTCTCAATATTTTCTCTGAGATAAAACACTAAAAGTATTCACATCCTTTTTGTCATCTGCAGACTTTTTTCAATTTGGCCAAACATGACATTTTGTCGTTTTGGAAAGGGTAAGCGAGTACGCACGAGCGACACGACGAAGCCAAGGCAGGACCGTATGTGTAAACATTACTTGGTTTAAAACTGCTTATTTCATAGTTACCGATCTTAAAAAGTACACGACAGTGCAGCAACCTTCTTAACTCTGAATTAGAATGTTTCTCAACAAATGATTACAGCAATCCAGCTCTTAAAACGTCATCTTCGGCAAGTTGAACATGGAAAAACTTCGCGAGATCCACAACCATATTTGTACGATAGGAGATTCCCAATCTACTTTTAGACCAGTGAGGCGTGACGATGACGTATTTGTTTAACCGAAAAACCGAACGCTATTTGTGTAAATCTCGTTCAATCAGTCCATAAGCAAACGCTTCAAAGCTGCAGGAAGAAGAGAGTACACTCTTTGAAATAATCAAGACTATTTCACAAATTATCTCCCTTACTCTGAACAACGGTTTTTTTCGCAAGCGTTGTCACAAATAAAGTTCGTAAATACATACTTAACCCTTTCCCAAACAAGACATGGTTTTGACCTCTCTAATTGAAATGGCTTTGGAAAACATTCAGACAAAAGAAGAAACTGCTGATAACCAGCAGTTTATCCTTTTGCCTCAATATTTTCTGAGCTATTACAAACATACTTTCTTCTTTTGAGAACAATTATTTTGTAGTCTGTAACTCATTTCATATTCGACCATCCTCAAAGTTTATCGTTTGGGAAAGGGCTAAGATATCGCATGTCTTTTCATTGTCTTTATTCAGTGGATTGATTTATTCAAAATCATTGAAATTAAGTCCGATTATTTGTACAATGAAATCTGCATGACGTTTTCCCTACTAGTGTACGAGTATGTAACAAGACCAATTAGAGTTTTTGAAGTCTTATTGGCCTAACTGTTAAAGATATTCTCTTCGTGTGGAAAGGTTGCTACGAGAAAATACATTTAAAGCAACACAGTGGTTATAATAGCATTAAAGGTTCTAACAAAAAAGGTCTTTTGGTTATGAATGATTATTGATCAATAAACATAACGGAAATACAGAAAAAAAACTAACCATATACGACTAAACTCGAATTGAAGCGTATTTTGTCAAACGGATAATTTCTTATCATATGTTCATCAAGAATGCAATAAATACTTGTATCGGTCTTTTCTAACGAAAACCCAAGACATTGTCCAGTGGTCAAAGAATTTCATTTCCTCGCTGTTATTAAAAACATCGTTACTTGAGCTTAAAACAAGATCTAGACCCCCCCCCCCCCCCCATTTTTTCATACACCGACGCTTCTTGGTATATAGACGCAATCATATCTAATGTCAGTAAAACAAAGGAAACGGTTTCGCTCAAATTACTATGTAAAGCAATAAAAGAATTTCTTTGACACACGAAGAAAAGAAAGCAAAACTGGTGTAAATGGTGCTCTTTTTTGCAAGTTATCAAAACATTCTACTTCGCGCAACCTCTATGGTATATTTAGAGCTTTGACAAATATAGCGAAATCGTCCTTATTTATGTAGAAACGCGATGATTCAAAAGAAATAATTATTAGAAAATAGACCAGTGATAAATAATTATCATAAAACTGTTTTGTAATGATGGTGTAAATAAATAAATCATGGAACTGCCTAAATTGGACGTGGTGCCGACGGAAATTGACAAGCTTAAAGAACATGATGTCAACGGAAATGTGAACGTCGGTAAATCAATACTGGAAAATGGCGTTAATTCCAAAATGGCGGACGCAGAAACCGGCTTGAAGGACAGAAAGCCAGATCTTCAAGAGAACACTACATTTGAGAAAGGTACATTTCGAAATAAAATGGTTTTAAGAATGTTGTATTTTGTCGGATAGATTGTAATCTGCTGGTACTAATTTTTGTTAAGTTAGACATGTATTTTCAATACTTCCTTTTTAAGTTTTGTACCTATACAATATCATTATTTCTTTCTCTCATTTGGATACATTCTCGTATCATAATTTTATGTATATATCTAGATCTATATGGATATTTAATAATTGTGTTTCAATTACCATATAAAGCTTTCAAATTTTACTTTTGAGGTTTGGTTTGTAGATGCAGTTGACAACAAGATAGCATAATGAATAATTGTAACCTTTTAACATTTTCTTCTTCGTGTGAATTTGACATGCTCCGTGCAGAAATAGTAAAACAATAGTATCTTGTGTATTTATTTCAGGGTACAAATATGATGAAAAACACACAGATGACATTAAACATCTTCATGAAAAGGTCAATCACAATGATGGTGTAATTGACAAATTAGACAAAGCCCGGCCTAAGTCGAAGTTAAACGAAATTGAGGACGAGCACGGCATTAGAATGGCAAGCCCCACTGAGAATCGAATAACAATAAGCAGTATTCCAACACAGAGTGAGGAAAATTTTGATGTTAATGACCTGTCATTCTTCGATACACCCGCTCACACCCAAACTGATATGACTGTCCCTAGTATTAAAGTACCAGACAATGAAGACACACAGCCAAAAGATGTAGATACTATTGATCCCCCTGATTCAGTGAAAAGTCCGGATAAACAAACAGCAGCGATGAAAGATGATGGTCATGATAACAAAAATGATGCAGTGCAGGAATATGGTCAGCGTGTTGAAACATTTTCAGGTCAAGTAGAGCTAGCCCATGATAAGTTAACGAATGGTGCAGAAGCCAAACCACATGAAGACAGGGGAACACCAAAACATTTTGTGAAAGAAACTGTAAATGAAACTATACAACCGGTATTAGATAAAAATGATGATAAAGAGGAAAGTAAAAACATAAATGAACAAATTGACTTACCGGAAAGGGACAAAATCATTATAGGGGACAATGGCCCAGTTCAACCTCAGAATACGATACGAGATGATGAACAGATTGATAAAGATAAAGAGACAAGCATTGTTAGAAGTTTCACCATCGACTCTAGAGAAAATAAGCCAAAGACAGATAAAGTACCCGATATATTAACACCGGATCTAACTACCGATGCACAAACAACACGTTTATCTAAGACAGACACGTCAAAGGAAAATGATATGCGGCAATTGATGAGCGAAAATACTGATAAACAACTTGAAGATGTTTCCAAGATCTCACCGAATACATCACAAGATATAATAGACGCAGACAGGGTGCATTCTTTAACACCCGGTTCGACAGACAATAAGAGTAAGAGCAGACAAACCGCGGAGAAACAGTTTGATATACTAATATTAGATAAAATGGAAACTGGTGAAGATAGTAATATTTTACAAAACAAATCAAATGTCGTTGCCGATATGAAAACAAAAGATACACCACTACCTTTTTCGTCTAGAGAAGGAACAGATATGGGAACTAAGGCGAACTCGACCAAAATCGACAACCATGCGTCTAACAATTTAGATATTGAACGAGCTCTGGCGTTAGAAAGCAAATCTGGAAAAGATTCAAAAATAAGTAACAGTACCGTCAAGTATGAAGATGATTTTGAAACTGAAGAAAGCGTCCACGATATTAACGTAGAACAATCGACTTCGGTTAAGGATGACACAACTAGTAACAGCCACTATTTACATCAATCTGCCAAAAGACAGATTGAAGAAAAATCGTCTGAGCAGAGCAAAGAAAAAAGCATGCTTGTAGAAGATCTTTCAGATGCTGACATGTTTTTACGAGAGAAATCAAAATCCACGATAATAAGAATACCAAACAGTGACATAGTGGATGGGATGAGAGATGAACAAAATGACCGTGGTCATGACAACAGAGCTCGTGCTCACAATTTGACAGTTTCTCCAACCAAACAACAAACCCATTTAGATGCAAGAAGTCCTTCAAAAGAATTATGGAATTCGGATAATCGACCGAAACAAAAAGACAGAAAAACACATTCACCGTCAAAATCTCGAACAAGTAACCATTCAAGAGATGTAAACCCATATTTCACTGGGCGATTACCCTCTCTTGGCATAGAAGACGACAGAACTGTCAGCAAAGCTGAGAATAGAAAGACACCTGGCGACAAATATGAAGAGCATGAACTACAATTACCTGATATAAACAGCGGCGATAAGACCGAGCCAGAGACGGCTACAGAGCACAGATCAACATCGAGAATTTTACAACTAATTCAGGAAATCAACGCACCTGCACAGAAATATCGGATGACAAAAGAAAGACCGCTGACCCCGAAAACGCCGAGTGATAAACGAGCACTTAATCAAACTGATCAAACGTTTTTAACATCCACCGGATTCTCGAAATCACCGGATGATGAAAAGGAGAGTGAGAAAAACGATAAAACATACGACTTAGAAAACACCAATATGACAATGAGAGACGTAGACTTGGTAACTTCATCAATGATGAATAAGTATGCGAGAAATGAAGCCCCAGTATCGGCAAAGTTTGATGGATTGCCTCATATGAAAGAAATATCACAGTATAACAAGGATCACAAACTGGCAGAAACTCCTAGAATTAGAAACAAGAACGAAAACAAAGAGACGAGTGAGAATGGTAAGTTACCAACACTCCACTCGCAGTCGCCGGTTAAACAAGTCTATGATCGAGAAAAGTCGCAGCATTCTGAGATACAGACATTAGAAAGTACTACGGTCATAGCGAACCACTATAAAGAATCAAGTCAATCCGGAGTTGACGCTACAGTACATCCAAACAAAAGATCTTCATCAGAGAACGAACTCAAAACTGTCATTGCTTCGGCTAAACAAGCTTACGGACAAGACACGGCTACATCTTCTTCATCTTTACTGCCTCCATTTTCAAGAGAAGCAACTATGGAATCCGATAAAGCTGAGACGAAACCAGATCAAAATGAAAGCTTATCATCAGTACGGACAAGCAGGATTACTGATGAATCCTCTCATGTATTGATTTGCTCCAACTGTCTGCACCAGGACAGTAACATAGAATCAGCAGGATTTTGTAAAGAGTGTCAGCAGTACTTATGCGGAAATTGTATCAATCTACATAAAAAGGCCAGCGACACGAAGAGACACGAAATAATGGTGGCATACTGTGTGAATGAACTTGCTGTTAAACAGTATGTAAAAGCTACCGGCTATTGCGTGGATTGCCAACATTTCCTTTGCATGAAATGTGTTATACGACATACAGGTTACCGAGCAAACAGGCATCACAGAATTATACAGAGCTCCTTCCTGTCTAAACCAACTAAGAAACCCATCAGAACGGCGAAAACAGAGGTACACGTTTCCTTTGACCAAAATACAATTTCCTCTAAAGACGACAAATCCGAAAAAGACTCACAGAGAATCCAAAGCCGTAAGAAGATTTTAAAAGACATAGACAAAGGGAATCCATATAGGGTAAATTTCGCGAATATGTCCCAGTCCTTATACCCGGGTCCAAATAAGAAGTTGGCTGTATCGTATGCAGATAACCCTAAATGGCCACAAGCAAGTGTCCCCAAGCTGCCATATCTTGTAAAACCAAAGTCCCTCCAGGAAAGATTGTTCAAAACGCCGTATGTGTCATACCAAAAGTCTGCCCTATATACAGACACGAAAACGGCATTCGACCCCAGGCAAATGAAATTGAAGATGTTGCAGGATAGATATGAATCCAAAACAGGACGCAACAGACGAACGGGGCGGCGAAAGGAAGAAGGGCTGTTCACAGCAAGAAGGGAGAAGATATCGGACGGTGCAAGTTTGCCTGACATTCATTCTAAGCCAGCGCCCCCTCCAGCAAAGAAAACTGATTCCAAAAGATCAAAACCTCCGGGGTTGAAAAAAGTAAAGTTGTTAAAGGAATATTGTGTAAGTATACCGTTTCCAAGCGGTGAGCGACAAACTGATATATTAGCGATGACATGTCTCCCAAATGGGAACATTCTCATTGCGGATCAACAGAACAATAACGCAAAACTGTACTCAAAACAGTTCAAATTCAAAGCACTTGTTCAGTTTAGCAACCGCCTAGCTGATATATGTGCCTCGAATTTATGCCCCGTCGATGTTTATGTTGCAACACAAAAACACGTGTTTGAGATCACAACTATGAAGAAAGGTCTCGAGGTGCAGAGAAAGATCAAAGTTGACATAAAACGTATAGAAGGACTTACGTGCTGGAAATACGGAATTGCCGTAGTCTACAAGAAAAGCAATTTGACCTGGGAGGTAAAGTTAATGGACTACCGCGGTAATTCAAAAAGCAAACTGGAAATAGTGAATCCATTCACGCAGGAAATCGACGATGGGCCGATATGTTACGTCACAACAGTCAAAGGTGGAAAACGAGTCATTTTGACGGACACGAAGAACGCGTGTATGATCTGCACTGACGTCACTTCCCGTTGTGTTCTTTACGAGACCACACTTCCGGAAAACTGCACACCCTCATTCGTCACTTCCGACAACCAGCACAACGTGTTTGTCTCGTGCGTGGACAAAATTCAGCAATTATCTAAAGACGGGAACTGTCTTGGTGCTCTCATTACGAAGCCAGAGGAGGTGAAATCTTTCGGTTGTATTTTGTACAATCGATCGTTTGATCTGCTTTATATTCAAACGGCGAGAGATTCTGTCAGAGTATATCAAGTTTTCTAATATGTAAATAGATTGTACTTGACGGCAATACATTTGGTATTGTAAACTACAGATCTGATCTCACCAAAGAAGGGAAATGACATTGATTTGCGACGTGTACGGAATTCTCTCATTTTCACTTTTGTAATGTACATTTTCTATAAGAATATATTACTTTATACATGAAAGTTGTATAACAATCTTATGTAATTCGAAAATAAATGGAATAAATTTGTGTGTTTATTTTAAACTCAAGGCATTGCTCACGATAAAGCCTCTCTTACAAGCCGTCGTGCGTCTTTATAAATTGTACGTTTTAAAAATCTCCAAAGACGCACGATTTAGAAAGACGCACGACGGCTTGTAAGAGAGGTTTAAAACATGTACATTCAAAGCAGGTTAAAAGTATGAATCTCTTTCGAGGAAAGTACGCCTCCTGTTTGATTTTTTTTTGTATTTCTGTAAAATAATCCATGCGTCACACGTACGTCTGTCGGACGTGCTCAATTCTTATATGTCTTGTGTGCCCCTGGCATTCTAAAAGACGCAGAATGGTCGTAGCAAAGAATTGACTTGTCAATTCTTTGCTACGTGCAGTCTGCATCTTTGTTGCGTCCAAGCGTGCATCGCACGACTATGCCTACGTTTTAGACGCAGATCGCACGCAGGAGCACCTACGACCGATTATAAGAGAAGCTTAAACAACCGGGCAGAGTATCCCAAGTTAATAGCTAGAATTTTCTGCCAGGTCAGTTATTGTGAGCTATAGAATCATCTCAGAAACAATAACAATTTCAGAAAGTCTACGATAAAAAATCAATCAGTTATCAACATTTTCTTCTTTTGTCTGAATGATTTCCCAAGCCATCTTTGGTTGATGTTTAATAACTTTTTATCACCCGATTTTTAAGAGAGCCACCTCGTCCAGCAAATTCCTGGCATTTTCTCATGTCTGCTTCAAACCGAATTCAAATTGGTCAGGTATCGACAAAAATATTGAAGATTATCTGGAATTCTGAGTCACGTGATTATACACCGTGTTAAATAACGAAGAAAGTGTTAGTGAATATTTTGCACCAACTGGGTGAAAAGAAAATCGTCCGGCGACAAATAAGTGAACCAGGATCTGGAAAAACGTCCCTGATAGCATTGGAGAAGTTTTGTTTCAAGATCAGCTTGTGTCTGGGTGCAGTCTGGCCGGGAATCATGCTACTCTTGTGTGTATGCTACAGACCCTGACACAGCTATTACACGGTGTATAATCACGTGACACAGAATTTCCAATAATCTTCAATATCTTTGTAAATACTTGACCAATTTGAATTCGGTTTGAAGCAGAGAAGGTGGGATAATGCTTGGAATACGCTGGACGTGTTGGATTTTTGAAAATTCAACTGATAAAAAAGTTATTGAAGATAAACCCAAATTTTGGTTTATCTTCAAAAACTTTTATATCAGTTGAATTTTCAAAAATCAATCACGCCCATTGTATGCGTGACGTTTGTCCGCCTTCTCTGCTTCAAACCGAATTCAAATCGGTCCCGTACTATTAACAAAATTATTGAAGATTTTCTGAAATTGTTGCATCACGTGGTTGGCCACCTTGTATTAGAGAACAACATGGTTCCTGGTTGGTCAGACTGCGTGTATAAACATAAGCAAACGGAAGTAGAATGTTCCGTAGTTTCTGTTCGGTACGGAACTTAAGTTGTTCGGTACGGAACATTTATTGAACAGATTTACGGCTTAATATGATTTTGTATGTGCTAACTGTTATGCCTTCCTAAAGTAAAAAAGACTGATATTTTTAAGATGAGTTCTGCACATAAATTGGCCCTATCTACCATAACATGATAATAGATAAGTTATTTCGCTGGGTTTCGAAACTAGGCAAATGAGTTCTGCAGGGATTTACCGATTTACGAAAATTAGCAAATCCGAAAATCGGCACAATATATACACAGGCTGACCTGGAACCATATGTTGAGCTCAAAAGCTTTGAGGGATTTTTTCGTCGGTGTTGTTATAAAATATCGTAACTACGGCTTCGATAAAGCCGTAGTTACGAAATTTTATAACAACACAGACGGTTTGTCAATACATGACGGTAAACCCGCTCTATTTTTAGAACAAATTCATTGTTATTAGAAAAACTATCCAATCAGATCTTTGAACTCACATTTAAACGCAAAATATCTGTACCTTGTTGTAGCGAAAAACGTCCTTCGCTTTGGCAGAGTTCACCACCAGTGTATTTTTCGATCTCGGAAACGATTAACCAGCATTGCACTCTTGAAATGGTAGGCCCTATATATGTGCATACTCTTGTTCTATTCAGTTTGCAAACAGCAGCAGAAACAACAATAACAACAACAAAAGACCGGAAGGTTCCGTGATCAGCGTAATATTTGCAAACACAATAGCAAACGACACAATTTTGGACTAGTCTAAATTCAAAGATGCTGCTGACATTAACTTTTAAGTGAAATAGAATCGTCATGTTTAGGGAAATGGAGAAATTGCTATCCGCAATGAGTAAAATTTAATGCTCTTTATCAACATTTCTATCGTCGTCGTTAATGTTGTTGCTACTGTTGTTGTTGTTGTTGTTGTTGTTGCTACTGTTGTTGTTGTTGTTGTTGTTTAGGAGGAGGGGTTTGCTCAAAATGTCTTTCAATTCGAAGTAGAAATGAAAATAAACGCATTTCACAAATAAGCTGTTTCGTCGACATATTAACATATAAACTAGAATCATTACACATGAATATTATGATACATTTTAGTAGAACTTGTCACAGAAAAGGGGACCTTCCTGTTGCGAATTGATGGACTCAATTTCATCAACAAAGTTTGACAAAAATAAATTTGACTTAAAAATTAGACGTAACTGTTTTTCCAAAAGCGCTTTTCGACCTATACGAGCAAATCGAAAAACAGAAGTTATTCGAATGAACTCCAACTTTCCTTCCAAAGAAGAATAGTCCATTTTGAGCAAAGTGGTCGTTAATGTCCTTGATTTTTTTCATGGTGGATAATCACGTGACATAGAGTTTCAGAAAATCATCAATATCTTTTGTTGCTACTTGACCAATTTGAATTCAGTTTGAAGCAGAGAAGGCGGGGGAAATGCCAGGATTAAGCAGGATGTAGTGAGCATTTGGAAAATCAACTGATAAAAAAAGTTATTTAAGATCAACCAAAATGTTGGTTGATCTTCAATATCTTTTTAATCAGCTGACTTTTTCCTTAATCCATCACGTCCATCTCATCTGATGCGTGACATCTGTCCACCCCCTCAGCATTTAACCGAATTCAAATCGGTCCCATATTAACAGAATTATTAACGATTTTCTAAAATTGTTGTATCGTGTGATTATCCGCCGCGATTCTACTAACAGATTTGCTCGCAGGTCTAAAAGTGGATGACGAAAGTAGGATTCTGATTCTATATTTTTTTAAGAAATAAATGTTCCTTTTGAAAACTCCCAGAAAGTCCCTTTTACGTGACATTGAACATATTTACATTCAAACAGTTACAACATTACACATACTCGCGAAAGTTATAAAATCGACAATAGCTTAAAGTTATCTAAATGATATGAAAGATGAATAACCCTTTCCCAAACAAGACATACTTTTGACGTCCCCTAAAAGGAAACACTAGGGAAACATTGACGTAAAAGAAGAAAATGCTGATGATCAGCATTTTCTTCTTTTGCCTCGATGTTTTATGCTATATCACAAACAAATTTAAGCTCTATCACTACCCACCTTTGTGTCTACAGCGGCTCTCAAATTGGGCTAAGATTTTGCCGTTTTGGAAAGAGTTGAAAGACATCATGATTCGTGAGAAGGTTTAGTCCCTATGAAGACTTTGTGTCTACAGCATTGACTTAAAAAAAGTCCAATTATATTAATGGGAATTCTTTAACATGTACAAAGTTTCGGAAATTAAGGTGACACCAGCATGTTCTCCTTTCTTTTTATAGTCTATATACAATTACACCTATAATTATATCGTTTTGACGTATGAGATGGTTTCAGGACAAAATCCATACAAAATATTCATGTTATAAGATTTAATCAGTCACTGCATTGAAAGATAGATTCGTAAGGCATTTAGTCAATAGAAAATGAGTTTTGATAGCGTGTATGTTCTTTTTTTCTGAAATTCTGAATATTTTCTGTCTTACTAGATCTTAGTTGAAAGTTTGTAAATCGTTCATCTAAATGTTGTGATCCAAAGTATGCATCAATTTTTATCAGTCTATATAAATTCGTCGTCTGGGAAAGGGTTTAATCAGTCACTGCCTTTCTGGGTAATCCGAAATAGTCAGTGGGCGACAAAGCATCAACTGGGATATCTGGCAGACTAATATCATCAACGTCATCATGGAAATGCTCCATCTGCTTCCTCAAACTCTGTAGACATATCTGTATGTCCTTCATCTCTTTCTTCGCCTTCATGAATGCCGTCGACATCACGTCTGCTGCATTAGCCTCGAAATATTCCAGCGCCTCGTCTGACAGCCACGTCTCGCTCTTCTTCTGCTCTTCTTTATACGCGCTGTTGACAACGGTACAACTTAGAAAGACTTCCCCGCCATCTCTGGGTTCGGTATAAGTTTTCGTAAACAGAATCTCCATTGTCTCCTCATCTTCGTCGTCTGCGAGCATGCTGTCACTACTGCGATCGTCACGGTGCTCGGAGATATCCAGGTCAGACTCGGTTTGTGTGACAGACTGACGTCCTGATGCGTCATATTGTACAGGAACATCTTCTGTTACATCGGCCATTTCTGGTAGAGCCGTTAATTCTGGTTGGATATCGGCTATTGGTGTCTTCTCCTGAAGGTCGTCTATCGTGTTTGTTGAAGGGGCTTTGTTTACCAAATGTACATTGAATTCGTTAAGAGGTAAAGCAAGATTTTTGTCTGCCTTGTTCGTAGAATGTCCTTGTACGTTTTCACCAAAGTTCAATGTCAGAGAATCAACAATATCTGCAACGTCTTTAGCAGAGACAGTTGGTATTGTCTCTTCTGAATATGCGTCCAATACGTCACACAGTATTTCAGAATCTCTCTTAGGTTGAACACTTTTTGGGTCGAAATATTCCGGTAGCTCGTCATCTGACGAACCGGCAGCCTCCATAACTGTATAGTTTGCCGAATCCCCTGATGTTCTTTTGAGCGTTGATGACGAATCTTCTCTTTTAGGTGGTCTGGTAAAGCTTTCTTCCATCTTCAGAAATTCATCCATGGATACGTAATCACCAGCAGTACTTTTTGGTTCACACATTTGATCGTCCTTTCTTACAGTTTCATAAATATGCTCAATTTGTTCTTGTTGGTAATTATCACCATCCTCGACTATTCTAAGTTCGTTTTGGTCGTCAAGCAGTTGAGACAACCTTTTACAGACATTTTCAGTAAACTCCATGATTTCACTTTTGCGTCTGTTGATTTCATTAATTAACTCGTTTTCATTTACTTCCTCTTCTTCTTCGTTTTCATCCTCCTCCTCCTCTTCTAATATTTCCATTGCTAGAGGAGAAGGTGGGGGTACCTGTTCTGGGTTAATTGGATTGCCTTTTCCAGCATGGGATTTATTATCTGCTGTAGTCGAGCTTTTAGGTTTGATCTGTTCTTGTGTCGGAGATGTTAGAGTCTCATACACAGGTGTTTCAATCAGTGTTTCGCTAGATACGGGTGTTTTCGCAATTGCATTATTATCCACACTTTTTGAAGCATCACTTATTGTTTTGTCTTTAGTGTTCTTTGATTTCTTTGTTAATGAATCCGGTGGTGTGTTGCATATGGTTATCCCAGTCGGTCCGAATTTCACGCCCACGTTGACATTTTCGTACTGTTGTTGTGCATTCTTAGTTTCGTTTAACAGTTTTGCCTTTTCCGACTTCTCCTTTGGATTGGGGACTGAGAACATAGTCTGTGTAAGTACAAGAGACGTGCTCATTTCTTGAGGCTCTTCTGTTTTGTCAGAGTCTGATTTCAACTTTCCAGAATCAGCCTTGTCTGTTTTACCATCAGTTTCTTTTCCATCACTCGAACTGTCGGATCTCTTCTTGCTTTTCTGTCTTGTAGGTTTCTTAATCCCATCCTTCGAGTTTTTCCTGCTAATTTCGTTACTGCTTGAGCTTGAGGACTTTCTAGATCCCCCACTAGAACCCTCAGGCACAGGTTGAATATTCTGGTACGTAGGATCGGTTTGCTCCGGCTCAAGTTTGGGTTTGGCGACTCTCTGTTTTGATTTGGCAGGCTTGAACTCGAACGTTGAATGAGCTGTAGATGTTCCCGATTCTAGGATACGATTGCCTTTCTCCAAATTAAGTCTCTCCTTTTCCATAGTCCTGTCATGTTTAATGATAAATGTGTCGTATTTTTCATCCCCTTCGTAACTATCTTCCTCGGGGATCGTTTTAAACTTCGACTCACTTGCACTCTTAATCACATCAGATGTGCCAGCACCAGGGATAAACTTTATATCATCAGTCTCGATTATTTCAAACGGCTCCAGCTCAACCGGATCAACAATCTCGAGTTCACTTTTAGTCCTGCCTTCGAAAGGGTACAATTCATCATCTTCGAAATCGAAATCCTCTCCACTTTTACTCGAACGACTCACTTTACTTAGTCTATCCTTCACTTTCTTTTTCGGTATTTCACAACATTTTGTTTTAGCCTCATCAGGCGTGTCGTCGTCGCTTTGAACGCGTTTCTTGTTTGAGTTCTGGTTCCCCATGTTTCCTTTGCTTGGGGTATCACGGGTAAACGAGTCGCTGTCTGAGTTTTGAAGAGTCTCGTCAGTCGAAACAGATAGATTACTTTCACTATCTGGTATAGAAGAACAAGCGACCAGTCCTTCTATAGGTCTATCCGAAAGTTCACCTTTCACAATAACGTTAGCGGGGTCTTTGTCAGAGATTACTGGTATTTCTGGCGATGAATACGAAGATGTTTCATTGTTCGAAGCTAGTGTATTACTTGTAAAGTTAGTAACATTCAAATCTGTTCTAACACTTTCAGAAAAATCGGTATCTGAAACAGTTGATTCCGATTTAATTGAATCCCGATCAGTAGCAGCAACAGTTGAAATAGCACATTCTGAAGACTTAGTAACATCTGCATTTAAAGCTTGTTTGGTATTGTTGGAGGTTTCAGGTTCGTCAACATTTAAAGCTGGCTCAGCACTGGCACAGGTTTGAACAAAATCAACATTTGTAGCTTGCTCAGCAACCTCCGGGGTTTGAACAAAATCAACATGTAAAGCTTGCTCAGCACAGTCGGAGGTTCGAGCACCACTGAGAGAGGACAGATCCGGACGTACAGGGAGAGCAGGAAGCGAAGGGTTCACAACATTGACGTCTACATCTTGACTGGCTTCTGTCATCGACCTTCCCACAGAAACAGGGAACTGTCGTGTGTAATCATCTTCTATAGGCTGTTACAACGTCAACTGAAAATAGAACAAAAGGATGGGTTGCAACAAGGGGTCAAAAATAGATTTTCTTTAAATTTCGTGGATTGATAGGGTTACATAATATATTTAACCAATCCTTTGTACTAACAAAGGGGCTGATAGGAACTGAATATTTTTGCCGGGTCATTGGGGATACATAGTGGTCTCTTTTTACGGAGACAGCCCTTTAAAGTTCAATTTATTGGCCAAAATGACCAATGAATATTTTTGGACCACATAAATTTGCACATAGTCATTACCAAACCCGTAAAAATAATGTAACAGTTTGCTATTCGAGTAAATTGTCATCGAAACCAGCGAATTTTCATTAAAACTGATTTACAAGAACTTCGACTGCTTGTCTGATGAAAGAAAAACCACGCGCTAGGCTACATGATGTAGGTTGGCTTACAACTGAGGTTTTAGTGACTGAAAGGTAAAAGATACACACGAGCTAAAGTTTCAAAAAGATCATTGATTGTCCGTAAAATTGATTTTGGTATGACTGTGCAACTTTATCTAATATTTTCAACCAACACATATAAATATGATGGACAAATATACCACCATGATGATAGTTTCAAGGTAACACAATCTACAAGTCTAGAACATTAGCTACCTGTAGATCGTCTATAAGATATGACAAACTAAGTGTGTTCGCGATTATAACGGATTCTGCCTGATACCTGCTGATATTAATGCCCCATGAACATCCAATCTCTGTAGTTCTAACTGAGTCATTGAATCTTTATATTAGGCCTATTTCCGGAACCAATAAACTACGAACTATTTCTTGTACACAGATTTAATTACTTTGTAATACATGTAAATTTGTTTCTAAAATATGTGTTATTTTTGTATCTTGAACCTATATAGTCAGTGCCATGGCATCAAAAGATGAGTAAAAATTTACATCAGAATTATTATTATGATTCAAGATCCCATTATTTGCATTGCAATAATTAAGACATAAATTAATGTCAAACTTTTTTTTCTAAACTGACACGATTTAAAAACGTAAAGCACGTTTTCGTTAACCATTCCATTCCTTTTGCCTCGATCGGCACCATATTAGGTGACATGTATGAGGTAACGTATATACTTCACTGCCCTGCATTTTTTTCGTGTTTTCTGCAGCATATCCGGACATCTCAACCGCCCATCACTAAATGCTCGTGTGTCTCGTGCATTTAGACCACGTGTTAAATCATTAAGATTTTTTGTGTACAACTTGCCAGTTTGATTTACTTATTGAAAATATACGAGAACTACGAAAAAAGTTTGTGTACAAAATGCTCAGGCTTACTTTGGGAAAAAGGAACCGAGTTTTGGGGCTTTTGGTTGGCGGTGTTTCACAAATGAAGGTAGCTAGACGCTTTTATGAAACCGAATCGATAGTTCCATGGTTGATGAGACGTGTAAACGACACGGGAACGTTTACAGACCGCCCACGTCCCGGTCAGCTGCGTGTAACAACTGTACGTCAACACGATTGTATACGTCAACGTCACTAACGCAACAGATTTGTGACGGCTCCGTGTACAACAAATTCTATGGATGGTAATCGCGGGCGGCCTATACATCGTGACACGGTAATGAATCGCCTTTGAAAACACGGGTTTCGCTGTCGTCGTCCTGTTCGATTCAGGCTCTTGACTCAGCGTGCATTTTGACATAATCTGACGTCAATTCAAGCATTATTCTTGGCTTTAAAGGTCATTTTCTGTCCTGTTATGTTAACAATTGTAACATGTATAATTATACATGGCTATACATCGGTTCTGTAGACTGTAGTAGATAACATTTGTAAAAGTACCTTTTTGTGTTTTTTAAATCGTGTCAGTTTAGAATTCACATTATTCATCCAGATTAAACACCTGTTCCATGCCAAAATTTATGATTTGTGATTTCATTTAAATTTTTGCAAGCAAAAACTATATCAGGGCTTATTTTTTAGACCAATGTATTCAGTAGCTCATTTTTGGATATACTTTTGTTTCGATTATATCATGTATATTGAAACCTTTAAAGGGACATTTCATTCCGATTTAAATTTTTTAAAGTATCTCTTGATGCCAAGATTGGTTATTCTAATGAGTATAAATACTATTGGTTTTTTGAAGTTGTTGCCAATAAGCGAGAAACACGCATTTAAAGTTGAGACATAATCGATAAATTGCATATAAATCCGAACTGTTGTCCACAACAATTTGTTCAATTTTAACACAAAAATAGAAATTTCTCGTAAACGGCGCAATATTTTGGCTCGAAATTTTCAGAATTTTCATAAGGAAATAATTATGCTCTTTCAGATAAAAATAAAAGTAAAATTTATGACAAAAAATTCTGAAATGTCACTTTAATGTGTAAAACAGAGAGGGGCATCTTGTCGTTTTATGTGATCAAAGCTGACCAATATTGATCAGGGTCTGCCCTTTCTCTTGTCATCAGAAAGTACATTTTTGCTTGAAAGGTAAATATTTCTATTGAAAAGAGAGTTGTTCGAGTTGTTCAGAATTGTTAGATAAGCGCAGTTTAATAGACAATATACCTGTGAAACTCTGCGATTTGGAGGACTTTATCTGAAAACTGTAACCCAGTTTGATAAAGAGAAGAGAAACGCCTTATGTAATGAACAAATAGGCATTGAGACAAGTGAAATCTTTGTTGTGGTGATATGGTTTGGTAGAGTCTGTGCAGATAGAACAGGTTCGACTTTGAAATTTAAGCATAATGTTTCAACCAAAGAATGCTATTGCAGTTAGCAACACCATTTTAACTGTTATTCGTGAATTAAAAATGTTTTAAAATAGGTCTACAAATGCATTTGTGTCGGCGCATTTGCATGCATCTTATAGATAAGATATAGCTTAATTGTCGGAAACTAATTAACAAAATTAGACAGTCATCAGATGCGTAACATACATTTACTCATTTTGTTGTTCATGTTTACGTCTATATTGAGATAAGGGTTCCTACTTTCTATATAGACTTTGCTGCCTTTCAAGAAGCTTAATATGAACTTCCAGGTACACACGTTTATTGCTCGCAGCTGTTGTTGAATGAATCACTCGAATTACTTCTCCAGTTTTTACAAACATTTACTTGAAAGGTGAGAAAGAGCAACAAATAAAAAGAAAAGCGAAGATCTGATAATATTTAGGGGCAAAATTGAACAAAACAAACAAATGTATAAGACAAAGATTTTCCTTGAAATATTCCTGGTGTGCACGTGTGACAAAGAAGAGGTGGTGCCACTTTTTAGAGCTGTAAAGTCGCTTTCTGAATGAAGCATTAATTTTATATTAAACAACATTCTGTCCGCGCAATATTGATAACTGAGACTTCACTTTTAAATTCAGCAATAAACAATACTTTATCAGCATTGCTTGCCTACTTACATGTAAGAAGGCTATCTATATATAAAATTTCTCTACTTTATGGTTCCAATCAGCAACGTTTATCAGAAATTGGGTTTATCCTTCACCGATCTAGTGCACTTGATAATGCGATAAATGTTACGTAGAAATCAGTGAAGTTTGCACCAAAACGTCTGTTTATTCAATTAGTCTTATTATTTCCTTGTCTTTCCTAAGGAATTCGCCCAGGAAACGACAATCTAAAACATGTTACCTGTTAACTTTTTAAAATTATGTCTTTTCCAGACGTGCAAATTAAGTGCTTTTGAAGGTGACAAAAAGTTTACTGTTATGATTTAAATACAAGTGTTTTGAAATATTTTTAATGGCCGACTTTGGTAAGACATTGGTTATCAGTGGATATCTTTTATTTCATTTATCTTTTTATTTTTTAAATGATACCTGTTATAAATACTTGGTCAGTCTGTCAAAACAATGATTTTTTTTTTATGTAAAATAAAGGAATAACTGTTGAGACATCTTGGTGTTATATTTGTGGAAATGAACGTGTTACGACCAAGTTACGGCGATTGATAAAAATGACAAAGTTTGGAGAATTAATAATTGTGGAATTTTTGGTGCGACAAAACGTCGATTTTCTTCAAAAATCTCGTGACTGTACCTTGATTTTTTTTTCACATATGGTACCAAGTACATGTAGAAACAAATGAATTCATTGTCATCATCGACACTAGCTTACTGAATATCGGTAATGAATATAAGTGTTTATCTTGAAAAGGCGCATCTTTCAATGGTTCTAGATTGATTCCGTTCACTGAATTTTCTTCAAGACATGTAGCTCCTGTAAGAGATCAGACTGTCCTTAGTCACATGCTGATCTAGAAATATGGCAGTCGCCTACGCTTTGTATATGAATCTCACTTTTCCAGTTCCCGTCTCAAATAAATATGGACTATGGACATTTTGCAAGTTGTTTTCTCATCGTTCCTTGTAATTTTCGTCAGCTGCTATCCCAATTCATTTGTAAATTATGTTGTTTCTGCAAAAGTCGTTAACCTTCGACCTGTAGATTTCATGCCATGGAAAATGAGAATTGTGGGAGCACTGGGAATATTCTCTTCGAAGATTGACGTAATTCAACGATGTTTTAGTATTTATGCTACGCAATATGCAAATAGGTGTATAACTTATTTAACTTTTTAGAACTGTTTAGAATTGAAAATTGTTGCTGACGACAAAATAGATACAATCAGAATAAGTATTCGTGTACACAGAAAACATTAGGCCTATGACTATTAGCGTTTACTCCTTTTGTATCAATGTTTTCTCACCTCTTGTTTTCGGTCATTTGGTTGAAACAACAGCATACAAATGCATTTGGAAGCGAATGACTCCGAATGTCCTCCATGCTGTGTTGTTGTTGTTGTTGTTGTTGTTGTTGTTGTTGTTGTTGTTGTTGTTGTTTGAAAATCAAGGAAGATTATGTTTGCAATGTTGTTTTCGAGTTAGAAAGTTTACATGATATCTATAGGCTACCCGTATGCAATTTGTTAGAAAATTGTGAAAACTACAATCTGTAATTTGCATCAACTCGTATAATTTATTACCGGTAATCCCAAACACCGTTTTCGTGAAATCTTTTCTAAACCAACAAAAACACCAACTCAAGAATGTTAAACGTATATTTTTGTTTCGTTTTTGTCCCATAAAGCAGCTTGTATTTGTTAATCTCTGGCATGTTTTCTAACTTTTTTACAATAGTTTATACGAACTCTACCAACACGTTGAGAATTCAGAAACGAACGGGATTTTCTCGAGGTGTAGGTCTTATAACATACTGACTCTTTTTAACTCCTCACAAGATAATGGCTTTGAAAAACATTGTAGAAAATGAAGAAATTGCTTGCGACGAGCAATTTCTTCATTTTCAACATTGTTTTCTAACACGAAAGACCAAAGTGTATAACATTTTATATACTTGAAATTGTCGTCTGCAACATCTTTCAAATTAGCATAGTCAAAAAATGATAATGGGTTAAGCCATCCATGGTCTACAGGAAACAGTCCAGAAGTGAAGCACTTCCGGGTCGTAGAACCAAACAAGAGCTGTCACTGTAAGATGACAATGCCCCCGACACCGCTTTGATTTTAAATTATGGCCAATGTATGTTCAAGGTCAAGGTCATCCAGGGGTCAAGGTCACCAAAGTATGTGCCTACAGAAAGGTAATGTACCAAGGAATGTTGTGGTAAAGTATGAAGCGAATATGTTAAGTAATAAGGAAGTTATGGCCAATGTTAAAGTTTTTGGACGGAATGACGGACAGACAGACAGACAGACAGACGGACAGACGGACGGACAGACGGACAGACGGACGGACGGACGGACAAGTCAAATTTATGATGCCTCCCTATCGGGGGCATAAAAAGTAGTTCCTGTTGAAATTTGATATCCTTCTTTTCTCATGATATCTTTGTATACTTAAAAATGCTAAAAGGTTTTTTTTAAAGTTCGATTCTCCTGAATGAAAGACCAGTATAGCGCAATATAGATGTGTATATGCAAACTTCCGGCGTAACTGTATATTATTAGGCCGTGAAATGGCCATTGTAGATCTATATTGGTACCGTCCGGAGGCCTCTTGTGGAATTGGTTGGGTAGATGTGTTCGCGGAGAAAATGTCCACGACTTTGATCTTTTGTATACTTTAAAATCATCTGTAATTTAAAAGTTGTATGTTTGATGTTGATATATAAATACTTTATGATACTTTATGTGCAGCTTAATATTATTCTACGGAGAACCCTGCAGATATAAGAAAGCTCATCTAAACTTCACTCTAAAGCCATCTCTTTGATAACTATCGTTTCCACATCAGAGAGAAAATTGCCTTTAATTGAAACAGTTTGCAACACATGTTATCTTATATGCAGACAGGTTGTGATAAAAATCTTATTTTTAAAACTAACAGAAACCTTTTTCTTTTGACTTTCACAGGTAGCCAACTTTTCTATCTTTGAGAAATCCTAATTTCTAAACAACCTAGCGAATAAACGAATCCGTAGCAGCTCGTATGCAAAAGCGCAATTGCATGCACATTGCAAGGAAACCTATAAAATGTTTTTTTTATTGTTGTTGTTGTTGTTGTTGTTGTTTGTTTTGTTTTTTCTTTGAAATGAGCACCTGGGTTACCAATGAATTAAATAACAAATACCCACAAGGAGCCACGAATGACCATGGTCATTCGTGGCTCCTGATGAGTATTTGGAATTTATTTTAGGTGCATCTTGATTCTAAAAAAATCTTGGTAGATAACTTCTAGACACGCCCGAACCAGTAAGGGGTCAACAATCTCCCTCAACCACCGCCATCAGCGCTTTCCACTGGCGGCAATGATGCCCTACTCTATAGTTTTGCGTACAAGTCATTGTCAGAAGAAGTCATTGACTTTCCTGTATATTATAACGTAACATACCTGAACCACTTTTTAGCTACAAGGTATATCTTTTGTTTTGTGTTGCCAATATTATCATTCTTACGTCCTAAATGTTTTGACGGAAACGCTAATCAATCCGAGATCTGTCTATTATATATGATAGAGAATGGAACAATTTATTATACCGATAAGTTACACAGCTTTATATTCTCGAGATAATGATCTGAAGACATCCTAGCTTCGCCAACATTAACTCTTTTCCAAACGGCAAACTTTTAGAGTGATCCACTTCTAAAGCTGCTGTAAAAGACAAAATTTATGTTAAAAAGGAAGGAAATTGTATATAGCACAGAAAATATTGAGACAAAAGGAGAAACTGCTGGTTATCAGCAGTTTCTTCTTTTGTCTCAATGTTTTCCCAAACCATTTCGTTTAAGGACATCAAAACCAGTTTTTGTTTGGGAAAGGGTTAAAGATAACTTAACACATGACATGATATTATTTATCTAGATCTAATAATGTAGTACGAATTACAAAACAAAACAACGTAAAATAAATGATATCAAATAAAAGTCATTGTCAGAAGAAGTCGGTGACTTTCCGGTGTATACAATAACGTTCATACTTGGCATAAGCTAATGGGAAATCAGACCCCGATTTCTCGAAAAAACTTAAGTACGTTCTCAGACTCAAATCTGAGCACCGTGCTCAAATCACACGAAACTTCAATTGAATACCAATCAACGTTGATTGGTATTCAATTGAAGTTGAGCATGTACTCATGAGTATGTTCTTAAGTTTTTTCGAGAAACCAGGGCAAGATGTAAGTCAACGCTTATCTTCCAAAACACCGTAACAACAGCTCAAAACAAACTATAGAAACGAGGTTTTTGGAGTAAGTTAGTTATTTGATGTTGCCACTATTATCATTCTTACATCCTAAATGTTTTGACGGAAACGTTAATCGATATGAGAATAGTCATGTCTATATTGTTGTTTTCTACAAGAGAAAAGGAAATAAGCCTTTCATGATTTCCCAAGTAAGACAGGGTTTTCGCGTCCCTATAATAGAAGATGCTCGTAAAACATTGAGTGAGACAAAAGAAGAAAATACCGATGGGCTTCATCGTAGGCCTACACAAATTTATCATAACATTTATTTACCATTCCCCAAACGACAAATTTTTAGGGTAATCCACTTCAAAAACTGCCATAAATGACAAAATAGATGTTATTAAAGTTAGGATTTGTGTAAAATATGACACAGAAAATGTTGAGACAAAAGAAGAAACTGCTGGTTATCAGCAGTTTCTTCTTTTGTCTAAATGTTTTCCCAAGCTTCCTCTATTTGGGACGTCAAAACCAGGTCTTGTTTTGGAAAGTGTTATAATAAGCCATCTGAAGCAGTTTTCAATTTTTTTTTTTTTTATTTTATTTATTTATTTTTTTTTTTTTTTTTTTACTATTTGTGAAAAGATAAAAGTATAAATATTTTACCCTATGTTCATCGAAAATGTATTGTCTATTGTTTCATTGTTTTCGAACAACAAAAATAGGATAGGCCTACTATTACAACATACTAATTTTGATTGTATCTGTGCCAACTTGAGATCCTGGAAGCCTTTATAATTTTTGTATTTATTGGATAGATTTGTGTTTTACGTCCCACTCAACAGCCAAGGTCATATGGAGACGGGACCTTTGTTTAAAGTATCATCAGAAAGACTGTTTTTTTTATGTCGTGGTACTTTGTAGACTTTGTATTATCGACGAACAGTAGAACAAAAATACAAGAAGAAACTTGACCAAACTTGATTTAGAAAACAAATCTGACATATTCGGGTTTTTTTTTAAATTGACTGTAGAAAAAGCATTCAAAATATTTCTACATTTTTTCTTAATGATACCCTAATTGAAGTTTATTCTTTAGTTCATATTTTTATGTTCCGGTTCAAAGGCATAAAATCATTCAAATTCCATAACACCAATGGCTTTTAAAGTACCCAGGTATGCTGATGAAAACAGAGAAAATGCAGATGCCCTTCATTGCAGACCTAGACAAATACTATATTATTTTTCAACACTTATTATGTTGTCTGAAGACAGCACTTTCAAATTTGATAAGTCCATTTTTTTACTATTTGTGAAAAGATTAAAAGTATAAAAATGATACCATAAGTTCATCGAAAATTTATTGTCTATTATCATTCTCATTGGTTTCGAACTTTCCTGGAAAACTTTATGAATTTTGCATAAACTATGTCGTAGCAGCTTGTAAATCCTATCGATGATCAGCATATCGAAAAATACAAAAACAAGAGCTTCGCAGAGCGGTGCATATATACGCCCGTGAGGGGCTTGTCAGTAAAATGGGCATTTATTTTAATTCAAGGGCAGATAATTCAAGAACGAAAAGAGTAATTTGAATTCCGTAAGCGGTGTGCACAACTAGACACCATGGAGATTCATTGTGGAAAGTGTGATTAAATTCCGATCAAAACTGTAGGAGGAGTTGCGCACACAAGAAATTGCTAACGGACGGACAGACGGACAGACAGACGGACGGACGACCGGGGCCATAACATAATACGACCCTTCGGGCGTATACAAAAAGAGAGACTCAACCAGACTTGATTTAGAATAACAAAGCTGACATATTCGTAAATTGCAAATTGACTATAGTAAAAACTTTCAAATTATTTTGTTCATTTTGTCTAGATGATAGTTACAATCATTGAAGTTTATGTATTAGTTCATATTCTTTGTGTGCCGGTTCAAAGGTATAAAATCATTCAAATTCCATAACACCAAGCACTTTTAAAGTACCCTGATAACCTGGATCAATATTTCAGAGAAAACGCTTACAAATATGAAATGCATTAATGACAATAAAAATGTTAAATAATCCGTTTAATTGATTTTCTGTTCCGGCAAATGTGGGTCTGTTCCAATTACTTGAGACGTTTGAGCCGAGATCAGAAAAGGGGGTCTATTGGTATTTGAGAACAACATGCATTCAGATCAGTCTGTGCATACGCACAGTCTGATCAGAATCCACTTTGTTCTCTTATTGTTTTCTTCTGCATTATTTGTATTAAATGTACGGTATCATTCAGGCCCGTAGGAATCAATTTCATATTAAATTTAAATTAAGCCCATGTGTCTTAATATTGGGGGTGCTAAATCGGATTTTCTCTAGATTTTCAATGTAAAATAAGGTGAATGCGGGATTTTTGGCCAACATTGGGACTAAGCACCCTCCCCCCCCCCCCCCCCCCCCCCTGTTCCTACAGGCCTGTACTATTATTGTTGACCTGACCACACTCAGACGCTGATCTGTATCCATGATGGTCTCAATTAATATAAATCCATTACCAAACGGTAATACTTTTGACGTGTCCAAATTCAAAGATGTTGCAGACGACATTTTCAGGTGCATGGAATTTTACAAATTTTTGTCTATTTTGGGTAAAAAATATTGCGGGAATTCACAAGCAATTTCTTCATTTCCCACAATATTTTCTAAAGTTTTTTTTTCTTGTTGGGCGTCAAAAAGCGGCATTGTTGGTTAATGGGTTAAAGACCCCTTTTTCATACACCGACTAATTTGTAACTGATATTATTTGGTGCAGATCTGACGTGAATGGGACAAATCTGCCAAATCGTGCTTAACTTACTTCTTTTCTTTGACTAGAATAATTCGAAAGCCTATGTAAACAGTTCGATAAGTACAAAATGAAATGAATGGGATCAAATACGAGAATTTATTTGAGAAAGCTAGTCTAATCCATGTCTAGAACAGGGAAAATGTACTAAACAATTCTGAAAATGAGTCAGGTTTTGGAAGAAAGGACCATTATGGCATTTAGACAAAAGTGTCTCCATATCATTCTGTAGTCAAATGTGGTCTAAAAATTATCCATGCTGGTAACTTATAGTTGCTACCGATTACGAAAAAGCTTTTAGAAAACAAATGGATCTCATTCAGGCATATGCACAGGTTTATCAGGATCCGTGTTTGGTCTGAAAAGCTATGGGGACCCTTTTCCAAATCCTTGCTCGAATTTTGATTGATAAATCGATTTTTTTGATTGACAGAGGCGAACCCCTATTTTTGCTTTGTATCCAAAAGCAGTTGGATTTGAGTGAGTGCCAACAGCTTTGGAATATGATCTATTTTTCTTATCTTAGCCAGCGTTATAAATAAACATTTAAAAGTTCAGCATTTTATAATAGGAACTAAGTTACTTAGTCCTAATTTGTTTTTTAACAAAAACCTTTGTATTAAGGATAGGTAAATATTATAATTATAAGGTATATCGTGCGTTCCGTTCAAAAACATGTTAACTGATGCTTTAGTAAGCTATAGTTAAACCATTTTAAACATAACCAACGATACATAGAGATAAGATACATATAGAATTTGTTCCAAAAGCCAAAATTCCCGGAACTATTGATAAAATGGATAAAATAGAGCGATCTAGTTTTGCGTTCATCCTTTTTAATCCAAATTCTATGTTGTGGGTACTCATTTGAATCGTCTTTTTCAATGCGATTCCAATAGGTACCCACAACATAGTGTCAGATCACTGGTTCTCGATATTTTTCATTTTTAACTGGCATTTATCCTTTTGATGTTACTTGTATCAAGAGCCCTACAAAAACCGCAAAAATGATAAAACTGAGTGCTCGTGTTTTTGATCTAGGTGTATGATAGGGTTTGCCTGAAAACATACGATGTTACACACAATTAATCATAAATCATCTATGTTTTTATGTTGTTCAAGAGAACTGACATGAGCCTCGGGCAACAAATAGGTATTGTT
The DNA here is from genome assembly GCA_963680895.1 of Fragum sueziense. Lineage (NCBI taxonomy): Eukaryota > Metazoa > Mollusca > Bivalvia > Cardiida > Cardiidae > Fragum > Fragum sueziense. The sequence goes on along the minus strand of OY804600.1, from coordinate 11,694,977 downwards.
ATTTTATTAGATATTAATCTTACTGATGAAAATGTTCCAATGTTCCAGTGACATTTCACATTTATTTTTTCATATTTTACTTTTTTTATCTGAAAGAGCGTATTTTCTAATGGAAGTCCTAAAAATTTCAAGCCAAAATATCGCACCGTTTAAGAGAAATATATATTTTTGTGCTAAAATTAAACAAATTGTTGTGGACAACAGGTAATATTTATATGGAATTTGTCATTTCTGTCTCAACTTTAAAGGCGTAGTTTTGGCTAACAAATAACAACTTAAAAAACTGATAGCATTTCTACGCATTAGAATAACCAATCTTTGCATCAAGACATACTTTAAAAATGAAATCGGAATGAAATGTCCCTTTAAAACATACAATGTAACATGCTCTTTGCATTTTCGCCATTTGCCTCATTATTTTCTGCCTTATATTAGATCACAAATCATCTATGGGTTTTGTGTTGTTGGAGTGATCTTACAAGAGCTCCGAGCAACAAAATTATTATGGTATCATTTGGATATCAACCTAGCTGATGAAGAGATTCCAATGTTTGCTTGAAAATATGTGATGCTACATATACTTATATTTTTGTGTTCTTCAAGAGATTTGGCAAGAGCCCCCAAACAATAAACGTACACAGCACCATATTGACACTTGGAAACAGATGATATCCTACGAGTATGTCTATGATAAACTTAAGGTAATCCACCCCTAATGACATTCGCATGACATCGGATTTGTTCTGGCGCGATCGAAAACATTCGGCGGTGGAACTCTCCACCGCCGTATGTTTACGACCGCGCCCGAATAGGCCCGGATACGTAACGAGGCCGCTCGAAAAAAAGACGATGTTTTATGAATATCAAAAAAGCCTCATTACGGGAGAACAAGAACAATAATTATATTGATGCGACTTGAACATACGAGTAGTTCATCGTCGACATAAATTATGATAATTTAGAATGCAATTGGCATTTCACATTTGATACACTCTAAAAGTTTCATCGAAACTGTTTAGTCGATCTATGCGCTCTTTCTTTTCTATTCGCTTTATTTGATCTGATCTATTGGGATTGTACGCCGTTTTCAACTGATATGGTCATATCGTGGCGGCTGGAGCACCTAACCATGGAGGCTCCAGCTGCTCGCCCACATAGGTTCGCGATATAAAACCATCGCTTTCTATTTGATTAATTTGCAAACGAGGAAAGTTCTTGATAAGATAGTTCATGAATCTAAATCTAACATGTTAAAATTATTGAACCTTTAAAATATATTAACGATGACGTAGTTGGCGGATTAGATTAAAGGTTAATCCTTGTTAATTAGAAGAGCATGATCCGTTAATTAATTAATAAAAGCCACACATCCTGCATCAAACTCACCTGAAGCAAATATGAAGAATGCAACATCGTTTATACATACTCTTTATAAATGTAGCAAGATGGAGTAGCAACATCTTTACTTAACCCTTTCCAAAACGGCAAAATTTTATGGTGATTCACTTCAAAAACTGCCACAAATGACAAAATGGATGTTATTAAAGATTAGAGTTGTGTAAAATATGGCATGGAAAATAGTGAGACAAAAGGAGAAACTGCTTGTTATCAGCAGTTTCTTCTTTTGTTTCAATGTTTTCCCAAGCTGTTTCTATTAGGGACGTCAAAACCAGGTTGTTTGGGAAAGGGTTAATTCCATTCTCAAAGACGATTTGTACTTATACACTGAAAAAATGAAATACAATTTGCTACCTTTCAGTGAATATGTATAAAATTTTGTTTTTGCAAAACACTGAAACTGAAGTATGATAAAGGTATTTTTCTGATATGATTTTGAAGGAAAGCAGCTTTTATATTATCTATGTAAACGTTTTTTTTTTTTTTTTTTTTTTTTTTTTTTTTTTTTTTTTTTTCTAAATACGTTTTTGCAATCAGCGATAACAAATTTTATAAATACAAGTCCTTGAAAAAGAAGACCGTCTACTAAATAATCAGAAATGTTCTGGCACTTTCCGTTTCTTTGTTTTTGGAAATAGTTTTTACTACGCACTGAAACACAAGTTGGCATAAAACATTCAATTTAAAACTACCCTATACAACTTCAGAATGGGGTGCTCAACATTGGAATAGGTGTGCTATCTTGATAATACGCATCCTGAAAGCCGATAAGAATTGATAACAACTGATTGAATGAGGTTGTTCAAAGTTTAAGAGTTTTTGTTGATTTTTCATTTACACGAATTCGAGGAAATTATCTTAGATAGAGAGCGATCATGTTTTACTTGCTACTTCGAATTATATTTGCGTTTCAAATATTGACCCCTGTTCTAACCCCGCCCTTAAAAATCCATGTTTTCAATGGTTTTTGGAACAAAAATCCGACATCCATATTGAGAACGGAGCGTGAAGGTCAAGGTCATTCTCAAGAGGAATAAAGACTGTGTTTCCCACTTAGGGAGGGTAGCAAAATATGATAACTATGGTGGGCGTGTAAACTCCAAGAAACACCGGTCTGATATAGCATCTTAATCAATCTTCAATTAATCTCGATTAATTTCTTAATTCTATCAAACCAGGTGTTTCTTGCGTTTCCACGAGAGCTAAACACAGTCATTATTCATTACAACCACATCATGAACAAAAATCTGGAGAGACAGACAAATAAGCTTCGTAAACAATTACTGCACTCAATATGACACTAATTGATTAATTGGGCATGTCGGAATATTGTTGCTGTGGATTCTTGTAAACCCTGATCTGGGAGTTCAGTTTCAAATCAATAACTAGTCCTAAATCTAAGAAGTTTCGACAACAAAATAAATATTTCTCATCAATAGAATTTGAATAATTTAAGTATGGAAAACATGAAAAGCATAGAGATATCTATAAGTTCTACAGATATTTTAAGGTAGAATACTTGTAATGTGGCCATTTTGAAATTCATAGAACATCTGCTTTTTTCAGAGCGGCGTCGTTACGTATCCGAACCTATTCGGGCGCGATCGTAAACATTCGGCGGTGGAAAGTTCCACCGCCGAATGTTTTCGACGTCGCCCGAATAATTCTGACGTCGCGTGGGTCTCATTTGAGGTGGACTACCTAAAATCAAGGAGGTTACAGCCAATGCGGAAACGAGTTTGTTATTTTATTAAGGATGGGCAACTTTTGAACCCAATAAAAAGTGTGTTATTTTCTGCTATATTATTCCATGAACTCTAGACTCTTTCACCTGTTAGGCCTACAGACAAACAGACAAATCACTTGGGACATGTCGACATCCTAATTAACTGACAGGTGGAATTCTTACATGCATATTTTCCTTTTCTTTCCAATGTTTCTCCTTCGAAAATTGTCTGGCCTTACATGGGTCGCTCGAACTCGGGAATTCGTGTTTATGACCCCATCTCGAAGGGGTAAACAAAATGATTTTATGAGTATGAACTTTTCATGCGCCAATGTCGATTGAACTACCCTTTGGAAAATACATGTTGACCCAAAGCCCCGGCCCCCCCCGGGAAAAGAATTACTCCCGTGCTTCTTGGATTAGTTACTACATGTTTACCAGTAGGCCTATAGATGTCGAAAACGATCCTTAGTTTAGACGGCTGATGACTGGTCCTTTCACCCCAATGATTATCCTTATCTTATGTGCATTTGGACAAATTTAATTATCACACAATGTGAAAAACATTGTGGTAAAAAAGAAAGATCATGCAACTTTTCTCCACTTGTTGCCCTAACCCGAGGGACATGCCGACACCCTAATTATCAAGACAGCTGAATGTATACTGGATGATAGATAAACGTCAGATTAACGTCAGTAATCATTTTGTAGCCTTCAATCAAACTAGACAAAGAAACATAAACAACACCGTCTAACAACGTACACCGGATGTTGCGATTGTTGAAGCGAAGCGAAAGTTGACACAGAACATTACACGGTATGTTTTTCTTCTATTATTTTGCATATATTAGCATAGTAGGCTTGTTACATAGAAATATATCATCGTTCATACAACGATCTTGATCACTAACTATATGGCAGATTTGGGAAATGCTTGTGTTTGATATAATCGATAAAAAACATCTGCTCAATCACTGAAATTTTTCATAACAATTGCCGACTGTCTCGAATCTTGTCTTTTAAAAGTTATACTGTTAGATTTGACCAAAATTTCGCATCATCAAACATTCTTTATTGTCCAATGTCCTTGAAAACCAAGTGTCACATTGTATTTGCACTTGGATTGTTAAATATGACGGAAAAACAAAAGTTGCCGGTGTACAGTCGATAGCAGTTTGTTATTATGCCGGTGTACATCCTATAGCTTTACAGTGTACAGGCTATAGGTGATAAGAATATGCCATTTTTAGCGACAAAAATGCCCTTTTGTTGAAATTCAAGTATATATGAATGTGTATGAGGCATTGTTAGATATTGCCATTGCTCAGATTTAGCCCTTTCCCAAATAAGAGATGGTTTTAAAGTCCGAAGTAGAAGCATTTTGGGTAAATATTAAGAGAAAATACGATTTTTGCTGAAAATCAGCATTTACTTCTTTCCCCTCAATATTTCCCATGTTAAAACATGCTCGTTTTCTACTTTTAACATACATTCATGATTGTTTCATCATATGTAATTACTTTCGGATTGGGTCAGTTTGGAATTTAGCCGTTTGGGTTGGGCTTAAATACACGCGACTTATACTGACACACAAAATATAGTGTGCATATGGTTACAGCGAAAATCGTACTTTTATTTAAACAAACTGATATCGTATGTGGTATCAAAATGTGAAAGAAGTATTGATTGTTTGATGGTTTACATTTGACTGAAATTTAACTATGTATTTAAAGTCGTTTGCTGCTGCCGCCAAATGAGTCATAATTGTTCAAAGATGCATCAAATATTGTGCTCAAATAAGTGTAAGATATGTAAAGGGAACAACTTACGATGTTTGCAAATGCTCTTTTAATCGGCGTCAGAACATCTTATTTATGGGTGAAGTTCAAAAAAATGAAGTTTTTGTTAAAATCAGAGCCCGAATGAATATGTTCTTAAGAATAATGTCCTTTTTGGATTAAAACTATGCATTTTGATGATGTTAAACACCATGGAAAATTTCATGAAAATCGAACCATCCATACCAAAGTTACGGCGAAAAATATGCCCAAAATGTCCCAAGTGCAACGTAAAAAGCGTGACATTTTGATACTTTCGTCAATTTCAAATGCTGTTTTAAGAAAAGTGTGATGCTTCGTGTACCTAAAAGAACCTGCAATTGGAAAGTCATCAATTTAACTCAAGTTTCTAATGTAATTCAGTTATGTGGCACCATGTTTGCTAGTTCAAATTTAAGCATTAATGATGATACCCCCTGTAAAAAATATATCTTTCTGAATAACAAATTTAGAATTTGATCAAGTACATTTCATAATTTATCATCAATATACACTTTGAAAGGTATCCAAGGTATAGCGGTATGTCTTAAGATTTATTTTCAATTGCAAATAACTTAATCTTGAGCAAGATGAGTCAGAAAATAACATCTTTAAACTGCTACCTGAATTTGTCCCAAGTGCAACGCTTTGAGGTTTTAGATCCATAAAAGAAGCATTACCTGCGTAACATGTTGTTTTCCTTCATTTTTCAGATCAGAAGGTCAGAAATCATAATTCAAGGGCAATTATTTGCAATTCTTTGCATGCTGTCTTCCTAAATTTTGCAGAAAGTGATGTCCCAAGTGCAACGCGTTTTCTAATCAAACTCAGAGCATTGTGAAACTTTAAAAACAAACTGAACTTGCCATACTTTGGTTTTATCTTAATGTTCAAGTATACATCTATCAAGTAACAGCATTGGAAAAACTTTGTTGTGCCATACTGAGAAATTATTTGGAAATGAATAGCTTATTTTGGCGAAAAATATATTCAGTGGAGTTTTTTGCAGGACTCAAAACTTGCAAAACAAACTTTTTTGCTTTTATTCATCGCTTATTCAACGTACCTGTCAGTCGCAACAATAACTTAAGCTTAACTGTCTGTTGACATGTTTGAGTAACTGTTTTACAACGAACCTTGAAACGTTGCACTTGGGACAAAAAATCTAAAATAAGAAAAATCCATGCAGGAATCTTTATTTTTCCAAAGTAATTGAGCTGATATGCAAAGAAAATGAACAAACTTACTGTAAAACTTCCCTTTAAAGAAAAACAAGTGTACACAAAATAATAAAATGAACCAACCAAGGCAAATATTTGGTTCATATTAGGTATGGGCCTGCTTAGAATGAAACAAGTGTCTATTCATGGTGCAGAGTATGTTTTAAATGGTATAGACTATGTTTGGTATTTCTGATGCTAAGAGATTACCTCAAAGGAACACAGTTGCTACTCTTTAGAAAATCAATACAACTACAGTTAGACCGTTGCTTCTGGGACATGCTACTTTCAGTACAGAATTTATCAATCTTATCAATTGATTCAAACTTTGTTGTCAGATCATCAAATTTGTCCTATTTTACTTTATTATTAAGTCAATTACTGTGTCATGTTTGTTATTTGGCATTATCCAACGAAAGTGTACGCCAATGGTAATCACATACTCTGAGTGACACTCATCCATACATTTAAAATCATCGGATGAAATCAAATTTTCTTAACAATTTACTTTTATTAGTTAACTGTGTCGCATGACCTTTATAAATTCAGTAGGAAACTGTAACAGACTTTTAATTTTTTATTCCATTGACAGCTTATGACTCGACAATGAAATATCTTACTGATCTCCAGGTTAGGCGAGATTGGCATCGGTTAAAACGTTGACTGATGTACAGAGAGTACCTTTTTTACAAGTCTGTAAAATTACAGAACTTTTTATCAATAAACTAGACAAACGAAGTTTTTAGATCGGTTTCAATTCAATTTCAAAATATCAACAATATCGCAAACTTCAAAGAAACGCTTTTAAAGAATTCTTTACATGGTAACAAAGTCAACCTAAGCTGGCAGTATTCCACACCTTACATTTATCATGGTGTTACCCTCACTCATTATAATTGTTTGTATAAAACAAAAATATGATCTTTTTAACAAGGAAACCTTAAATTCGAAGAATCTGATTTTTTCCCAAGTGCATTATTATTATTACCAAGATATGTTGATGGCCAGTCTTAGGATTTTCTGAGGTTCAAGGAAAATATCAAATTTACAATATTATGACTTATTTCTTTGATTTACTATCATTTTCAAACCAATGGAAAACAACCAGCGTGATAAGCATACATAAACTTTAGCATTGAATTCTAAGGGAATAAATTGTGCTGTTTTGAATATTTTTCATGCTGAAAGTTTTAAAATTATTACATTTATTAGTTATTCGACATACATATGGCACATAAGTACCAAAATATTAAGTGAAAAGTTTTCTTTTTTGCTACAAGAAGCCTTATTGACATATTTTTGTCCCAAGTGCAACGCAATGGGTAAAAGGCAGCTTTTTGAAGGTCATGTTTCACCACATTTAATTGTTGTATCGCTTTGAAATTTTCAGAGCTGTTTCGGAGTGTATTGAAGTTAAATAAAAATACATTAATTGCAATATATATGGAGAAGTTGAATGAATGGGATAACTTTTATAGGTAGAAACAATGAATTTCAGGTAAAATGTATGAAAAAATGATGAAAAAAATATTTTTCAAGGAATTTGCTGAAATTAAGGTATAAGAATTTTGAACCAAGATATATTCAATTGAACTTGACAAATGTTTTATTTCAAACGCGTATGTAACAACTTTATGGAGCTCTGCAAATGAAGTACTGTGTTTTGAAATAAAGTGGCATTAATGACAAAACCGTATGAATTGCAGAAACATGGATACTTTCAGAGAGTGTTAGCTATTATTTTCTGAAACTTTTGCATCTTTAGTAATGATTTATACTGAAACTAAACAGCTACAGGGCTGTTTGATTTTTTACCTCAAAGTCACACTTTGACTTCATTTTTTTGAACTTCACCCTTATGTGTATTTTATGCTAGCACGCAAAATCCCATTTTCTCATGAGGCGTAGTCTAAACAAATATGTATACATTTATTCTATGAGATCCTTAACCTGGTTATTTATGTACATGTATATATCACTGCTGAATAGGGACCGATTTTATCAAGTAAACAGTGACGTAGTTTCGGACAAACAATAGTATATCGTGGGTGTTGTTATAAAATCTCGTAACTGCGGCTTGATTCAACGGATTTTAAACAAACTATCATTGTTTTCTTGACCTTTGACCTTCATGACCCCAAAACAATAGGGCATCTCCTTGTGTCTAGGGCAATAACTGTGTAACGTTTCATGGTCGTAGGTCAAACAGTTCTTGAGTTAGAGCACGGACACGGATCTTAAAGACAGATCCTCCAGTTGTTACTGCGCAACTTACTGCGCATATCCTAAATAACGAAAAAAAAGCTGTTTCAGTAACTGGCCTTTTCAGCAAGTGTATTTATTACATTTACTTAATGTTTGGTTGATAAACGACAATGCCCTTTTCGGTTATTTCCATTTTCCCTGTTTGGCCAATTAAAGTGTAATAGTACTCGGATGGTACATTTCGCTTTCTGTTACACGTTCAACATGCGGCGTTAGCGATCAGAAAACGGAGCAACAAAAGCAAAGCGGCGTCTTTGTGCTGCAGATGGACACAAAAGACGACATTTTTTATTATCTAAAGCTGGTTATAAGGAAGAAAATGGATAAAAGTAGTGTAACAATTTCGGACACAGCTGCAAAAAGTAAACCAAAATTTACCTATAACTAAGAAAAACGCTTGGTTTGATACATTTTTCTTTTCTTGCTTTTGTAGGTATGACCAAGCACTATTCCTATACCAAAACAGAAAAAATTCTTACCGCTGGAATATTTTTTATTATCGGAAACGTTGCGAAAAAACAACAATTTCAGCTACTTTTGAAAGAATGTTTTGTTAAAAATTTAAAAATCATCACTAAATTTTCCCAAATTGATACTCATTTAGACAGAATAAAACATATTGAACACAATGAAGACTTATTTATGTAATCCTAGTCATTTCGAACACCTTTTTTGTGGGTATTTAAGTGACACCTAATTTTTGCAATTTTAGACAAGAGTAGTCTCCCTTGAAATCCAATAACTTTTTAATTCGCTTGGTGACCTATAGTTTTAAGTCATTTTTTTACTTCTCGTATATTTAAATATCAGTACAGAAAAAATAAAAAAAATCTTAGCGTAGGAAATAAATGGAGGATCTGTCCTTAAACAAAGTCCAAATGTGACCTTCATGACCCCAAAACAATAGGGCACCTTCTTGGTCAAGGGCAAGAACTGTGTAAATGTTCACGATCCTAGGTCAAACGGTTTTTTGACTTAGTGCAGTGAAACGGATTTTTAACAAAGTCCAATTGTGAGTTTGACAATTGACCTTAATAACCCCAAAATAATAAGACAACTGTGTAAAGTCTGATGATGTAAGGTCAAACGGTTCTTGAGGGCACGGTAAGAAAAAGTCTAAGGACGAACGGATGGACTGACAGGCAGATAGACATGGTGAAACCAACTTGCCCCCTCTACTTCGTAGGTGAGGATATTAAAACGTGTATTTCATAATCAAACTAAAGGTTTGGACTCTCTAAAAGGTTTATCAAATATGATGTCGTATTACTATAGACTGTACACTACGAAAATTTTTTTTGCAATAGGACGTACACCATTGCTCTATAGACGGTACACCGAAGCACTTTGAAGAAGAGGATATTATCGACAATTGCAATTCTAAAAGAAGCTCTGGAGTATTTCAAGTGACTGGCGTTGGTTTGCTAGTCATTCTTTCAGATATTCCATCATATTGTAGATTGAAATTTTACCGATATATTTGTTAAAACATGTATTTTGCGACAGACGAAGGGGAATAATCAGTGATTGTGGTCAGATTTAGGTTAATTGTAGCTCTTTGTTAAACATCTGGTGTGAAAATAACAATTCATTAATATCTAAGCTACTACAATGAGAATTGTTTTCAGAGAATTTTAAAGTATTTACATGTAAAAAGCACAGAAATGCTGACCTTGTAGTGCACCGCGTCAATATTCGCTCGCTTCAACAATCGCAACATCCGGTGTACGTTGCTAGACGGTGAACAAGTAGAACAACGGAAATACAGTTGGCAGTAGTATAGTATAGTCCAGTACGTATCGATGTTACAGTACATGTTTATAAATTTGATACAAGTGACATATCGACACGTAATTATCAGACAGGTGAATGTTTACTGGATGATAGATAAATGTCAGAAATCGTTTTGTAGCATTCAATCAAACTAGACAAAGAAACACAAATAAGTGGAACAACAGAAATACCGTTAGCAGTAGTATAGTATAGTCCAGTCACGATGTTATGGAACATGTTTACAAAATTTACATATGTAAACAAAAGGAAATGCGTTTACAATTTTAGATACAATTTTGCATGCGTTAGTTCGAATCTTGCAGGAGTGAGATACCTGCAAGGTTCGAACTATCACATGCACAATAATATACGAGGGCCCATCAATAATTTCGAGAACTAATCTTATATCAGAAAAATACGTTGATAAACTTAAAAACATTACCCATTTTCTATAAAAGTAACATCCCTTGAATAGTCTGCATTCATTCCAACGCTTGATCCACGCCTGTGGCACGTGCCACAGCCCGTCACGTGACATGTCCCGCAAACATTTGTAAATGACACACCTTAACTCTTCTTTTCACTCATTATCTTCACCCCGTGATTTATTTCTAAGTTTTGGAAATAACTAGAAATCACAAATTGCATAATCTGTGCGGTGCGGAGGGTTTGATAGCATTTCTATTACCAGTTTCACAATACCGGCCATTTTAACGCGTCAGCTATGGCGCGACGCGCTGTCATAGCGCGGCAGAATTTCGGACCTTATAATAATTGCGCGCGGTCTCATAAAAGCGGTTGACAGATCAGATTTGATTACTGCTGCAAAATTATGAGTACTTACTCGACTTTATAAAGGCATAAAATGTTTCAGTGTTATTCCTCGAATATTGATGAAAATTATGACATTTGTCTCACAGGCACATCTGGAAATCAATGCTTTTGTGGGTGAGAACGAAGCAAAATGCTTCCAAAATTGATATTTGTTCTTTACTTTCAGACACAAAAATGATGCATCGATTCACGTCACATGTATTTATTTGATTCCCAGAGTTATGGCGGTCTTCCTCAAAGCTTTGATATTTTTACGACACCTTTTGACCCCCTACCCCCATTCGAATATTCTCGGATCTTATCGTTACTCAAGATCCCCTCGAACGGATTACAGTTGCCGCCATGAGCCGATCCTGCCCATATCTCTCCGCAAGCATAACAACGGTAGTCAGGTCAATAACAACGGAAGCAGACCAAACAACCATTTAAATCTACGCCAGAAAATATTTGAAACAAACAGCGTTCAAAAGTCGACTGTATCCTCATAAATGTGACAAAATTTTACCAGATAAAATAATTGATGTGATTTACCGATTATTGACAGTATATTTCACTTGAATTATAACGTTAGCTAAAGAATTGATTTGTTTTGATGACGTCATTTACGCGCGTCTACTTTCACGTTCAATATGGCGGTCACTGTATTACGCTCGAGATCATGTTGCAACCACGTTCTAACGCGGCAAAAGGTTGCAAACAGTCTCGAGGGTCGCGATTGCCCCTACCCCATTCGGCCAGGAAGTAGGTAGCGCGTTACCCATCTTGCCGATGCACGGCGCATTTCGAGATTATTGGTCATACTGCCCTTAACTGTATCATACAAATTATCCAAGTGTCTTACTACTATGTCAACACCTAATACTGAATTTTCAAGAAGAAATTCTATGATTTTAGCAGCCTTCTTTTTAGTTTTATAGTCTCCGGTCAGCTAGTAAAATCACTCATTTTCTCTTATAGATCTCTCTAAGCTCTCTGAAGCGTCGTATCCGCTTTCAAATAACGTTATTTGATAAACGTATATCTCTTTATAATACATGTAAAATTTCACGGATATCCGTACAGGAATTATTGAGAAATGCATAAAGCTTTATCATATGGGGTTGCTCAGAAATGCAAGATGACGTCATTTTTAAACAACCGCTATTAACATGACGTCATAATTCTGCCGTGACGTCACATTGTTTTGACGTCATCATTTTTAAATAAGATGAGTCGGTTGGAAAATGAATGAGCTTTCAGCATACCAATTTTCGTAAAAATACGTCAACGAGTAATTGAAAAGTAGATTTAGTTCTCGAAATTATCGATGGGCCCTCGTAGTTGGACTTTGTAATTATGTTGTTTACATGAGGTAATTTTTGTAAATATGCACCATATAATATCGTGACAGTCCCAAAGTATATCGTCACTTTTCGTCAAAATTCAGCTTAAAGCAAGATGGAGTACCAAGGTTTTGTAAGAAAAGCTGCGATATACTAAGGGACAATTCTGATTTAACCATATTCTGGATCAGAATATTATTTACATCTTTTCACTTGACCCATTGTCAAAAAAGCTTAAGCTAAACACTTTTTTAGATAATGCACATACATGTACATGTACCAACTATGAATATTGTCACCTTTCTTTCAAAACCAAAGAGGTTTTGGAAGATAAGCAACGAATTATGTCGATGCCACAGAGTATTTGAAACATGGTTAAAATACATTTAAGTGCAAACGAGAATCCTGTATGAACATGCAAATTTGTACGTCTGAAATCCCATATCATACATGCTATGTGTATACTTTCTAACCCTTTGTCAATGGACGAAGTTTGGACCGTTCCAGTTATAAAACTACGAAATGAATGTTGATATCAAACTGATAAAGCAAGGACAATATTTTGAAAAAGGAAAACTGCTTGTTACTATCAGCATTTTTTTCGTTTTTTTTTCAATGCAAATACGGCGCATTTTCTGTTGTGGACTTATTAACAATGGTGATCATTGCTTCAAAATTGTGAGTTGTTTTGCAAAGCTTCCAAACGTATATACGGACGGACGACCAATCTTGAAACAGTTTGTAAAAAAAATCTACAATGTTCAACCTAAATATATCGGAAAATATCAAACTGATTTCAAAATGATATTATCAAGATAATTAACCGTGTTTGAAAGATAGTTTTCTGATACAAACTACATACCATGCACAATAATATTCCAGATTCCTTTGAAATGTAGTGGAAATTCTTAAAAATCCATGGGAAACTGTGTTTTTATTACAATACAGAAAATATAACGCTCAAGTTCTCGTAGTTACCGTATATTCCAGGTAGAAAACTGTTTATTTGTTACTTTACCAGCCACCGTGGTTATTTTTAGAATTTTGGTGAAAAGATTCTGGTTCACAGTTGTTGCTTTAGCATAACTTACATACACAAATACAATTTGTTTCCAGGTTCATTAAGGCAAAAGTTGTGCCTACCTTATCGATAATGACCAATCGCAAAACCAATTCATATAGATTGGCCAATCAAATAATGCCTAAAGTGCGCGACTGTATATTGTTTCTTCGAGACCAAGAACTTTCAATATTAGTCTGATTTGGGGTTATGTCAAATGAGGTACTCAAAGACCATTGCCATTGCGGCAACGGTCTTGAAAGTTTAAACTTCATTTCATATCTGTTCACTTTCAAATGACGCCAATCTAATTTTTTATTGATTAATTGATAAATTGATTGCATTTATTGTTTTCTCAGAAATTTTGCGCAAAATATGATGAAACAACTTTAACTCTTTCCCAAACAAGACCTAGTTTTGACGTATCTAATAGACAACTCATGGGAAAACATTGAGACAAAAGAAGAAACTGCTGATAACCAGCAGTTTCTCCTTTTACCTCAATAATTTCTTGGCTTTTTTGTATGTAAATTCCTTCTTTATCAATATAAATTACCGTATATCGTCTGCAACAGCTGTCAAATTGGACCACCCTAAATTTCTGGTGTTTGGGAAAGGGTTAAGGTAGAATGCTCATAGAGTTGCCATTTTGAGATTCATAAAACAGCGGCTTTTTTCGAGCCTCGTCGTTACGTATCCGAACCCATTCTGGCGCGGTCGTAAACATTCGGCGGTGGAGAGTTCCACCACCATATGTTTTCGATCGCGCCCGAATAATTCCGACGTCATGCGAATCTCATTAGGGGTTGTCTAGCTTTAACTTTCGGCATAGAAATTCACAATTTGATTTGTTTCAGAAGAGGGCTTATAAGCAGGTATACACGGCGTTACATTCTGGAATTCTTTGAGCATATACCTGCTTTTATCAATGTTTCTTAGAATCTATTTTTAGAAGATAGGCACAGTAGTTTCCATTCATTACCGTTAATATTTTAACCAGGTGCGTTGAACTAGGACCCAGATTGGAAAAGCCTGTACCAAAATTTAAAACTTAAAACCTTTCCCAAACAAGAGCTTCGCAGAGCGGCGCATATATACGCCCGAGATGGGCTTGTCAGCACACACAAGAAATTGCTAAAGGCATTTTTCCTTAAATTCAAGGGCAGATAATTCAAGAACGAAAACAGTTATCTAAATTCCGTAAGCGGTGTGCACAACTGGACACCATGGAGATTTACTGTGGCAAGTGTGATAAAATTCTGATCAAAACTGTAGGCGGAGTTGCGCACACAAGAAAATGGGCATTTCTTTTAAAACCAAAGGCAGATAATTCAAGAATAGAAAGAGTTATCTGAATTCCGTAAGTGGTGTGCATAACTAGACACCATGGAGATCATTCAGGCAAGTTTGATCAAATTCCGATCAAAACTGTAGGAGGAGTTGCGCGCACAATGAATTGCTAACGGACGGATAGACAGACGACCGGGGTCATAATATAATACGCCAATTCGGGCGTATAACAACAACAATTTACGGTGGTCCTATTGAAGCGCGTATTAAGTAAGATATGATTTGTATGAGATATGGCTCAGAAAATATTGAGACAAAAGGAGAAAATGCTGGTTATCAGCATTTTATCTTTTTGTCTCAGTATTTTCCGAAGCTATTTCTATAAGAGACGTCTTGCTTAGGAAAGGGTTAAACATGCGAAAATTGAAGTGTGTCGTAGACAACAAAAGTAAATGTTGCATAACTGGACAATGATTTTTAAAATTTTAAAGATAAGTAAACCTTTAATGAAAGAGGAAAAGGAAGGTCACAAACATGATCCTTTTTTTTTTTAATTTCACTGTTTGCATAGCTTTCAGTGTCTTTTGAAAAAAAAAAATAAGGGTTAAACAAATTATGTTGCAAGGATCTTGTTTAGATGCTTATTGAACATCGAATATCTTTTCTCTTTAAATTTGTGCTGATCAATCAACAGATACATAATGGTTTAAGGCCCTTCGATTGTGAAAACACCAAGGGAAAGGATTATGATATTCAGATAATAAGCATTTTCTGCAAAGGGAAATAACTGCAAATATTTTCGTTCCGACTGTTTAGTATGGATTATTTCCCTTACACTAAATAGTCACCAGTGAATACAAGAGCTCTTTTAGTTACAGTTCCAAAGTTATGACCCACATGTGACTCTGCAAGCTAAAAGGGACCTTCTTGGAAGTTCATGAAACAAAATTCCGAGAATCAAACCAAACTTGGCAGAGGTCAACCAGATGTTGGATTGTGGTTATGAACATAAAGTAAGAAAGTATAATCAATCTAGATTCAGAAAATTGCATTCGTGTTAAAAGTTTCGATCATAGTCAGTCTGCGTACTCCGCGCAGACTGACTAGGTCGATACTTTTCACACTTCCCAGAAGGTCCCTTTTAGTGTGATAGGTCATATAATTAAAGTAGACAAAAACGACTGACAATAAAATAGACATATGAACCCTTTCAAAAACTAGAACTGTCGCAAAGTGGACCAATACCCCCCACTAGGGCCTTGTCACTGAAAAAGTGCTATCGGTCAAAATGTTCTTGACTTAGAGCATGGAAACGGATTTTAACAAAGTCCAACTGTGACCTTGACCTTTGACCTTGGTGACCCCAAAACAATAGGGCACCTCCATTGGTCATGGGCAACAACTGTGTAAAGTTTCATGATCCTAGGTCAAACGGTCCTCAGTTAGAACATGGAAACGAAATTGTAAATTTTGACTACTCCCCCCCCCCCCCCCCCCCCTCATTAAAAACTTCAAAGTGGCATAACTCTGAAACTAATGACTGGATCAAGATGAAAATTGCAGGTGCACAACTTCATATGATAGGAAACATCCTGATAAAATTTCAGAAAAATTGGTCCAAAACTGTGGGAGGAGAAGAGGACACAAGATTATGTCCAGCACCCCCCCCCCCCCCTTAAAAAACTTCAAAGTGGCATAACTCTGAAACTAATGACTGGATCTAGATGAAAATTGCAGGTGCACAACTTCATATGAGAGGGAACATCCTGATAAAATTTCAGAAACATTGGTCAAAAACTGTGGGAGGAGAAGAGGACAGAAGATTATGTCCACGGACGCACGCACAGACAGACGGACAGTATACCCCCATAACTTTGTTGTGGGGGTATAATAAGACTAGGCTTTGATGTTCCCATAAATAAGCGCTTTGTAAAACATTGAGGCAAAAGAAGAAAATGCTAGTTATTAGCATTTTCTTCTTTTGCCTCAATATTTCTTAGCTATACTCAACACAATTTCCATCTTCATCAAAACCTACTTTTTCGTCAGCCCTCAAAATCCGACACAATTAAATTTCTATCATTTGGTGAACGATAAGAAAACTTTTCTAAAATCCATAATGCATCAATCGGTGCAAGGGCATTAAAAGAAAATCAACAAGGAATTTCTTCTTGTTTAGAATAATAATTTTCTAATTATTCTCATAAACTTTTCATAAGTTCAACCAAATAGATATTTCAAGATTTCAAAACATGTTTCATTTCATGAAAATAAATCTAAGAAGAATAGATAAAGAATCAATAACAAAAGAGTCATAATAAATTCACGTTCAAAAATGCAGTAACAACAAATTTTAGTCTTGTCTAAATTCAAAGATGTTGCATACAACAACTTCAAGCGAATGAAATTTTAAAATTTTGTGGTCTTTTTGAGTAGAAAACATTGTGGGAAATGAAGAAATTGTCACAAGCAATTTCTTCATTTTCCATGATGTTTTCCATAGCCTTTATCTTGTGCAGCATCAAAAGGCATCACTGTGTGGTAATGGGTTATGCTGTAGTAACGATATTTGCAAATGTGATCATCAGTATGAAATCAGCTTATTGCGACAGCGTAAATAATGAATGATCTAACGAAATCCCAAATATGCCCTGGTTTTGACGTCCCTAATAGAAAAAGCTTACATAGAAAATATAGAGGGAAAATATGAAAATGTAGATAACTAGATTTTTCACTTTTTCCGTAATTGCTATGTTCTAACTACACATTCTGCAAAATTAATCAATCTGTGCTTTTCAATGAAAATATCGTAACTGCAGCTTGTTTTAAGCTGCAGTTACGAGGTTTTCGTTGAAAAGCAGTGTAATACTGATTGAGCTAGGATCTAGAATAAGGGCGAAGGCATTTGAGAACAACATGGATCTGTTTCCGCCTGTTCATACAAAGTATACAAAAGATGCATGCTGTTCTGTAATAGCTTCTGAATTACCTGTAGCAAATCTTGATGAACAGCATAGATATTGATAGGACTCAACTTTTACACAAACTCCCTTTTTCAAGATCCTGGCTCAATGAATTTACTGTCTGCATTACTTTTGAATTAAGTCAACTCAAAATGAGGCATTTTGGCAAGACCGTAAATGAATAGAAAATAGTTGTTAAATAATCAAAGTCAAATGATTGAAATCCAAAAATGGTATCAAAATATGTAGTTGTAAGTTAACATGTGTGACTTAGAAAAGAAAATTCCTTCTATATAAAAAAAAACATAACATAGTCATAATATCATAAGATATGCTTGAAAAAAAACCCAAAAAAAACTGTAAGTTGTAACTACAGTTTGAATAAACTGTCATTACAAAGTTTTTGAATGTAATTGGCAATTACAATATGCTGATAATTTTTTTTTCTTGTTTTCCACTTTCCAAAATAGTGCCGTGATGATTTCAGAAAATGATTGTATCAAATGTTTGATTCTTTCCCAAACAAGACCTGGTTTTGACATCCCAGACAGAATTGGCTTGGAAAAACATTGAAGCAAAAGAAGGAAATGCAGGTAACCAACATTTTCTCTCTTTTTCCTCAGTATTTTCTTAGTCAGATTTTAAATAAATCTTGTCTTTATCACCATACATTTTGTCGTCTGTATAGCTCACAATAATTGACCTGGCAGAGCATCTCTAGCATCCGGGATGCTCTGCCAGGTCAGTTATCCTGAGCTATAGCAGCTTTCAATCAGGTCTATCATAAATATTTGCATTTTGGAAAAGAGTTAATGGACTGTAATGAATTTTCTACTATAATGAGATTCCAATTAATGAAGTTTCAGGAATTCGAATTATTGCATTTACATACATGATACACACACATATGATTTATGGCCAAGAATCATGTGACGGAACATTTGCAGAAAATCGTCAATAAATATTTAAACATGTGACCAATTTGAAGTTTGAAGCAGAAAAGGTGGAAAAAAGTGAAAAATCAGCTGGATGAGATGTTAAGTTGGTTGTCAATAATATTTTTTTCAGCAGATTTTTTAAGAAAAAGATCTACTACATCCAGCAAATCCCTGACATAACACGGTGGATAATCATGCGATACAATATTTTCAGGAAATCTTCAACAATTTTGTTAAAATGTGACCGGTTTGAAGCAGAGAATGTGGACAGATGTCACGCATTAGATGGACATAGTTGATTTTGAAAAATCAGCTGATAAAAAAGTAATTGAAGATAAACCAAAATTTTGGTTTATCTTCAATAACTTTTTTATCATTTGATTTTTTGAATATCCAACATGTCCAGCTTATTCCTGACATTTTCCCACCTTCTCTGCTTCAAACCAAATTCAAATTGGTCAAGTATTAAAAAAGATATTGAATATTATCAGAAATTCTGAGTCACATGATTATACACCCTGCATAATTCCACCTTCTCTACTTCAAACTGATTCATACCAGTCATATATTGATCCCTTTCCCAAACGACAAAATTTTAGGGTGATCCACTTCAAAAACTGCCACAAATGGCAAAATGGAGGTTATTAAAGACAGAATTTGTGTAAAATATGGCACAGGAAATATTGAGACAAAAGGAGAAACTGCTGGTTATCAGCAGTTTCTTCTTTTGCCTCAATGTTTTCCCAAGACTTATCTAGTAGGGACGTCAAAACCAGGTCTTGTTTGGGAAAGGGTTAACGCATTACCACACAGTGACATCTTTTGACTCCCTTCAAGATACAGGCTTTGGAAAACACAGAGTGGAAAATAAAGAAATTGCTTTGCCTTGTGACAAGCAATTCATTCATTTACCACAATATTTTCTACCCCAAAGAACTCACTTGAAATTGTCCTACGCAACATCTTTGAAGTTGGACAAGTCTAAAATGTTGCCATTTGGAAATGAGCAATTATTGAGATGCATGATTCCCACAGTATAATTGGAAGACATGATATGAATTGAAATCTGACTATATTTCAAATCTCTGGATAACAAATATTAATTACCGGTAAGTTCACAACATTCATCTTCTTTACTTTTTTTCTCAAAATTTGCCTATTGCTATTTTTGTAAGTCTTTCCCTCAACAAGAGCTGTCCGAAGATAACGCGCTCGACTTTCTAAGTTGCTTAGTATAAAGGGGGCATAACTCCAAATATAGTAGAGCCAGGGTCATGGGCCCTGGTAGTAATGTAGAGGGTGTGATGGTGAATAAGTATTCCAAGTTTGTCTTGAATTCCTTTGATAGTATGGAAGTTATTGATGCTTGAAAAAACTTTAACCTTTGTTGCAACGCCGATGCCCAGGTGACAGTATAAGCTCTCATTTTCTTCGAAAAGTCGAGCTAAAAATGATGTTTATTTCATCAAGAATGATAATTGACTTATTTCTACAATGTAAACAAAGCTATTGGTTGACCATCAGTATTTTCTTTATTTCTCTGATTGTTTACCACAACCTTGTAGCTTCAAGAGGAAAATGATTCCAATGGATTGACTAAAATTCAAACATCACATTTACATCAAATAACAATAACAAAAGTATATTTCTGACTAATGAAATAAGAGTTATATTTTCATAGAGCTGGTCTAATTCAAATTAGCTCCGCCAACATGAAGTGCTAGCCTACCGACATGTAATGCCAGCCCGCCAGAAATCATTATCAAATTCATCCGATGAAATATGAAATATAATTGTGACTTTAGTAAATGATATGAAACCATACATGATACATGACTATGCGACAGAAATAAAATTTTGGTATAATATAGCTTTAACCCATTAGCAAACAGCAAAATTTAAGGCAGTTAGAACACCAAGGTGTTGCAGAAGACAATTTCAAGTTGATGAAATTCTTAAAATCTTTCCATTTTAGACTAAAAAACATTGTGGGAAATGAAGAAATTGCTTGTCACAAGCAATTTCTTCATTTTCCACAATGTTTTCCCAATCCTTTTCTTGTGAGGGAGTCAAAAGGTGTCATTGTGCACTAATGGGTTAAACTATCCCTAAATAATCATTGGTTTTGGCCTATCTATGAAAGACAGCTTTGAAAAAAAGAGAGAGAAAAGATGACTGACCAGCATTATCTCCTTTACCCTCACTTTTTCTGAAATTACATATCATACGTAATATCTAAAGTGACATTTCACAATTATTTTTACATAAATTCTACTTTTATTCTATCTGAAAGAGCATGTTTTCTTATGAAAATTCTGAAAATTTCAAACCAAAATATTAAACCGTTTACGAGAAATGTATATTTTTGAGCTAAAATTAAACAAATTGTTGTGGACAACAGTTCAGAATTATATAGAATTTGTCAATTCTGTCTCAAGTTTGAAGGCGTACTTTTTGCTTATAGATAACAACTTCAAAGAACTGATAGCGTTTCTACCCATTAGAATAAAAAATCTTTGCATCAAGACATACTTTTAAACAAGAGCTTCGCAAAGCGGCGCATATACGCCCGAGAGGGGCTTGTCAGTAAAATTGGCCATTTTTTCGATTCAAGGGCAGTTAATTCAAACAAGAAAAGTTATCAAAATTCTGTTTGCACAACAAGACACCATAGAGATTCATTGTGGCTAGTTTGATTAAATTCTGGTTGAAACTATAGCCTACAGGAGTTGCACATAGGAGAAAATGGACATTTTTGATAAAATGGGCATTTTTTCTTAATTTCAAGGGCAGATAATTCAAGAACGAAAACAGTTATCTAAATTCTGTAAGCGGTGTGCACAACTAGACACCATGGAGATTCAGTGTGGCAAGTTTGATCGAATTCTGATCAAAACTGTAGGAGTTGCGCACACAAGAAAATGGGCATTTTTTTAATTCAAGGGCAGATAATTCAAGAATGAAAAGAGTTAATTAAATTCCGTAAGCGGGATGCACAACTAGACACCATAGAGATTCATTGTGGCAAGTTTGATCAAATTCCGATCAAAACTGTAGGAGGAGTTGCGCACACAAGAAATTGCTAACGGACGGACAGACGGACAGACGGACAGACGGACAGACAGACAGACGAGCAGGGCCATAACATAATACGACCCTTCGGGCGTATAAAAATGAAATAAATGTGAAATGTCACTTTAATACATTTTGCAAACATTCAATTTTATCAACTAACGGTATATCATCTTCCAATTATGACCAATCCAATGAAGGAAAGGATTAATATTTCATTTTTTTTACCCTTTATAAAATAGTTTGTGACATATCATGAATATAGTATTTAAACCTTTCCCAAACAGTGACGCCTTTAGATGCACATCAGTGTTGAAACTTTGGGAAACACTGAGGCAAAGAAATGCGGATAACCAGCATTTTCTACTTATCTCTCCCTTTCCCTCATTTTTTCTATGCTATGCTGCACCAACATCATTTTATTTGTATTGCTGAGAAACCTAAAATTTTGCTGGTTGGGAAAGCATCAATCAACTATGATAAATGTATAAAAAACAAATGAGAAAATAGATCAAAGTAAGCAGATCTTTTCAATGCAATTATGCC
The DNA here is from genome assembly GCA_963680895.1 of Fragum sueziense. Lineage (NCBI taxonomy): Eukaryota > Metazoa > Mollusca > Bivalvia > Cardiida > Cardiidae > Fragum > Fragum sueziense. The sequence continues at coordinate 11,672,753 of OY804600.1, read as the reverse complement.
TGAGAGGTAGACATTTTCAAAAATCTTTTACCAAACAAAGTCCAGCATGCCCGTAAGAACAGGGGGGCAAGGGAGGGGGGGGGGGGGGGGGGGGGGCTAAGCCCCCACATGTTGGCCAAAATGTCAAATTTTCCTTATCTTACACTGAAAATTTTAGGGAAAATCCAATTTAGCACCCCCCCCCCCCCCCCCAAATATTCAGACACATAAGTTTCAGCCACCCCAATATGAAATTGCTTCCTACGGGCCTGTCGGGTTATCAAAAGTCTTTTCGATAAAGAATTGGAATAGAGGGCATTTCATATTTGGTTTCCAAAGGTTTCTCTGTTATTTAAATCAAAGCGCTATGTTGTGTGTACTCATTTGAATCTTTATTTCCAAAAGATGATTCCAATGAGTACCCACAACAAAGGGTTTGACGAACATTGAAAGATATTTTGTACTTTGAAAAGCCATTTACTCCCTCTTATCTGTAGCTCTTTAACAGATTAAGCCATTACCCCACATTGATGCATTTAGATATCCTTCATGATAAAGCTTTGGAAAACATTGTGGGAAATGAAGAAATTGCTTGTGAGAAGCAATTTCTTCTATCCAACAAGGTTTTCTACCCAGATGGACCAAAAATTGTAAAATTTTATTCACTTGAAATTGTCCTCTGCAACATCTTTGAATTTGGAACAGTCTAAAATTTTGCTGTCTGGTAATGGGTTAATAAAAGTGATTGTCTTTGTGACTTTGTAGACCTATAAGAACATGAAGTAAAGGCAAATAAGAAGGCTAGCGTTTTGGCTAATACAGATTTATATATTATGTATATGCATTTGAGCAGGGATCTGGAAAGAGGACATGCATATTAGCAATGGGGGATCAAAACCTTGTAACCCCAGCTTCGTCAAGCTGTAGTTACAAGGTCTTGACTCCCAACTAACTACACAGATCAGTATTGATTTAATCCTTTCCCAAATAAAACCGTGTTTTCAAACCCTAATACAAAAGGCTTTGTAAATCAATGAGGCAAAAGATCAAAATGCTGATGATCAGCATTTTCTCCTTTTGTCTCAATATTTTCTAAGCTTTATCATAAACAAATCCAATCTATCTCGACATTCATTTTGTCGTCTCCAAACAGCTTTCCAGTTGACCCACCCAAAAATTTTGCCCTTCAGGAAAGGGTTAAATTGGCATGAAAATGCTCCTTTTTCTGTGTCCCTGCTCATTGGTCTTTTCTAAATATAACAAGCATTCGCTGTTAATTCACATTTTTCAACTACATAACAAAACATATAACAAACAAATCCAATGCCTAACCCATTCCCAACCAGCAAAAGCTTAGGGTGGTCCAATTCAAAAGCTGCTGTAGATGGCAAAGTGGGTATTGATAAAGATATATTTGTATTTGTGTACTAAGTAGCGGAGAAAATATTGAGGCAAAAGGAAAAACTGCTGGTTATCAGCAGTTTCTTCTTTTGCTTCAATGTTTTCTCTAGCCAATTCTATTAGGGACGTCAGAACCAGGTCTTGTTTGGGAAAGGGTTAACAAGAGCTATCAGAGGACAGCATCACTGACTACATCAAATACTAAATAGTAACAACATTATAAATGAATATGAAAACACTGTCACTGTAATGGCTTTTTTCTCTGAAATTGTGACTTAAATAATTGACTTTGACCAATGCATTACGGAAAAATCTACTGCTTAACAAGAGCTTTGAGGACAGCATCACTGAATACATCAAACACTTAACAATAACATACATTTTAGATAGATATGAAAACACTGACATCACTGTAATGACAATTTTTGAAAAATGTGATCTTAACCATTTATCCGACGGCAAAATCTTAGACTGTTTCAAATTCAATCATGTTGTAGACGACAACTTCATGTGAATGAAAATTTACATTTTTTGGTCTTTTTGGATAGAAAATATTGTGGGAAATGAAGAAATTGCTTGTCGCAAGTCACAAGCAAATTCTTCCTTTTTCATAATGTTTTCTGAAGCCTTCATATTTCTTAGGGGTGTCGAATAGCGTCAATGTGCGGAAAAAGGTTAACTGACAAGAGCTTTGAGGACAGCATCGCTAACTACACTAAAGGCTAAATAGTAACAACATTTTAAATGAATATGAAAACACTGTCACTGTAATGCCTTTTTTTCTGAAATTGTGACTTAAATACTTGACCATGACCAATGCATTACAGACATATCTACTGCTTATTCCTCTCCCAAACAAGACCTGGTTTTGATGTCCCTAATAGAAAAGGCTTGGGGAAAATATTGAAACAAAAGAAGAAACTGCTGATAACCAGCAGTTTCTCTTTTTGTCTCAATATTCTGTATGCCATATTATACACAAATCCTATCTTTAATAGCATCCATTTTGTCATTTGTGTCAGTTTTTTAAGAGGATCAACCTAAAATTTTGCTGTTTGGGAAAGGGTTAACAAGAGCTTTGAGGACAGCATCGCTAGCTACACTATATGCTATATAGTAACAACATTTCATATGAATATGAAAACACTGTCACTGTAATGACTTTTTTTCTGAAATTGTGACTTAAATACTTCACCATGACCAATGCATTACAGAAAAATCTACTGCTTAATCCATTACCACACAATGGCTCTTTTTGACTCCCCACAAAACAATGGCCATGGAAAACATCGTTGAAATGAAGAAATTGCTTGTGACAAGCAATTTCTTCATTTCCCACATTGTTTTCCATCCAAAAACACCTAAAAAATAAAAATTCCATTCACTTGAAATTGTCGTCTGCAGGATCTTTCAATTTGGACCACCCTAAAAGTATGTCGTTTGGTAATGGGTTAAATACTTGACCATGACCAATGCATTACAGATAAATCTACCGCTTAACAAGAGCTGTGAGGACAGCATCGCTGACAACAAGAAATGCTAAATAGTAACAAATGATTTAAATGAATATGAAAACACTTATGTCACAGTAATGGCATTTTTGTATATGTGATCTGAAACCTTTCCCAAAAAAGACCTTGTTTCGACATCCCTAACAGAGAAAGTCTGGGAAAACATTGAGGAAAACGAAGATTTTCTCATTTTGTCTCAATATTTTCTTTATTATATTGTACACAAATCCTTCTCATTTTCAAATCCATTTTGTCGTCGGTAGCAGCCTTCAAAATGGAACAGTCCAAATTTTTGCTATTTTGGAAAAAAGTCAATACTTTTGAAGTCAGGCAATAAACGGAAAGTTCTAATCACCCATAATACACACAGAAAATGTGAACAACCTATCAGTAACAGTTCAAATGAGCAAAAACTAGATTTACGAGGCAATAATCTATCAACATGCATATTTGAATGGTCATGCTAATAGAGACCTTATATGAAGTCCAAAAACCAAATTTCCAGAGAAAGACTAGACTCAGCGGTAGGGATGTAACGATACATCAGACTATCGATATATCGCAATAGTGACCTCTGCAATAGTGCTATCGTGATAGTCAACTGGCAATATTAATAGTATCGCAATAGTTGTTTCCACTATCGCAATAGTTTTGATAGTTCTAAAAATAGCAATTTGTCACATGACATTGTCTAATTTTAGCAAAAAATCTGTCTCTAGCATATCAGACATTAATGACAGGCTACTCAAATCATGAAATGTCACTCTCTTCCATCAGATTATTAATTTTAATGATTCTGCAAATTAATTAATTTATGTAAAATATTCGGGAAATGTGATTTTCAATGAAAAAATAACCATTTATAGCACTAAAAGCGTATAACAATAGTATCGCAATAGTATTGCAATAGCAACATACAATAGCCATACTATCGTGATAGCAATTTGGTCAATAGCAATAGTATCGCAATAGTCATTTTGGTCTGCAATAGTCATCCCTACTCAGCGGAGTTCAACCAGATGTCATATTTGGCAAATGAACATATTGTTATATAGAGAAAACATTCTAAATTTTGAAAATTATCTAACAGTGAAAAGTTTTGCTTCTAGTCAGTTTGCGCAGTCCGCTGACAAGACTATGGTCTATACTTTTCACACTTCCTCAAAGCTCCCTTTCAGTATGACTGATTACAATTATGCATGATATAAAGAATCTGAGTAAATCGTCACCTTTCAACAAAAACCTTGTAACTGCAGCTTATTTAATCTGCTGTTACGAGGTTTTTGTTGAAAAGCAGCAAAATTCTTGATCGAGCTGTAGTAATTGGACCATTATCCTTTTTTTTTGGTCCCATAAACATTTCCAGGAATCGCACAACACAACATTTTCGGTATTTATCAATATCTCTGTTAATATATGACTGATTTGAAAACAGTTTGAGGCAGAGAAGGCAGGATAATACCAGGGATTCGCTGAATGCAAAGAATCTTTAAAACAATATATGATAAAAAGTTATCAACAACCAACCAAAATTTTGGTTGATCGCAGATACCTTTTTATCATTTATTTTATATAAAAGATAGACCAAATCAAGAAAATCAGTGGCTTACCCCTTCTAAATTCTCTGCTTCAAATCTTTTTTCAAATTGGTCATATATCAACAGAGTTATTAAGATATTGAAAAAGTTGTGACACATGATTCCCTGTGATAAAAAACATTATTTGGCCGACAGAAATAGTTCACAATCATACTTTTTACAAGTCAACAAAGACAACAACAAATCTATCACTTGTGGATTTCGATATAACCCTGGCATTGAGCATTGTCTGGCTTAACCCAATACCACACAATGGCTCTTTTTGACTCTCTACAATATAATGGCTTTGGAAAACATTGTGGAAAATGAAGAAATTGCTTGTGACAAACAATTTCTTCATTTACCACAATGTTTTCTACAGAAAAACACCAAAAAATTGTAAAATTTCATACACCTCAAATTGTCGTCTGCAAGATCTTTCAATTTGGACCATCCTAAAATGTTGCCGTTTGGTAATGGGTTAGAGGCCTCCACTTTCCAAACAATACTTGATTTTGATTACCTTCAAGACCAAGCTCAGTAAAATATTGAGGAAAAAGAAAATTTTGACAATTCTCCATTTTCCTCAACATTTCATAACATTCTGGATTCAAAATTTAAATTATATTAAATATTTTTCTGGTTATTTGATTTGACTTAAAGTTTGGATCAGTCTAAAAATGTAGCTGTTTCAGGAAGACTAAATAAAACAACACAAGGGCATTAATGTTGATGCCCCTATTGATAGTTCCCCTATTTCTATCCCTTTCCCAAACAACAAATATTTGGATTGTTCCCTTATGCTGCTGCAGACGACAAAATTGACATTGACCAAAATTTGGTTGTGTACAATATGACACAAAAAATATTGAGACATTGCCTCAATATTTTCCCGGGCAATGTCAATTAGGAACGTCAAAACGAGTTCTTGTAAATTTTGTTGTTTGGGGAGGACTACCTAAAGCCTTACAACAGCATTAATGTCAATGCCTTTTTTGACAGGAAACGTTCCCCAATTCTTTGACACATACAGCACCATAAAACAGCGTCAATCACTTGTGGATTTCGATACAGTCCGGACATTGAGCAGTGATTGCGGTATAATCCTCGACTTGTATGGTCGTATGTAGAAAACTGTAGTTACTGTGTAAAAATTCTGAAGCGTCTTGTAATACTTTCTTTTGGTTAACGTCTGGCCCTGAAAAATATGGGGTTAAAATGATAAATTTGATGGAAATAAAATGAAAATGAAAGGGAAAATGTCACTGTGTTGGTCTCATATGCCATAAACCCATTCCCATATAATGAGGATTTTTGACACACCACAAGATAAAGCTTTTCGAAAACAAGAGGGCCATTGGCCCTGAAGCGCTCACCTGATATAATAACTTTTTTTTGTAAACCAATTTTCAGGTTGATTGGACAAAGAATGTGACCTCTAGGGTGCACACAAGGTTTATCTAAGATTTGACCTCGTGACCTAGAATTGATCAAGACAATCATTCTGATCAATTTTCAAGTTGATTGGGCAAAAAATGTGGCCTCTAGAGTGCACACAAGGTTTTACAAAGATTTTACCTCATGACCTAGTTTATGACCCCAGATGACCCAATTTCAATCTTGTATGAAAATTGATCAAGACAATCATTCTGATCAATTTTCAGGGTGATTGGGTAAAAAATGTGGCCTCTAGAGTGCACACAAGGTTTTTCTAAGATTTGACCCCGTGACCTAGTTTTTGACTCCAGATGACCCAATTTCAAACTTGTCCGAGATTTCACCAAGACAATCATTCTGATCAATTTTCAGGTTGATTGGGCAACAAATGTTGCCTCTAGAGTGCACACAAGGTTTTTCTAAGATTTGACCCCATGACCTAGTTTTTGACCCCGTATGACCCAATTTCAAAATTGTGCGAGATTTTATCAAGCCAATCATTCTGAGCAATTTTCAGGTTGATTGGGCAAAAAATGTGGCCTCTAGAGTGCACACAAGGTTTTTCTAAGATTTGACCCTGTGACCTAGTTTTAGACCCCAGATGACCCTATATCAAACTTGTGCGAGATTTTATCAAGTCAATCATTCTGATTAATTTTCAGGTTGATTGGGCAAAAAATGTGGCCTCTAGAGTGCACACAAGGTTTTTCTAAGATTTGACCCCGTGACCTAGTTTTTGACCCCAGATGACCCAATTTCAAACTTGTCCGAGCTTTCACCAAGACAATCATTCTGAGCAAATTTCAGGTTGATTGGGCAAAAGATGAAGCCTCTAGAGTGCACACAAGGTTTTTCTAAGATTTGACCCTGTGACCTAGTTTTTGACCCCAGATGACCCAATTTCTAGCTTGTCCGAGATTTTATCCAGACAATAATTCTGATCAATTTTCAGGTTGATTGGGCAAAAAATGTGGCCTCTAGAGTGAACACAAGGTTTTTCTAAGATTTGACCCCGTGACCTAGTTTTTGACCCCAGATGACCCAATTTCAAACTTGTACAAGATTTCACCAAAACAATCATTCTGAGCAAATTTCAGGTTGATTGGGCAAAAAATGTGACCTCTATAGTGGACACAAGGTTTTTCTAAGATTTGACCCAGTGACCTAGTTTTTGACCCAAGGTGACCCAATTTCGAACTTGTCTGAGATTTTATCAAGACAATTATTCTGAGCAAATTTTAAGTTGATTGGGCAAAAAATGTGGCCTCTAGAGTGCACACAAGGTTTTTCTAAGATTTGACCCCGTGACCTAGTTTTTGACCCCAGATGACCCAATTTCGAACTTGTCCGAGATTTCATCAAGACAATCATTCTGAGCAAATTTCAGGTTGATTGGGCAAAAAATGTGACCTCTATAGTGCACACAAGGTTTTTCTAAGATTTGACCCCGTGACCTAGTTTTTGACCCCAGATGACCCAATTTCAAACTTGTCCGAGATTTTATCAAGACAATCATTCTGAGCAAATTTCAGGTTGATTGGGCAAAAAATGTGGCCTCTAGAGTGCACACAAGGTTTTTCTAAGATTTGACCCCGTGACCTAGTTTTTGACCCCAGATGACCCAATTTCGAACTTGTCCGAGATTTCATCAAGACAATCATTCTGAGCAAATTTCAGGTTGATTGGGCAAAAAATGTGGCCTCTAGAGTGCACACAAGGCAAAGTTTGACGGACGACGGACGACGGACGACGGACACCGGACGCCGGACGACGGACGCCGGACACAGCGGTATCACAATAGCTCACCATGAGCACATTCGTGCTCAGGTGAGCTAAAAATCATGGAAAATGAAGAAATTGCTTATGACAAAAAAATTCTCCTTTTGCCTCAATATATTTTTTTGCTTTCCTGTACTCAAACCCAATTTTTATTAACATCCATAAAAATTTTTGTTCTTTGTGGCAGCTTTTGAAGTGGGATCATCAAAAACTCTGCCATTTGGGAAAGGGTTAAATTAATTTAATCCATTCCCACACAATGACGCCTTTGATAAAACATGGAAATTGAAGAAAATGTTCATGGCAAGCAGTTTCTTCATTTCCCACAATGTTTTCTAACTGAGCATTTGCCAAGTCTGATCTGGATCTATGTTGGTCTGAGGGGTCGTCCCCTTTTCCAGATCTTTCTTTCCTTATAAATATTTCACAATCATCTACATCACGGTGTGGATTGTGCATGCTGGGATGGGTAAATCTACGGACAAATTTGCCTCGCTTCAGGTAAGACATTTTGCAATAACTTCCTTATTTCTGCGTCAATTAAAAAATGGTTTGATGCATGTACCCCGCCTTACTGAGCTCTTTCCTTTGATGTGTGCTTTACACGAAACCTTTTTGCGAAAAATGATCCCAACCGACCAGAAAAACAATAAAAAATCTGGTCGTTTTTCAGGTCAGTTGGGATCAATTTTTGGGAAAATATGGGGAGTTTTCAAATAAGTGATACACCTGAGGAAAGCGCTCAGTAAGGCGGGGTACATGCAACAAACCGCTTGAAAAGTGACACAGAAATAAGAAAATTATTGCACAATTTCCTACCTGAAGCGTGGCTTATTTTGCCATAGTCGTTATCATTTCGTTTTCTGATCAGTTGGGATCAATTTTTGGAAAAATTAAAAGGATGCCACAAATAATCCATGTATCCGAGGAAAGGGATTTTCAAGGCGGGGTACATGCAACAGACCTTTTGAAAATCGACAAAGAAATAAAGGAGTTATTGCAAAATATTTGACAAGATTTGAGATTATTTTTGTCCGTATTCGTTATCCATCCCAGCATGCACAATCCCCACCGTGTACAATATCATGTGCAAAGGTACATATCATTGGCTTTAAAAGTTCCTTACAGTAATTAGTAATATTGCATTTCTTATTGACATCAACTTATGACCTTGATCTCAGTGTAGTAATGGAAGGGTCTTATAATAAAATGAACACAAGTGAAATATTAAAGTCACTTCAGTCTCAATTTAAAGTTTCGATTTAAGTTAATGTTTTCAAACAAATAAACAGAAAGGGCTAACAATACACACAATGCCCTATAGACATTAGAACATACAAACATATTCAGTACAGAGAGATACCTACCATTTCACCCAGACCTGTATATAAATCTGGGAATTTATAAGAAATCCTGTTGAAATTTTTGAATTCATTAAATCTAATTCCTCTCCGACATTCTAAACTTCTCAACATTTGTCATAACTTGTCTTGATTTTCAAGCCCGCATACTTTACCAATCCGTTTTCTCTATTTCCATGTTGGTCTCTCTACACAAGACTTTGAAAGGCAGCTGAAGTTTGTGACATCAGATAAAACAAAGAAGATGCCATCATCTTAATTCTTGTGTAACTTAAGGTATTCACATAGCATATAGCATAGATATTGCTATGGTCCAAAATAAGGCATCATCATTATGAAACATTAAACACAAATGACAAAATTCTAGGGTGGTCCTTTTTGAAAGCTGCAGCAAATGTAGAAATGGATGTTGATACATTTGTTGTGAAATACTGCACAGAAAATATTGAGGCAAGTTGGGAAAATGCTGATTATCACCATTCTTTTCTTTTGTGTCTATGTTTTTACACACTGTTTTATTAGGAAAGTCCAGGGTTTCCATGACGCACAAATCATGCGTCATTGTTGCAATTTCTTAAACAAATGACCCCTTAGAAATTTACCTGAGGGTCATTAATGACTCAAGTTTTAAAATCCAGATTTTCGTATGATACTTGAGTCCTAGGGCATTTGACCCACAAAATAGTAGAAATGGCCCCTATCTTTGAAGGCAAGGGGGTTCACAATGACCCCCAAATTCTCATGATCAAGGAAAACCCTGGAAAGTCAAAACTGGCCTTGTTTGGGAAAAGGCTAAAGCAAAGACAGCATAATTATAATAAATTCTATTCTAGGGACCTTACATCTCCTACATTTACATGTATATTACCAACGCAACACCATTAAAACATTATTTTCTTCGTATCTTTTCATCTAAGGACAATTCTGTTAAAAAGAAGTAGTTTTGTGAAAAATGAATACTAAAATCAAAGTACTGTGAATACTAACCAACTGCCAGATGCACAGCTAAAGCATTTTTCTCTAGAGTCAAGCACCAGAGTGATAGGCCATGTACACCCTTAACTCCCTCTATATTTTGTAAACTGGTTTTTTTTTAAAGAAATCTTTGAATTTGGGGTTAGAAAACAATGCGGATAATGAAGAAATTGCTTGTGACAAGCAATTTCTTCATTTTCCACAACATTTTCCAAAGTATTTAATTCTAGGGGTGTCGAACAGTGTCACTGTACGGGAATGAGTTGAAATAAATCTATTTTCTTGAGGCGCGTCAAAAAGCATCATGGTGTGGGAAGGTTTTAAAATAAATCAAAGTACTATGAATACTAACCAACTGCCAGATGCACAGCTAAAGCATTTTTCTCGAGTGTCAAGCACCAGAGTGACAGACCATGTACACCCTTCACACCTTCTATATTTAGTAAACTGTTCAAATTTGAAAAAGCCTTTCAATTTGGGGTTAGAAAACATTGTGGATAATGAAGAAATTGCTTGTGACAAGCAATTTCTTCATTTTCCACTATGTTTCCCCAAGCCTTTTTCTTGAGGGGGCGTATAAAAGTGTCACTACGTGGAAAAGAGTTATGATAAATCCTTTTTCTTGAGGCGCATCGAAAAGCATCATGGTGTGGGAAGGTTTTAAAATAAATCAAAGTACTGTGAATACTAACCAACTGCCAGGTGCACGGCTAAAGCATTTTTCTCGAGTGTCAAGCACCAAAGTGATAGACCATGTACACCCTTCACACCCTCTATATTTAGTAAACTGTTCTTTATATACGAATAATTAAAACCTCGCGGAACACCTGAAAGACAGAGACATATCATTATGTTAGTGCAAAACTATTATAAATGTGATGAGTCACACTAGAAGGGACTTTATGGGAAGTGTGAAAACTATCGACCCTAGTCAGTCTGTGCAGTCCGCACAGCCAGACTAGGGCGGATACTTTCCACTCTAATATAATTTTCTGAAACTAAAACGTTGAACATGTCTTAGAATGGGTTCCTTTTCCAAATATGTCTTCTACTGAGCATGATCAGCTTGTCAAAAGTTGGAATTTGGACTTCTGATAAGGTTCCTTTTAGCTTGACGGGTCACAAATGTGTATAAATAAGCTGGGATCAGTAGAATGAATTTAAAGCTGTTGGGGGACAGCAAAGGGTTACTACCAAGTGTCCAATAGTGAAAAATTCTATATCAAAAGGGATTAAATTTCACTAAATTAATTGTCAGAGTAACAAATCTTTGCCTATAGACTGATATTAGGGTCATAGAATTATGTGCAAAGTTTCAGAGCATTAGCATCCATATAAACATATTACACATACACATGAAACCTAATCAAAAGCATTAGACTAACATCAATGCCAAGCCATTTCTGATAGGTGCTTCAAAACTGGGTCTTGTTTGGGATAGGATTAAGTGCAGGCTTATCTGGATCAATGATGGGCTCAAAAGCTCACCCCTCTAATATATAATTATACACAATTTTTCTGATGATTGTTTTTGATAACCCACTAGATTTCACTGGGTATTCCAGATAATCTCAAAGGGTTAAGAATGTTGTTGTGACAAATATAAATGAACCCACAATAATTTTAGGAAATCTTAACCCTTCTTAACCTAATACCAAACGACAAAATTTTGGGGTAGTCCAATTTGAAAGACGTTGCAGACAACAATTTCAAGTTAATGAAATTCTAAAGATATTTCCATTTTGGGTTGGAAAACATTGTGGAAAATGAAGAAATTGCTTGTCACAAGCAATTTCTTCATTTTCCACAATGTTTTCCCGAGCCATTTCTTTAGATGGAGTCAAAAGGGGTCTCTGTGCAGTAATGGGTTAAACAAGACCTGGTTATGAAGTCCCTGATAGAAATGGTGTGGAAAAATATTGAGACAAAAGAACAAGATGTGTTTGTGAAACACAAATGCCCCAAAATTGCCTATTCAAATAGATAGATATCATTCAAACAATGTTACATACCAAATTTGAGCTTTGTATGTCAAATACTTTTAAAAAAAAAGGCAAGTGTTAAGTTTTCGGACAAATAGACGGACGGACGGATGGACAGATGGTAGGACACCAGTAAAACAATGTGCCCCCAATCTCTCGATACAGGGGGCATAAAAATGCTGATTATTTGTTGCCTCGATGATTTCTGTGCTATAATTTGTACAAATTCTATCTTTGGTTACACCCATTTTATCATCTGCAGCAGATTTCAAGTTGAACAACCCTAAACTTTTGCAAATTGGGAAAATGTTAAAGTTGAATGTCCTATTTATTACCATATAATCATGATTATTGAACAATCCTTCAGAACCACTTGTTTTACTCGGAGTACTCCTTTTACTCTAAAACCCAATCAAGTGCCAAAAATCTACTCTTGGATCTACTCTGAGTACTCCACCTAATGAGCAGGGGCGTTTGGGAGTGTGACATCATCAACATGGTTTCTGATAGATGATGATTTATAAAAATAGTTTGATATACTTTTCACTCAATCAATGTAACCAATATTGAAGACAAAATTACCACTGAAAAGACATCAGATTTTACTGAAGAAACTAAACAAACATCTTTGACATGTTCTTTGGCAATTTTGTAATAGGGCAATCATTATTAAATGCAATAATTATCTGGGTTTACGCCCCAAAACACTCAATTGGACTGAATATTTCACTCTGAAAATGTAGTTCAATCAAGTATGACCCTGGATCCTCTGCAGATTTAAGAATTATAGACTCACCTTCCATAATAATTTGGAGAGTATCCCTCAAAACTGTGATTGTTGTAAGCAAGACTAGGATAGAAAACACAAATGTACAGATTGGATCTGCTAACCGGTATTTATCTTCTGGCTGGAAAATAAAGTATAATTAACACATAAACATGAGTACCATAAGTACTTTGATACTAACAGTACTTTCGGTACTTTGATTCCAACAATACTTTCAATCCTTTTGATTTATAAATAATTCCTGATTTGCAATTTGTTGCAGAAAACACAAATGTACAGAATGCTAACCGGTATTTCTTTTCTGACTGGAAATATAGTAAACACAGACATTTTTTGTAATTTTACATATATACATAAACATGAACACCATCCATCCATTGATTTTACAGATAATTCTTAATAAAGTGTGATTTGTGTGGAAATGAAGATGTACAGATTGTATCTGGAAATCAATATTTATGTTCTGGCTAAAATATAACTGACAAAGATATTTTGATTCTAACACATAATAATTAAGATGAGTGCCATCAATACTTTGATTTTAATAGTGCTTTCAGTAGTTTGATCTTATAAAAAGTGTTCAACAATTATTTGATATCAGAAGAAACTACAATTCAATGCTTGGGTCTGTTTACAAGTATTTATCTTCTATCTTAATCTATAATATTTACACTCAAACCTTTCATAAAATCCCATATTCTTACCTTCAATTTAATGATAAGAGAAGCCACGAGCACCCCTATACTTTGTATAATATCACCCACTACATGTATAAATGCCGCTCGAACATTGATATTTTTGGGAGGTGAACTTTCTTTGTGGTTGTCGTTTGAATCTAGACTACCAACGAATGTCGAGTCTTCATCGTTTTCCAACAATGGTTCTCGATCTTCATCATCTTCATCTGGAGATCTGTCAAAAGAGAAAGAAGCTTTAACAAAGATTAATTTTTTTAAAAGTTTGTCATATCTCAGCCAAATACTTTCATTCGAATATATATACGAAAGGGCAACTAGAGAATATCTTTTTCTTTAACTTTTTGTGACAGAATCTTGAGATAAAGCGTTGTAAAGACGATTAACAATGTTAAGTATTACAGAAAAAAATTACAGTTTTACTAAAAGTATGGTAATCTTAAACATGTAAAACATGAAAGCCCATTTATACTTTTGCGTTTGTTGAAGCATTTTTATCTTCTTGAACAAAAATCCTGTCATTGGATGGCATTAGCCTTGTCACTGCTATTGGACAGGTGTTATCACAAGATATACAAAGGTGAAACAACAGAATGCTATCACTTACTGTTCAAACCTTACAAAAGTAGTGTTATTGTTGGAGTTGTCTTAAGGCCTGGCCCCAGTTCCTCAAAAAAACTTAAGTACGTTCTCAGACTCAAATCTGAGCACCGTGCTCAAATTGCACAAAATCCATGTGAACTTCAATCGAATACCCTTCAACCTTGGAGAGTATTCGTTTGAAGTTGAACATGTTCTCATGAGTATATACTTAAGTTTTTTAGAGAAACCGGGGCCTGGTTACATACAAAATTGTGGGTCCAGATCACAGTCTGAGCACATCCAAATATGGTCAGTCATACAACATATTTTTGGATGTAATATGGACGTGATGTGGACATGGATTGTATGTGACCAGGTCTTTACATTTGATTGCAGTTTCAATAGTTTCGCATAAGGCTGCTTTTCAACAAAAACCTCGTAACTGCAGCTTCAGACAAGCTGCAGTTACAAGGTTTTCGTTGAAAAGCAACGAAATATCCCTACTAAAGAAATCTCATTATCCTAATCAGAATTACAGAAATACAAAAGTAATCTTACCTATGGTTGCTATGGTTTCCCACATGGTTGCTATGGTTATATGTACTGTATGATCCATGTCAATGATTTCTACCCAAAATTCAAAGTGATCTTTCACAATTGTATGAACAATTATTGAAATGAAAAGCTGTACATAGCGCATACAAAACTAAAATCATACACACTTAAAATAGTTTGCACTTTCCAAATTGAAATTATAAACATAAGTAATCTTACCTATGGTTGCTATGGTTTCCAACATGGTTTCCAACATGGTTTCCCACATGGTTACCCACATGGTTGTTATGGTTATGTGAACTGTGTGACCCATGTGAATGATTATGACCAAAACTGGGTGTTGACCTTTTACAACACAACTCTGAATGTAAAACTATACCCATTCTGTAAAATAGAAAAGGTTCATCTAAACAATTAGCATGTTTTGCCTATTGTTGCTATGGTAACCCATATGGTTGCTATGGTTTCCCACATGGTTGTTATGGTTATGTGAACTGTGTGACCCATGTGAATGATTGTGACCAAAACTGGGTGTTGACCTTTTACAGCACAACTCTGAATGTAAAACTATACCCATTCTGTAAAGACAAAAAGTTCATCTAAACAATTAGCCTGTTTTGTCTTTTGTTGCTATGGTTACCCACATGGTTACCCACATGGTTGCTATGGTTTCCCACATGGTTACCCACATGGTTGCTATGGTTTCCCACATGGTTACCCACATGGTTGCTATGGTTATGTGAACTGTGTGACCCATGTGAATGATTGTGACCAAAACTGGGTGTTGATCTTTTACAACACAACTCTGAATGTAAAACTATACCCATTCTGTAAAGACAAAAAGTTCATCTAAACAATTAGCCTGTTTTGCCTATTGTTGCTATGGTTACCCATATGGTTGCTATGGTTTCCCACATAGTTACCAGCATGGTTGCTATGGTTATATGAACTGTGTGACCCATGTGAATGATTGTGACCAAAACTGGGTGTTGACCTTTTACAACACAACTCTGAATGTAAAACTATACCCATTCTGTTAAACAGAAAAAAGTTCATAAAAATTAAACCTTTTCTATACAAGACCTGGTTTTGACGTCCCTAATAGAATTTGCTTGGGAAAACATTGAGACATAAGAAGAAACTGCTGATAACCAGCAGTTTCTCTTTTTGTCTCAATATTTTCTGAGCTCTATAGTACACAAGTTCTATCTTTAACAACATCAAAATTGTCATCTGCAGCAGCTTTTGAATAGGACCACCGTAAAATTTGCCTTTTGGGAAAGGGAAACCCTTTCCCAAATGACAAGACATTAGGCTGGTCCAAATTCAAATTAGATGCAGACTTCAATTTGAAAAGGAAGAAATTCCTTGTTTGTTGGCATTTCGGGGTAGAAAACATTGTGGAAAACTAAGAAATTGCGTGTCATTTTCATGTGGGAATGGGTTGAATGTAGTTGAAAATTTATAAAAGGTCTATGACCAAACACACCAGATTACCTAAAATGAATAATTACTTGTCAAAATTCTTTTTACCAATCCTAATACTTTATCCTCAAGCACGGGTAGTATTTTACAGCAAAGTTCATCTGATATTTTTCATCTTATTTCTGTAATCTTGTTATAACTTTTTGCTCAGCATGGTATGTCTAATCAACATCTAAATATGGGACATCAAAACCAGGCCTTGGTTTCTCGAAAAAACTTAAGTACATACTAATGAGTGCATGCTCAACTTCATGCTCAACATTAATTGGTATTCAATTGAAGTTCACATGGATTTCGTGTGATTTGAGCATGATGCTCAGATTTGAGTCTGAGAACGTATTAAAGTTTTTTCGAGAAACCGGGGCCTGGTCTAGTTCCGGATAGGGTTAAGCCTTTTCAATCTGTTGCTAGCCCTCAAGAGTTTCTCACATACTACATTATTTAATTTGCTCTTCATTAGAATTTATCTTAATCCTTTCCCAAATAGCAACTGGATTTGATCTGGATTAGATCGACAAAAAAATCTTGCAAAAATGACAAGGCTTTTCGCCTTTTTTCGCAATATTTCTACCTTACATAATGAAGATTGCAAAATTTTGTTGGCATAACCACCTCCCCCACCAAAAAGGTCTGCGAAAACATTGAGAATTTTGAAAAAGAATTTTGATAACCAGCACTTTCTGCTTTTGCCTCATTATTTCCTGTGCCTTACTGTATACTATCTAATTATATCAATTTTGCCACCTACAGCAACTGTCACATTGAAACAGTCTATCAGTTCTGTTTTGGAACATGTTTATTGGAACCACCCTGAAATTGCGCTTTTTGGGAAAGGGTTTAATCAAGCTGTGTGAATAAGTGCTCATGACATTTAAGTAAAACACTTGAGCATGATGCATGCCAACGTGCATAATAGTGGAACGTGATACGTTGAAACAGCTTGCTGCACTTCAAATAAATAATACCTCGTAAATTAAAATCATTGAAACAAAATAGCATGCACCCTCATAATCATGATTCATGCAAAATGCTGGCTTTGATTCTTTATAATAAAATCTAACTTTTAAGGCACGGTTTCATACAAATCCGCATCCACAGCTCGTCCAAAAGGTGACTCGCATGAAACAGATGCCTTTGAATGTGCTGCCACCGTGTTTAAGACATACTATGGGAGTGGTTTGGAAATTGTAGGGCATAAGAATATCAAAATCAATTTGGACATGATCAAATTTTTCAAACTGCAAAAGTTTTTATACCATGCCAAAACTTTGGCCATCATATGTAGTTAGGTGGTGGAAAAGACATGGAATAGATGTGATAAGCAGTGTTTCCGTAGTGATCATGATATTGCGAGACTCACTTAAACCCTTTCCCAAACAAGACCTGGTTTTGACGTCCCTGATAAAAAAGGCTTGGGAAAACATTGAAACAAAAGAAGAAACTGCTGATAGCCAGCAGTTTCTCCTTTTGTCTCAATATTTTCTATGCCATATTTTACACAAATTCTATCTTTAGTAACTTTTATTTTGTCACTTGTAACAGTTTTTGAAATGGATCACCCGAAAATTTTGCTGTTTGGGAAAGGGTTAAGGCAAATGTTAAAGTATTTCATCAATGCGAAATCATGACCTCTGTCGGCTGGTGCACAATGGTTCCACTGCTGTTCCACTGTTTATCACTGGCAGTCTGAACTTTTCACTGACGGGTAGATAGGCCATGCTCTAGAAGTGCATAATGCAGTGGAACATCAGTCAATGTGACACTACGTCCAAAGCACAGGTAAACAAAATCATTTCCTTGTCCAACCTGGTCCACCATATTTTTTTAGTTTTTGGACACGATGTGGACTCCATATGGCTGGGAATTGTGTCAATATTTTACCTTAACCCTTTTCCAAATGGCAAAATTTTAGGGTGATCCACTTCAAAACCTGCCACAAATGACAAAATGGAAGTTGTCAAAGATAGAATTTGTGTAAAATATGGCATAGAAAATATTGAGACAAAAGGAGAAACTGCTGGTTATCAGCAGTTTCTTCTTTTGTCTCAATGTTTTCCCCAGCCTTTCTAATTGGGGACATGAAAACCAGGTCTTGTTTGGGAAAGGGTTAAAATTAAATAATTAATCTACGAGTCAAATGAAGCAAAAAATAGTACTGCAACATGCAAAGTGTGTCTCACTAGAAGACAATACCCTTCTGTTTTATAATATATATTTTTTTTCATTTTTCAATTACTTGATACGCATGAAACATATCAAATCAAGCAAAAAAATGATATATTCTGCGTGTTGAGCTTGGTGCAATGTAAATAAATATCATTGAAGTCAAATGTTTCATACATCCGATATATGATACCAAGTGCGGATCCAGGTATTTTTCCCAGGGGGGGGGGGGGGGGGGTCATCCGATCTTAAACCCTTTTTCGCCAAATTTCAGGGGGGGTCAGGCCTCCTGACCCCCCTCAACCGTCTTGATCCACGTGCAGATACATGTCATACCATGAAGGATAAGATATAACAACGGTTTGTCGTGGCACACAGGGACAAAAGACGCAGCTTATTTGGGACATAACCAATAATCTTTTTGATAACCCCCTTTTTTGCCAAATTCCATGGGGGGTCATGACCTCCTATCCCCCCTCTGGATCCGCACATGTGATACGCCCCCATGAAATTTATGCTGACTCATGCAATTTTGGGTGCAAGCAATATCGGGCACCACTATTTAGGGATAGGATGCAGGCTTTGGGACCAAAGGTGAGTTCAAACCCAACTGGTGCCAAAGGATTTTTTCTGATCAAACCACGGCGTAGTAGGAAGCGCATCTGCTTATCATTCGAGAGGTCCCGGGTTCGATACCCGGCCGCAGAAAAAACCATTACTGACAAAAATGTCACCCATCAATGGTTTGATATAGTGAACCTATGTGGGGGAGCAGCTGGAGGCTCTGTAAGGGTGTTGTGGTAGTACTGGTATGAGAAACGACAGGAATCCATGGTAAGGTGCTCCAGCCGCCGCGATATGACCTTAGTAGTTGAAAACGGCGTAATACCCAAATAAACTAAACTGATAAAAAAGTAACCATATGTTGCCCATCTTCACCAAAATGGATAATATGGGTACCCAAGACAGCCAAAGTAACGCTAGAAGCCCCCCACTGTTAATCGATTACTAGACGGCAAAATTTTGGAATGTTTCAATATGAAAAATGTTGCAGACGACAATTTCAAGTTGACTAAACTTTAAAAATCTTTCCATTTTGGGTTAGAAAATACTGTGGAAAGTGAAGAAATTGCTTATCATAAGCTAGTGGTGGGCCGATGATCGACTATAGTCGAAAGTCAGTTGGTTTAGGCTTCCGATTGCGATAATCGATTGGAAAATCCCGCAATCGATTGTAGTCGGTACCGGAACTCGCTCCGTTCCGGACTTTAGATACCGGCTTTTAGCGTCGCGTCCGGACCAAATTAAATTTCAGGGGTTCAAAAATCCACTCGCCCGCTCGCATTGGCGAGTAGAAAATGCCGTAGGACGAGTAGATTTGGGGACGAACTATTCCGACGGGGCGAGTGCAAATTTAGGACTTGAATCACGCTGATTGAGGGGAAAAAATAAAGGATAGAAAAGAAAGTATTTATTTTAAACTTCATATCGGAAACAATAATATTCACTGTAAATACGACCTTTCCCTGTTTGTGTCGATCAATCCCGTAAGTGAAACTAAACAAGGAAACTAGAGTAAATCTGTGTTACTCATATGCGATGATTTGAGCGAGATCAAAGAGGCCGCAAACACAGTCAATTGATGACGTAGTCATTCCAGTTTCAATATAATCACGTGATTTTTCCGCACCCAAATAAGGTTACGTTTTACTATGATTTGTTTACAAAAGTCGCGCGTGCCAGAAAAGTGCGGGAAAATTGGATGACGCAATGAAAACAAAACGCTATCTACGTAGTAAATACACTGACATTAGATGGTTTTAACACAGACGCGTTGTCTCTTTCTGTTATGCCGCCTCGTGATTACACAAAGAAATTCTTTCACATTTACCGGGTAGTTGTACATATTAAAATGATGTGCTTACTCGACCATTTTGACAGCTAATCTATCTTTCGAATTAAATAAAAAGTAAGTGTTTACAGTAATGTTAATCGGCGATTGATTTATGGTAAAAGATGGAGTCAAGTCTGAGCCACATTCGATTTATTGACCATCTTTTTTAATAAAATTGTTGCCTTATTCGCATAGATGACTTTTGAAGTGGCGATCGCCAGCGCGAGCCCTGTCTGTCATTTATACCGAAGAAACTTTACTTGTAGAGTCAAAGAGTTATGTTATTTGCATAATAATGCATCCGTAAGAGCCAACAGTCTAAAATTTTCTTCGTCTTTAAGGGCGAGTTGGGTTGCCGTAAGGGCGAGTAGAAATTCAGAGCTACTAGTCCTACAGGACTAGTAGGTTTGAAGAAATTTTTCAAAGGTGTGCGGAGACCTTTGGCTTTTTGAAAAGTTTTGTATGACACGGAAAAACAACCATTGTAACAAGACTAACATCCATTAATATGGGAAAGAGACTGTTAAACTGATAAATCGATTGTATAATCAATAGCTAGTTGGTTTGCCCTTCCGATTATAAACCGATAATCGATTGTGATTTTAAACCGATTGCCCAACACTATCATAAGCAATTTCTTCATTTTTCAGAATGTTTTCCAAAGCCTTTATCTTCTTAGAATTCAAAAGGTGTCACTGTGTGGTAATGGATTAATAGCAGGCTTGAAGCTCAATAATATTAGATTAACCCATTCCCTTATATTGACTCTTCTTGAATGACGCCCAACAAGTAAAAGACTTTGGAAAAGCAATTTCTTCGTTTCCAACAATATTTTCTGGCAAAAAACGACCATGAAAATAACTGAAATTCCATTCAGTTGAAATTGACATCTGTAACAACTTTGAATTTGGAGCTGTCTTAATTTGTGCTGTCTCATAATGGGTTAAAATGAAACAACTTCACTGCCACAATCGACACTCTCAGTTTAACCCTTTCCCAAACAAGACAGGGATTTGATGTCCCTCTTAGAAAAGGCTTTGGAAAACATGATGAGTTTGTGAAACACAAATGCCCCCAAAATGGCCATTTTTCAAAAATGTTAAGTTTTCGTGTAAAGGGTTGATAAGGGTAAACGGATGACCTTGAGGAAGGTCATATTGCATGGAACAGATACCTATCATTGAAAGGAAGTTACATACCAAATTTGAGCTTTGTTTGTTGAATGCTTTTTGAGAAAGGGCAAAATGCTAAGTTTTTAGACAGACAGACAGACGGATAGACATGAGTAAAACAATATGCCCCCAATCTCTCGATACGGGGGCATAAAAATTAGGCAAAGAAGAAAATACTAATCATCAGCATTTTCTCCTTTTATCTCAATATTTTCTGTCCTACATTATACACAAAACCTGCTTTTATCAGCATCCATTTCATTGTCTTAAGCAGCTATCAAATTGGACCATCCCAACAATTTGTCATTAAAATTTGAAAAAAGGGTTAAAGTTTCATTCAAAAGAACAAAACCATTTAGAAGAAATGATTCTATTTGCTATCTTATATCTATAAAATTAAGCCACTCAAACAATATTTGAACGTCAGAGATATGACTTATTACACTTTTGATACCCATTCTTATTACAGTCAAGTGTGCTTGAAGTTTGAATTTAGACAATGAAATAATGATATCAGTTGACATAAATAGTTCAACACTTTCTCAAAAGACAAAATATTAGACCTTTTCAAATTGAAGGCAGTTGACGATAACAAAAGAATGTTGATGAAAATAAAAATATGAAATTAACCCTTTCCCAAACAACAAAATTGTAGGGTGATTCACTTCAAAAACTGCCACAAATGACAAAAAGGAAGTTACTGAAGATAGAATTTGTGAAAATATGGCACAGAAAATATTGAGACAAAAGGAGAAACTGCTGGTTATCAGCAGTTTCTTCTTTTGGCTCAATGTTTTTCCAAGTCAATTATAATAGAGATGTGAAAACCCGGTCCTGTTTGTGATAGGGTTAAGGGTCAACATAAAAATACTTACATAAAATTAAAAACAACGCCTGATACAGCGGTTATCAACATTTCATCGGCTTTCACCTCTTTGTAATGTTCGTTAACTATTCTCTCGACTGCCATATATATAAGAACACCCGTCACCGACCAGATAATGAACACACTGACTAAAGCACCCAATACCTCTGTAAAACAAAATGTAAGAATAGATCAATTGATTGATTGGGTTGAGCCCTATCATAAATCCAAATGGCATAAGATTAAAATTGGTCAAGATTGTATGCTGTAGTAGAAGAGTATTTGTTTGTTTATTGGGGTTTTACGCCATTTTCAACTGCTATGGTCATATCGCAGCAGCTGGAGCACCCAACCTATTCAAATGTTAATGAAGAATACAGTAGAAAACATTGAAATCCTTTAGGGAAAAGGAGAAAATGCTGGTTATCAGCATTTTCTTCTTTTCCCTTAAGGATTTCTTATCTGACATCCCTTTGGTTTGTCAAAAGCATAGCATGTATGGAAAATGGGTAATGTCATCTTTAAGAATTTTTGGTTGAATTGTAACTCCAATGACACCTCTTTGTAATGCTTGTTAACAATTCTCTCGACTGCCATATATATAAGAACACCCGTCACAGACCAGATTATGAACACACTGACTAAAGCACCTAATACCTCTGTAAAACAAGATATAAGAATAGATCAATTGATTGATTGGGTTGAGCCCTATCATAATTCCAAATGGCATAAGATTAAAATTGGTCCAGATTGTATGCTGTAGTAGAAGAATATTTGTTTGTTTATTGGGGTTTTACACCATTTTCAACTGCTATGGTCATATCGCGGCAGCTGGAGCACCCAACCTATTCAAATGTTAATGAAGAATACAGTGGAAAACATTGAAATCCTTTAGGGAAAAGGAAAAATGCTGGTTATCAGCACTTTCTTCATTTCCCTTAAGGATTTCTTATCTGACATCCTTTTGGTTTGTCAAAAGCATAGCTTGTATGGAAAATGGGTAATGTCATCTTTAAGAATTTTTGGTTGAATTGTAACTCCAATGACATCTCTTTGTAATGTTCGTTAACAATTCTCTCGACTGCCATATATATAAGAACACCCGTCACCGACCAGATAATGAACACACTGACTAAAGCACCTAATACCTCTGTAAAACAAGATGTAAGAATTGATCAATTGATTGATTGGGTTGAACCCTATCATAAATCCAAATGGCATAAGATTAAAATTGGTCCAGATTGAATGCTGTAGTAGAAGAGTATTCGTTTGTTTATTGGGGTTTATGCCATTTTCAACTGCTATGGTCATATCGCGGCAGCTGGAGCACCCAACCTATTCAAATGTTAATGAAGTATACAGTAGAAAACATTGAAATCCTTTAGGGAAAAGGAGAAAATGCTGGTTATCAGCATTTTCTTCTTTTCCCTTAAGGATTTCTTATCTGACATCCCTTTGGTTTGTCAAAAGCATAGCATGTATGGAAAATGGGTAATGTCATCTTTAAGAATTTTTGGTTGAATTGTAACTCCAATGACACCTCTTTGTAATGTCCGTTTACAATTCTCTCGACTGCCATATATATAAGAACACCCGTCACAGACCAGATTATGAACACACTGACTAAAGCACCTAATACCTCTGTAAAACAAGATATAAGAATAGATCAATTGATTGATTGGGTTGAACCCTATCATAATTCCAAATGGCATAAGATTAAAATTGGTCCAGATTGTATGCTGTAGTAGAAGAGTATTCGTTTGTTTATTGGGGTTTTATGCCATTTTCAACTGCTATGGTCATATCGCGGCAGCTGGAGCACCCAACCTATTCAAATGTTAATGAAGTATACAGTAGAAAACATTGAAATCCTTTAGGGAAAAGGAGAAAATGCTGGTTATCAGCATTTTCTTCTTTTCCCTTAAGGATTTCTTATCTGACATCCCTTTGGTTTGTCAAAAGCATAGCATGTATGGAAAATGGGTAATGTCATCTTTAAGAATTTTTGGTTGAATTGTAACTCCAATGACACCTCTTTGTAATGTCCGTTTACAATTCTCTCGACTGCCATATATATAAGAACACCCGTCACAGACCAGATTATGAACACACTGACTAAAGCACCTAATACCTCTGTAAAAATAAGATTTAAGAATTGATTAATTAATTGATTGGTTCTAACCTAGTCCAAAATGGCGTAAGATTAGATTCATCCAAACTGAATGCTGTTGTAAAAGACTATTGAAATGTTACTTAAGTCAGTTTAAGTAAAAACTTTTACCCTTTCCCAAATGACAGAATTTTAGGGTGATCCACTTCAAAACTGTCACAAATGACAAAATATATGTTCTTAAAGATAGGATTGTGTAAAATATGGCACAGAAAATATTGAGACAAAAGGAGAAACTGCTGATATCAGCAGTTTCTTCTTTTGTCTCAATGTTTTCCCATTTCTATCAGGAACGTCAAAACAGGTCTTGTTTGGGAAAGGGTTAAGTAAAGAAATCTTTAAGGGAATATGAGAAAATGCTGGTCAATAAT
This sequence comes from Fragum sueziense, assembly GCA_963680895.1. Lineage (NCBI taxonomy): Eukaryota > Metazoa > Mollusca > Bivalvia > Cardiida > Cardiidae > Fragum > Fragum sueziense. The sequence goes on along the minus strand of OY804600.1, from coordinate 11,648,012 downwards.
GTGTTCAAGAACACTTGTTCAAGCCTTAAAATAGCTAGAAATTAAGGCTGCTAATGTCATGGGCGGATCTAGAGGGGGGTCGGGGGGTCCGGACCCCCCCTGGCATTGGCCGAAAATTGAATTTTGACTATATAAATTTAGTGTAACGTTACATATTTACTACATTTTAAGCCATAATTTGGGCTTGACCCCCCCCCCCCCCCTGGAATTTTTTTTGGGCTTAGACCCCCCTGGAAAAAAATCCTGGATCCGCCCTTGAATGTTATCTTAAGTGCTCTGTGATAACCAAAGGACATAGTTCTTGTTGGTTTGCTGGATAGATAAAGAGCCAATAAACTGACCAGAAAACTAACTAGGCCACTTCCAAGGTCAAGGTCATCCATATTAAAAAGATCTAAATTAACTATAAATATTACCTGCTCTATGATAACCAAAGGACATAGTTCTTGTTGCAGGTTTGCTGGATAGATACAGGGCCAACAAACTGACCAGAAAACTAACTAGGTCACTCAAAGGTCAAGGTCATCCATATCAAAAAGATCTAAATTAACTACAAATATTACCCGCTCTGTGATAACCAAATGACATAGTTCTTGTTGCTGGTTTGCTGGATAGATACAGGGCCAACAAACTGACCAGAAAACTAACTAGGTCACTTCAAAGGTGAAGGCCAACAACGTGTTATATATTTAAATTAGATTTCATCAGTGAGAGGTCAAAACCTCATAACTCCAGCTTTTTCAAGCTGCAGTTATGAGGTTTTGACCTCCCACTAACATTATAAATTTTACCAGCTCTATGGTAACCAAAGACCATAGTTCTTGTTGCTGGTTTATTTAAGGTCACTGAAAATGTCAAGGACATCTTTGCATCAAAGTAGCTGTAAAGACTGAAATATTACCTGCTCTATGGTAACCAAAGGACATGGTTCTTGTTGCAGGTTTGCTGGATAGATAGAGGGCTAACAAACTGACCAGAAAACTAACTAGGTCACTCAAAGGTCAAGGTCATCCATGTATTAAAGATGTAAATAAGCTATAAATCATACCTGCTCTGTGATAACCAAAGGACATAGTTCTTGTTGCAGGTTTGCTGGATAGATAGAGCGCCAATAAACTGACCAGAAAACTAACTAGGTCACTTCCAAGGTGAAGGACATCTGTGAATAAAGCGAGACTGTTGGACAAGAAACCACCTGCAAAAGACAGAAAGGCAAATATTTAGAAACTGCAGTTCTTAGAATTCTTCTGGGGCCGTATTAACCCTTTTCCAAACGAGAAAATTTTAGGGTGGTCCAATTTGAAAACCGCTGCAGACGTCAAAATCAATGTTGATAATGATAGGTTTTGTGTACGATATAGCTCAGAAAATATTGAGGCAAAAGGAGAAACTGCTGATTATCAGCAGTTTCTTCTTTTGTCTCAATGTTTTCCCAAACCTTTTCTAATAGGGATGTCAAAACCAGGTCTTTTTTGGGAAAGGGATAACCCATTACCAGGCCGCAAAATTTTAAACATATCCAAAGTCAGAGGTGTTGCTGACTAACAATTTCATGTTAAAGAAACGTAATATAAATGTACTTTTTGGTCTTTTGGGTTAGAAAACATTGTGGGAAATGAAGAAATAGCTTTTCACAAGCAATTTCTTCATTTTCCACGATGTTTTCCAAAGCCATTTTTCTAGGGTGTCCAAAGGTGTCGATCAATGTGTGGTAATGGGTTAATTAAGCAACATTTCTTAGTTTATTGCCTCTAAATCTAAATTGCATTACAAGCCATTTGATTGGATGGGACATGTATCTCAATCAATCAGATTAATTGTTGTGTAATTTGGAAGGTATATTTGGAATTAGGCTCCGGCTGGTAAATGAATGACGTCTCTTCACCATCTCAGCTTCAAATCATATTAAAATCAGTCACACATTGATAAAATTGACAAAATTATTGAAGATTTTTTTGCAATTGTTTTGTCACATGATTCCCCATCTGCATAAATTAGGTCATTATAACCCAGCATTGTTAAGTGAAAGGTTATGGCTGATGTTTAACCTAATTTCTAATTCAAGTATGTAAGGCACTCAAATTTAGTCGGTCATTCAAACCATAAAATATATTTGGTTTGAAACCAGAAAGTCATGATGAAATTATAAATCAGCTTTAGTTACAAGGTTTTTGTTACAAAATAGATGGATGATACACGTGATACAGGCATTGAAATCTTAGACTATTTTTCAAAGTATGAAAAGTTATACAACATATCCCTTTCCCAAACAACAAAATTTTGGGGTTATCCACCTCAAAAACTGCTACAAATGACAATATGGATGTTGTTAAAGATAGGATTTGTATAAAATATGGCACAGAAAATATTGAAACAAAAGGAGAAACTGCTGGTTGTCAGCAGTTTCTTCTTTTGTATCAATGTTTTCCCAAGCCAATTCTATTAGGGACGTCAAAACCAGGTCTTGTTTGGGAAAGGGTTAAAAATTTTGTTTGCTAGATCAACCCAGTGTTATTTTACATGTGACTTTAAAACTTTTCCAAAATAAGCCCTTACTTTAACATCCACATTAGAGACAGCTTTGAAAAAGCAAGGAGAGAAAAGAAGAATTTATGTACAAAACATCAAGGCAAATGGACAAAATGTTTGTTATCAGCATTTTCTTCTATTGCCTCAAAGTTTTCCAAATCCTTTCCTATTAGGGATGCCAAAAACAAACTCTTGTTAGGGAATGGGTTAAACATTGACAGCATCTCAAGTAGTACATTAAAATTTTTGTGTCATTTAGCTTTATTTGAAATTCAGTCATTTTGATGTTATCTTGCATCTTTAAAACTTATGAAAAAAGATGTAGGTCATATCACAACTTGAGGAAGGCTGATAGTAATCTGGTACAAGTATAGATCAACAAGTTCGAGTGATTGGTGCATGTAAACACTTTATAGTTAATCATATCGTCGATGTTAATGCAAAACCTTGTAACTCCAGCTTTACTAAAGCTAGAGTTACATGGTTTTGCATTAGCACCAACGATATGCATAAAACGATTAATCTATTTCTATGGGATTTCTGCACATGACTTTGTGTTCTTACATGAATAAATGGAAAAAAGTTGTAAGAAATTACAGTAATTAACCTGGAAACCTACAATGTACATGTAGCAATGAAGGACACATTGTCTTACCAGTATATCATAACCAATAATTAATCTGATTATCACAAGAAAAAGAATGACCTGGCATCTCTATTTAAGTAAATTCATATGGAGCTCTTATGGTCTCCTATTAGGCCTGTAGGAGCAAGGGGACTGGATGGGGGCCCAACCCTAAAGTTGGCCGAAAATGCTGAAATTTCCTTATTTTACATTGTAAATTTAGGGAAAAACAAATTTAGCCCCTCCAATTTTCAGACACTGGCCTGGACAGGGACTCTAGCCCCCTCCATGTCAAATTGCTTCCTACGGGCCTACCTATGGCTAAAGTTTTATGGTCTGAAAATCACTTCATTAGGGGCAGGACAATCAATATGAACAAAGTTACCCACTGACTGGTGCAAACAAATAAACATCATGTACAGTGGTCCTGCGATCTACTGATTCTCGCCAAACAATAAAAACAATACCCATTTTCTAATTTTATAATATCGTCTGTGTAAATGCAAAACCTCGTATGTCGATCTGTGCCATTTTCAAATTACAAACTTGTGTGCCCAGTTTAGACAATTCTCGCAGGTTTTGAGATATTTTTACTGGCCAGTATTAATGACACATTATTTGTGAACAATATGTCCAAATTTCAAGTAAAAAAATTCAGTTTGGGAAAAGTTATTACACTTTTTTCCCTCCCCTTTAAAATTTTCCAAAAACGAGATATGAGGTTTTGCATTTACAACGATGATATGCTGGTCAAAACATGGCCATAAAAGGTTTTCGGCTTTTCGCAAGCCTTATGTGGGAAATGGTTAATATACAGAAAACAAAATCCCACTTAAGGTTTACGAACTGAGAATGAAAACACCACTTTCTAGCCATATGAAATGCATCAAATTACACGCGCTTGTAAATACACTTCACATAAGTTGATTCACCATGCCAGATTTCAAGATTATGCTACAAGAAAAAAATGTTTTACAATTATTATTTTACTCTATATTCATATGCAAGGGAGGTAATTTTGAACATTTTTGTCAAATATTTCCCTAAGTATGCATTAATTCAAAATTCTAAACCATACAAAATGCTTAGGTTTGTATTTGGGATGGAAATGTAACTCATTTTAGGAATTACTGGCACCTTTCAAATTTCGCCTCTGGCTCTGCATTTCATTCTCAGTTCGTAAACCTTAATACATACAAGCTGTCAAGAAATCGACATCAGACGTCAGAATTTTGTACATGTCAATACAAAATGACAGTTCACTTAACGTTAATTACAACCACTTTATTCTTGCATTGCATGGTGGCCAAATAAACCCTTTCCCATAAATAAAAGGTGTTGATGACCTCAATAGAGGCAGCTTTAGAAAACATTAGAGGAAAAAAAGAAAATGCTGGTAACCAGCATTTTCTTCATTTCCTTCTGTTTTCTATGCTATAGACAACATTTTTGTTGTTTGTAACTGGTACTCCTTTCAATTTGGGCAAGTGCAATATTTTGTTGTTTGGGAAAAGGTTAATTACTGTGACTATTCTTGTGTTATAAGCCTAAGGCATGTCGCTCTTTTGATAAAACTCCCTCTTTTGATGAAACTCATATAAATACTGTACGAGTTACTCTTTCCCAAATTAGACCTGTTTTTGATATATGTATGTAATCCAAAAGGGCAAGTAAAACAATGATGCAAAAGAAGAAACCATTGATTACACTTTTGGACACGTATATACTCATACAATAATAGTCTACAAATGAAAGTGTTTGTCATAAATTTTGATTTGTTCCTTTTCACTCAATATTTTCTAATATGAAACCCAAAATTTCTGCTTTTTGTAACAATAATCCTATCATCTGCAACAAATTTCAATATGGTCCAGTCTAAAAATCATTTTTTTGAGAAAAGGTTTAAAAATTGGGCAGAAATCATGATTTCTTTCATAGTCCATCATGACATTCTTAATTATCACGAACAAATTACAGTAATTTATGCAAGTGCATATCTCTAGTAATTAAAAATGAATTTTTAATTACTTGATACTTATTACGTAATTCTTTTCTCTGTGTTCATTAATTAAAATATCTTTTGTCTATCACACGACATAAGTCAGCATGACTTTGGCATAGCAACAATAGCAATTAATTTTGTGCTAAAAATGGACTAGGTTTACCATTATGTTTTGATAAACCGTTGGTGTTGTTATAAAATCTCGTAACTACAGCTTAATTCAAGACGTAATTACGAGATTTTATAACAACACTTACGAAATACTATTGTTTGTCCGAAATTACGTCACTGTTTACTTGATAAAATCATTCCCTATTTACCCACAAACATAGCTGAACAGTTTAAATACCAGGCCCTGGTTTCTCGAAACAAGAGGGCCGTTGGCCCTAGGTCGCTCACCTGAGATGGGGTTTTATAACAGATCAGATTTCTTACAGGTAATGCAATAAAGGGTCAAAGATCATATGAACGCCGCTATGCGATTTCAAACCATAGAAAACCCAGAAAACTATCTTAGTGCAATATCATATGTAACTCAAATATGAAGTTTCATCCAATTTGGTTATGTGGTTATGGAAAAATTGCTTTGGACAGATGGAATTAAAATAAAACATACAGACTGACAAACAAACAGAAATTTACAAATTGACCTAGATCTATGACCTTGAACCTACCTAAATATATATTTCAAATAGAACATCTACTCATGATAAAGAACACATTTACCCATACATTTTTTTTAAATCCATGCATAAATGTGGATGCTATGCCCCTGATAAGCAGATTTTTACAAGAAGTCCCCATTTTCTGTGACAAGGTTTCATATTGAAAAGCAAAGAAAAGTGTCTCTTAGCAATATCATAAGCAATGCAAATATTAAGTTTTGTCAAATTTGGCTCTGCGGTTATTGAGAAATTGCTTCTGACAGATTTTGTGTAATTTCTCTTTTTCTGTTGCCATGGCAACCAGAGTTGGTTTTTTTTTTATAAATTGCAATTCTGCAATTTTTTAAATGTGACCTGCTAAGGAATATTTCTGCCTAGTTTGGTGGAAATAAGCCTGTTAGTTTAGGAGGAGATATCATTCAACGATGTCATTGAGATTTGGTGGAAAATCTCCTTTTCTGTTGCCATGGCTACCAGAGCTTTTAGAGGATTTCAATTCTTTTAGCAATTTTTAAAAGGAACCTCCTCAGAAATATTTCTGCCAAGTTTGGTTGAAATTGGCCAATCAGTTTAGGAGGAGATGTTGTTCAAAGAAATTATTGAGAATTAGTCAAATTTCTCCTTTTCTGGTGCCATGGCAACCAGAGTTTTTAGTCAATTTCTATTCTTTTAGCAGTTCTTAAAGAGGACCTCCTAAGGAATATTTTTGCCAAGTTTAGTTGAAATTGGCCTAGTAGTTTAGGAGGAGATGTCGTTCAAAGATAGTATTGAGATTCAGTCAAATTTCTCCTTTTCGGTTGCCATGGCAACAAGAGATTTCTATGGATTTCAATTCTTTTACCAATTCTGAAAGGGGGGTCACCTAATGAACAATCCTGCCAAGTTTGATTGAAATTGGCCTGGTAGTTTAGGAGGAGATGACGTTCAAAGATAGTATTGAGATTCAGTCAAATTTCTCCTTTTCTGTTGCCATGGCAACCAGAGATTTTTATGGATTTCAATTCTTTTAGCAATTCTGAAAGGGGGTCACCTAAGAAACATTCCTGTCAAGTTTGGTTGAAATTGGCCAAGTAGTTTCGGAGGAGATGTCGTTCAAAGATAGTATTGCGATTCAGTCAAATTTCTCCTTTTCTGTTGCTATGGCAACCAGAGTTTTTTATGGATTTCAATTCTTTTAGCAATTCTGAAAGGGGGTCACCTAAAGAATATTCCTGCCAAGTTTGGTTGAAATTGGCCCAGTAGTTTAGGAGGAGATGTTGTTCAAAGATAGTATTGAGATTCAGTCAAATTTCTCCTTTTCTGTTGCCATGGCAACCGGAGTTTTTTAAGGATTTCAATTATTTTAGCAATTCTGAAAGGGGGTCACCAAAGGAACATTCCTGCCAAGTTTGGTTGAAATTGGCCTGGTAGTTTAGGAGGAGATGTCGTTCAAAGATAGTATTGAGATTCAGTCAAATTTCTCCTTTTCTGTTGCCATGGCAACCAGAGTTTTTCATGGATTTCAATTCATTTAGCAATTCTGAAAGAGGGTCACCTAAGGAACATTCCTGCAAAGTTTGGTTGAAATTGGCCAAGTAGTTTAGGAGGAGATACATCATTTAAAGAAATTGTTGACGGACGCCGGACAAAAGGTGATCACAATAGCTCACTTGAGCACCTTGTGCTCAGGTGAGCTAAAAACTTAAGTACATTCTCATGCTCAAATCTGAGTACCGTGCTCAAAACGCAGGAAATCCACGTGAACTTCAATCGGATACCCTTCAACGTTGGAGAGTATTCCTTTGAAGTTGAGCATGTTCTCCTGAGTATGTACTCAAGTTTTTTTCGAGAAACCGGGGCCAGGTATTTTTCATGACAAAATTTTACAATATCTAGTCTAAATTCAAAGATACCGGTATTGCCGACGACAATTTCAAGCGAATTTTGTTTTAAATTTGTTGGCCTTAAACATTGTGGGAAATGATTGTAACAAGCAATTTTTTCATTTCCCAGAATGTTATCCAAAGGCTTTATCTTGTAGAGCATCAAAGAGTGTCAATATATGGGAATGGTTTAAGCAAATTATTCTATCCAAGCAACCAACTGCTCATTTGACCAGCCCCCAGACCCCCAGAAGTACTCTTCGGAGCCCATTTTCAAATGCAATGCAAATAACATGGCTACACTTCTGCCTTTATTTGCTTTTCAAGGCTGAATTGTAACAAGAACTGATGTAGAGTGGTCAAAGAACAGCCTCTGCGAAAAGTTCATTTAAATTCAAGAACTGTTCTAGAATGTTGAAAGGCACTTTTAGAACAGTTCTAGAAGTGCCATTTAATGTTCTAGAATGTTCTAGAACAGTTCTAGAACTAGAAATGCGTTCTTGAACTTTTTTCCCAGGGGTAGGATTACTTGAGAAAAGGATCGCAGACAGAAATATGACAGTAGACAGTGAAAGTGACAGCAATGCTTGCTTCATGGTCAACAATGGAACAATAATCTAAAAGGAGAAATTTTATTAACCATGTGACATCCGATAATAATTCTAGAATAAGGAAACTAACCCTTTCTTGAATGACAACGTTTTAGGGTGGTATAATACGTTCAAAGTTAAACGAGAATAGTTTACGGTTGTTTTGGTTTAATTTTAGGTAGGAATACTACTTTTACCTACGTAAAATTAAAGCGAGACAACGGTAACTATTCTCGTTTAATTGTGAATCTATTATACAATGGCAATGAATTTTGTTCTAAAAATATAATTGGTTTACCGCTATGTTTTGATACACCATTGGTGTTATCATAAAATCTTGTATAGCGCACGATAATTGAACTGGCAGAGCAGCCCTTGCTAATCGAATGGAAGGTTCTGCCAGGTCAATTCTCGTCCTCTATAACTAAAACTTGATTTAAGCCGTAGTTACAAGAACTTATAACAATGTGCACCTACGAAATACTAATGTTTGTCCGAAGTTATGTCACTGTTTACTTGCTAAAATCGTTCCAAATTTGAAAGCCCTTGCAGATAGAATTGACATAGATAATGACATGAATCAAGAACAATTATGGCAACAGAAAATATTGAGGCAAAAGGAGAAAATGCTGGTTAACAGCATTTTCTTCTTTTTCCTCAATATTTTCCCAAACATTTCCTATTAGAGCAAATCCTGAGGGTTTTCCTGCCTTCTCTTCTTCAAACCATTTTCAAGTTGGTCATATATTAATTAACCCATTACTGCAAAGTGACGCCTTCTGACTCCCTCACAAGAAAAGGCTTGGGAAAACATTGTGGAAAATGAAGAAATTACTTGTGACAAGCAATTTCTTCATTTTTCACAATGTTTTCTTACCCAAAATATTAAGATTTTTGAAATTTCATCAACTTGAAATTGCCGTCTGCAACATCTTTCAAATTGGATTAGTCCAAAATTTTGTCCAATTTGTCAAAAATTTTGTCGTCTGGTAATGGGTAACAGAGCTATTGAGAAATATCGAAAAAGTTGTGTCAAGTGATTTTCAGCCGTGAAATTGCATGTCATCTTGGAAACGATTAATTGTCATCCGCAGCAACGCAACTCTATCCACTCGAGGGAAATTTGAAATAAAAAATAAACTGCCGGTGTAATGAAGTAGAGTGACCCCCTATAGTAGAGTGACTCCCCGGTCATTCTACTATATAGTAGACTGACTCCCCGGTCATAGTGCTATATAGTAGAGTGACTCCCCGGTCATAGTACTATATAGCAGAGTGACTCCCTGGTCACTTTACTATAAAAATTCATATTCATGCTATAGTAGAATGACTCCCCTCTTTTTTACATTAAAAAAGTATTTTTATACTGCGACAAAGTGTAGTATAAAATGTTACGCAGTAGGAGGCGACACCTATGGAGGTCGGAATCTTGGCCGAAGTGAGGGGGTGAGCGTTGGGAGGGTTTTGGAGAGTTCTGCTGGGAGAGGGGGAACCTCTGCAAAAACGACAAGAACTGTGCGTCAAACAAATGTAATGTGGTTTCTAATTTTTCATACATTCAAACTCAAAACATGTTTTCAAAAGTTAAAGAAAAGATCTAATATGTATTCTATGTATCCCTAAATAACCAACATAAAGCTAACCCTTCACTTGGTAAATAGATCTGAATAACAATCAATTATATCAGGTCTTACCAAGTGAACTGTTGCTGAAAATGGGGAATTCTCAGACTAAGTGGTAAATACAAAATCTTGGCTAGTGATCAGTCAGGTACACTGTCATCTTTAGTTATTTCTTAGGACACATAAAGTACATTCGAAACTACAGAAAATACATTGATTTTAACAGTTTTAAGTCAAACTTAAGAAAACAACTGATCATGAGATTTTGTCAATTTTGCAACCTGAGTTATAACAGATCTTACAAATTTTGCCATTATGATTTTAACAGCATAATGCCAAATTTTGCTATTTAAAATGTCTATTACCATTAACATAAAAAGAATGTGAATTATCCCTATCATCATGTGCAAATAGTAACAAGTTGCAAATCTAACAAATTAATCTTTTTGTTACAACAATTTAAGATTAAATATAAAACGTAAAGTCTCCAAAAATGTACAAATGACTTGTCCAGAGAAGAAACACTATTTCATATACACTGGCATGGGCCAGTGTTTACTGACAATATTTCTTCCCTGTCTTGTTCTTAAAATACAGTAATCTTGTTTGAATATCAGACATAGAGATCTTTGTTGAATGTAGAACCTGATTGGATAAATTAAGTTCACAAACTAATTAATACTTTGCAAACATAACCCATCCAAAACAACCAAAATCTAGCAAATGAAATGCAAATCTTTTGAATAAACAAATAAAACAAAATGTACAAAAACACAAACAATTTACAAAATAAAGTTTACAAACAAATAAGAAAAAGAGGGCTTACCTGCAAAAACGACAAGAACTGTGCGTCAAACAAATGTAATGTGGTTTCTGGTTTCTGGACAGAACCACTGACTTTATATAGTCTGACTGTCGAAACAAGTCTAATCGCTTTTGCGCTTAGGGGCAAGCAAGCCAATAGCCATAAAATTGAGATCAAAGAGGATTGTGCAATAATTATCCAATACACCTATAAATGTTGCATATTTAATTAAAGAGTAACTGTGACACCAAGGAAATATTTGTCAATTATGACCTAATACACAAATATCCCTATTGTGTGTCACTTTACTACAAACAGATGACAAGCTTGAAATATTTATTGCTTAGATACACACATAATGTTAGATCTACTACCCCTTTTTCCCAAGAAAGTTAACAGAGGACAATTATGAAGAAAATATGTCCAGCATAAATATTATGATATTTCATATAAAATATCATAATATTATTCCAGGAAAAAACTGCATCAATTGCACAATATAATAGATCTCCGAACCTTCTTAGCTTTGGACCCACAATATTTTTATATTGCTCATTTTTGACATGTCGTTTTCAACATTTATGCCTAAAATTTGTGTATTTATTCAAATGCAACTTGATTGAGAAGGTGGCATTTTGGGTAATAAATAAGTAATATAAGTGTCTAATTCATCTATTCATCGTTGTACAATTTTAGGTAATATGTCCAATACAAGATTAGGTATTGCTTAACTGTTGCGCAATTTTCTTTTATTTAAAAGTTATTGCACATTCCCAACAATGCCCCTGGCTCTATTAGTGATAAATTAATTACTTCCTTTTGTCAGGTCTTCATATATAAGCTTTGACCATTTTATAGAAAAAGAATTAGGAAATCACTCTTTTTAGATACGCCTCTGTGTGCAGTAGCTTTGTGCTAGATAAAATTGTCTTAGTGACTTTACTTTTCAATAATTACTCTTTGTGAAATTTGGACTGTGTGTTTCTTTGTGAAATCTCTAAAACAATACTGAAGAAAAACTTTGTGTCAACTTATTAAAACGTTGGAAACAGCTCTACTTCTTCATTTATTTGACTTCTTCCTTCCTGTATCAACGATGTACAACTTTAGAAGTCCCCACATTATGGGTGGTCATTTTACCCCTCATAACAGTTTGGTGCAGAATCGCAGGGTACCGAACCCCCGGTTATTTCGACAGAGTTCAAGCGAGTTGCTGAATATTCCCCATTTTGTCAGCATGAACAATCAACAGGACTTAAGGAGTTGTTACAAGTGTGGAATGACATATTTGGATTTTCATGTGTGTCCAGCAAAAGGAAGGAAGTGTTATTCGTGTAAGAGGTATGGGCATTATGCTTCTCTATGTTTCAATAGAAGTAAATCGGTACCAATTCCCCAGATCGTACCAAGAAATATGGATCTTCCTGTTACAGATACAAAAGTTTGCTCTGTAAATTTAGATAGTGAAAACAAAATGGACAAACTGTCTGATCAACTTGCTAATTTGGAAAATAAACTTAAACAGACAACAACCAAAATGATTTCTTTACTGGAAGCTGATAACGAATACAAATCCAAGGTAGAACATTTAAACAAAGAGATAACAACACTCAAAAGTGATAATTCGACTCTCTCTGATAGAAACTCACAGTTACAGATTGAGATTGAAACTTCAAATTCAACGTTAGAAAACGCGAAAGATGAATACAAATCCAAGTTAGAACATTTGAACAAAGAGATAACAACACTCAAAAGTGATAATTTGGCTCTCTCTGATAAAAACTCACAGTTACAAATGGAGATTGAAACTTCAAATTCAACGTTAGAAAACGCGAAAGATGACATCAAGGAAATAAGTGAACAGCTAACTACTCTCTACATACACTATGTTACGGTAGAAGATTGTAGACATAATCTGATTGGTGTTGTGCAGGCATTACTTGGAGAATCAGGAACTATCAAACCAATGGTGCAGAATATCAGTACTCATAGCAACTGCGGAAGATGTGGATTTGCTGTCCACGATTGGAAGGATGAATGTCCAGCGATAGCAATGGAACACGAACGTATGACGTGTATGATGTGCAGAAAGACAGGACATTTTACATTGGCTTGTAATCAGATGAACTATGAACAATTCTGGCCAGAACCAGATGATGACACTGTCCTAGTGCTTGAAAAACTGGAAGAACAAACCAGAATAGTTTCTTTCTTGAGGAATTTCAAATTGGTGGTTGAATCAATGACAGCAAAAAACAACAACAGACGTTCTGGTCGAAAAGTAAAAAAATAACAGACTTTCGGGTCGAAAGTTAAAATAGTTCAGGGATATTTTTATATTGCTCATTTTTGACATGTCGTTTTCAACATTTATGCCTAAAATTTGTGTATTTATTCAAATGCAACTTGATTGAGAAGGTGGCATTTTGGGTAATAAATAAGTAATATAAGTGTCTAATTCATCTATTCATCGTTGTACAATTTTAGGTAATATGTCCAATACAAGATTAGGTATTGCTTAACTGTTGCGCAATTTTCTTTTATTTAAAAGTTATTGCACATTCCCAACAATGCCCCTGGCTCTATTAGTGATAAATTAATTACTTCCTTTTGTCAGGTCTTCATATATAAGCTTTGACCATTTTATAGAAAAAGAATTAGGAAATCACTCTTTTTAGATACGCCTCTGTGTGCAGTAGCTTTGTGCTAGATAAAATTGTCTTAGTGACTTTACTTTTCAATAATTACTCTTTGTGAAATTTGGACTGTGTGTTTCTTTGTGAAATCTCTAAAACAATACTGAAGAAAAACTTTGTGTCAACTTATTAAAACGTTGGAAACAGCTCTACTTCTTCATTTATTTGACTTCTTCCTTCCTGTATCAACGATGTACAACTTTAGAAGTCCCCACATTATGGGTGGTCATTTTACCCCTCATAACAGTATCGTCATCAAGTTAAGTACGTGATGATATTGTGTAATGATATGTTAGTGTGATATCGCATCTTCCCGCTCTTTTTCATTTTTTTTTCTTTTTTTACATATATATTAACTTATTACTTTTAATAATGATGAATTAAATTTGAAGCGTGTTTGGCTACTAGCTTTAATCATAAATGTTTAAGTAGAAATTGAAATTGGCCGAACCCAGTCAACAAAGAGATGACCATGAAAATGTATCATTTGTAGGTGATTACTATTCCTGTTTTCTACGTACATGGCGAATCAAGCAGGGGGCTCTGTGTTCCAGCCTTGAATTTGAAAAAAAAAAAAAAAAAAAAAAAAAAATCAGTGTGATTTTTTATCGAGTTTTTTTCATGCGCTTACACAGAGCAACACATCTATGCATCATATTTTCATATTCCTTAAAGGGACATTTCATTCCAATTTCAATTTTTTAAAGTAGCCTATGTCTTGATGCCAAGATTGGTTATTCTAATGAGTATAAATACTATTAGTTTTTTTTTTAAGTTGTTGCCAATAAGCGAAAAACACACATTTAAAGTTGAGACATAATCGATAAATCGCATATAAATCCAAACAAATTGTTCAATTTTAACACAAAAATATAAATTTCTCGTAAACGGCGCAATATTTTGGCTGGAAATTTTCAGAATTTTCATAAGGAAATATGCTCTTTCAGATAAAAATAAAAGTAAAATTTATGACAAAAAATCTGAAATGTCTCTTTAACCCATTACCACACAATGACTCTTTTTGACTCCCCACGCGATAATGGCTTTGGAAAACATTGTGGAAAATGAAGATATTGCTTGTGACAAGCAATATCTCCATTTCCAATAATAAAGTCTAAAACATTGTCGTTTTGGTAATGGGTTAATGTAAATGATGTTATGCTTCTAAAGACCGACACCAGTCTAGCCCCCCTGGGGAAATGTCTGGATCTGCGCGTGCTGTTGGTCCATCAATATCGTTTATAATCGCGTAACTACATCTGGCTTTAAGCTGTGTTTACGAGGTTTTGAAGAAAAGCGATGACATACAGATCTCGACCGCGTCACGAAAGTTTGGCATTCAAGACCTTTTTGGAATGTTCAAAGGTCTCTGTTTTGTTTTTTAATTCAAACGTATCGCCGATTTTCAACAAAAACCTCGTAACTGCAACTTATAAAACTAGAAGACCTGAAGGTCTTGAGTCGCTCCACAGGCCTGAATTTCATGTAATATTTAATCCAAGTTTTGATTAGATTGTTCAATGCTTGTGTTTCATAGAGCAAAAAGAAAGTTACAAAACTAGATTGTTCAAAATGTTTGGTTCTTGAAGCAAAGACAGTAAAACTATATGTTTGCCATTTGAGAAAGGGTAAAAGGATATGGTAGAACATTCCATCTTAGGATGATACTAGCAATAAAATTTTCCATCTTCCAAACAGATCTAAATTAACAGACCATTGAATACTCCAAAATATTTCATATTTCTAAAAATAGATTTTGAGCTAAAAATAGATTCTGGGAAATACCATATTCCAAAAGTAATGCAAATGGCAGATGAAACCTGAATTTCTTGTAGATCTATACCAAGTCCAAGTTTTGACTAAATTTTACAATACTTGTTGCTCTTAAAGCAATTACAAAGTAACTAGAAAGCTGAAAATACATTCATATAAGATCAATTGGTTACCAAGCTTTGTTCTTTATTAGAGTGAGTTTGGCTGTTAGAGTGAAAAAAAGTCACAATTAGCAATTTTGTCAAATTGAAAGGCATATAACTGAGGAGTTCATACTCCTATCTAAATAAGAATCACACTAAAGCAAGATCTTAACTTCACCTACATCTTGTTTAAGTTTTGACTTGATTGTACAATATGTGTGGATGTAAAGAGTGTAAAATCAAAGTCGAAAAAAGCAATTTTGTCAAATTCAAGGGCAGATAAATCATGATTTAAGATTCCTATGAAGCTGACAATTACACACATGCAAGATCTTATGGCCAGGAAGATTACATGAAAGTTTCGTGTTGATTGGTGGATATTTATGGTTGTTTGAGTAAAAATAAGGTCAAAAATGGTAATTTTGCCAATTTCAAGGGCACATAACTCAAGACGTAACATTCAGATCAAGCTGAAAATTGCACTCAGGTAAGATCTTATCTGCACCAACATTCTGACCAGGTTTTGTCTTGATTGATAAATATTTGTAGTGGCTAGAGTGAAAACAAAGTCAAAACAGTGATTTCAGTGTTTCAGCCAGGATTTTTCCAAAGGGGGCCAATTGGCCCCCTCTCTTCCTAAATAGGGGCCAGACCACTTTAATGGGGGGGGGGGGGGGGTCAGTTCTTATATGTTTCACAAGACAAAGATCTAGATCTCCTATAGCTGTTCCCCTGTCAAAATCCAGTCATGGTTATTCACGTTTCCACGCTTTTTGGGATGAGTAAGCGTATATTCTTTTTGATCGACCAAATATTCAGCGACTTACTAAATTTTTCTTGATGATGATGATCTCCGATGGTGGTCTTCGCTACTTTGCTTGGGCTAGAAGTTGAATGATCGCTATAATTCTGATCTTGGTCCTGATTAGGAAGAGTAAGAAATCTGTTTTGCAAATAAAATAAGGCTTAGTTCGGGCGCTAACTATGGTCTAGCTCTGGTTTGTTTAGTGTGCATGTCTAGTTACTACAGTCGCGAAAACGCTAAACCAGTCAACCAAGATGGCGCAATCCAGATCGTTTCCGGTGGTGCGTAAGAATTACCTTATCGTAAATTTAGGCGACAATAAATGCAGGAGGGGGTAGTTTAGAAAACATTGAGAGAAAAAAAAAGAGAAGCTGGCTATCACCCGGTCTGGTTTTGAGAAATCTGACAAAATCTGACAAAAATGAATTTGAAAAACATTGACAAGAAAAAAGAAAATGCCTACAATCAGCATAGATCTAGTCTAGCACGGGGGATAATCACGTGATACAATATTTTCAGAAAATTTTCAATAAAACCAATCTGACGAATTGTTCAAATAAAAATATGTAAAAAGAGTAAAAAATAAGCAACGTTGGGTCCTATATCACAAAATCTGGACCGTCCAGCTATTGGTACCTTGCAGTCGATACATGACCTCGCCAAAAATGAGTAAATACAACGGCTGTCAGCCATTAACCCATTACCACACAGAGACTCTTTTTGACTCCCAATAAGATACTGTCTTTGAAAAACATCATGGAAAATGAAGAAATTGCTTGTGAGTAGCAATTTCTTCATTTCCTACAATGTTTTCTACCACAAAAGACCAAAAAATGCAAAACTTCATTCACTTGAATTTGTCGTCTGCAACATCTCTGAATTTGGACCACCCTAAAATTTTGCCGTTTGGTAATGGGTTAAATTTGACGGAAAAATGCGGAGTGCACCTAAATTGTTCTTTTGGCGAAGAAAGTGTATCACAGCATAGCAAAACCATCGCAAAAACACTCATCATACGTAAAAGTGACAATCTTATCAACCATTGTCAGCCATATTGGAACCAGACTGACCATCGATTTTAAATGGTTCTACTATAGTTTGAAAATGACGTCACTATGGTCGGACTATTTCGAGTTTTAGTGAACTATAGTCAAACTATGGTCACCATAGTTAGCGCCCGAACTAAGGACTAAGCCCAAGACGATTTATTTTTCTAAACACGTTGTAAAAAGCAGGTTTCCGGCTTCAATAAACTAATTTACCACAGATGCAGATAATCCGAGAACCAGACATAGACTGGTTTAGTGAAAGGCATTAAAATCGCGGAAAGAATATCGATTTTTACTACCGCACTATAACCAGTCAATATAATTATCGTCCAATTATGTTTTGCACCTTGAGTATTCGTCCCAATATCTTTCGTACCCTGGCGCGTTCATCTACGCAAAAATCGAATTTTGGGGGCCAGAAAAGATTTTTTTGCGCCAATCCTGGCGTGCCACTACGAGAAACACGCGGGAATTATTATTTTTCTGCGGGAATCCCGCAATGGCGCGTCCTGGCTGAAACACTGGTGATTTTTAAATTCAAGGGCAGATAACTCCAGACTTTCTGGTTCAATCAGAATCAATTTTAGGAATCTGATAGAGGACCACCTAGGGATCATTCCTGTGAAGTTTGATTGAAATCCATCTAGTAGTTTCTGAGGAGAAGATTTTTAAAGAAAAAGTTGACGACCGGACGGACGGACGGACGCACGCACGGACGCACGCACGACGGACACAGCGCCATGACAATAGCCCGCTGGCCTGAAGGCCAGTGGAGCTAACAAGCTTCAGTAACAAGGTTTTTGTTGAAAAGCGACAATATGGCTCCGTGTTACTAACAATTTTCTTACGGCCAGTGACTGATTTTCTGTATTGGAAAGGGTATAGCCTGATCACTTAACCAATAAGATCCCTAATCAGTATCTACACTGTATAAATAAAGCCAAAATTCTTGAACGTCGTAGGTCTATAGGTCTATTGTCCAGCAAGATTAACCCGGAACATCTGCATATGTAATGACTTGGGCAATGTTTTGTTGATACGCTCAACTAACAGACTTTGCACACGAAAATTAAGTTGTCCCGGGTTAATTTGAGTGGACTATACTTGTATATAGTTTCGGCTACGTAAAGTTATAACTCACTATGCCAAAAGTATAGCGTATTCTATGAAACGAAAACCCGGTGGTTTGTAAATTCTGACCCCGTGCTGGGTTAGTCTAATTGTTAACACATTAGCCATGATTAGGGGACTATTAATTACCAGACTAACCCATTAGTGTAAAACTTGATGATAACCTGTTATCCCAATACTGCAAAGTGACACCTTTTGACCCCCTCAAAAGAAAATGCCTGGAAAAACATTGAGGAAAATGAAGAAATTGCTTGTGATAAGCAATTTTGTCATTTCACACAATGTTAAGTCTACTCAAAAATACCAAAAGATGTAACATTTCATTCACTTAAAATTGTTGTCTGCAGCGTCTTTGAATTTGGACCAGTCTTAACATGTTCTGCCTGGTAATGGGTTAACCCATCTGTGGCAAAGGTTGTTCTTTGACAAAGGTTAAAAACAATGACAATAAAAATAAAATATTGCCCTTAAAGCTAACCCCTGCCAGGGAAGTCCAGAAACCAATAAAATAATTATGGAGAAAAAATGACGCTGTCGTGGCCGATATGACTTGCAAGCTTTAAAATAATAATACTAGTTGTAGAAAAAAAAAACATTTTAGGTTGACTTTATCATTTTTAAGTAACTACTTGCGACCCTAGGTGGCAGTCAGCGCAGACTGACTTGGTTCAAAACTACACAGATGGTCCCTTTATGCGAGATCGGACACGCAAAATTATATCATATATATAATATAAGCATACCATTATGTTCCCTATTTGGGGAGTCACTTTGCTATAGGGGGTCAGTCTGCAATATGAGGGGTCACTTTACTTCACGTAAGGGGGAGTCACTCTGCTATATAGTAGAATGACCGGGGAGTCGTTCTACTATAGGGAGTCACTTTACTTCATTACACCGGCATCATATTTCTCACCGTCATAACTAGACCTGATCATAGCCATGAAATTTTGGTCTCTCAAATTATTGTTTGGAAGTCAAAAAAGAGAATGACAGAGGTATTTTTAAATTTTTTAGTAATTGTCATCTGACCCCAAAAATTTGCAATGCTTGGGTAAGATGAAACATTTCAAGTACAAACAGACTAAAATAAGTAAACATATTTTGCATTTTGCCCAAAACAAATTGTGCAACAGAAGGGGTAGGCAGAGAGGAACCTATAGAAAGAGAGATGGCCTGATAGGTAAGGGCGGACCCAGGATTTTTAACTCGACTTTTCGAAGAAAATGAGAGCTTATACTGTCACCCGGGCATCGGCGTTGGCGTTGCAACAAAGGTTAGTTTTTTCAAACATCAATAACTTCCATACTATAAAAGGGAGTTCAACCAAAACTTGGAATACTCCCCTGTGAAATGCTTTGTCATTCTTCATGAAGTATTCAATAAATATTCATGAGCTATTCAAGAACGGAAAAAATGAAATCTTCATGAAGAAGAAGTGAACAGAAAATGGCCCATTTTGCATAAATCTTCATAAAAACAGAGTAACGAATTTTTCATGAAGTTGGAAATGCATAATAAATCCTTAAACCATGCAGTTTTGCATTCTGAGAAAAAGGCATGAAGTCTTCATGAATAAATAATCATATAATTCATGAAGACTTCATGCAAGAAAAATATGCAAACCATCTTAAGAAGAAATCATGATTATTCTGTTAAAAATGAGTATGGGCCATTTTCTGTTCACTTCTTTTCAATGAAGAATTCATGAATAATATTTCTTTACAAACTTCATAAAAACATACAGGTTTCTCTAAACACAGAGTAATGAATTTTTTATGAAGTTGCAAATGCATAATAAATCCTTAAACCAAGCAAAAAAAAAAAAAAAACATCACATCAAGGTCATGAAAAATACTAAAAACAATTTGTACAAATATGTTGCTGACAGAACAAAACTTAAGAAACTTTTTGTAGAACAGGTAGTTTCAGAACTGTAATAAGTAACAGGCCATTAAAAATCAATGATTCCTATTTATTGAAGCAAAATAATAACATCCATTTTACAGAATAATTATGTGGGTGGGGAATGGTAAAAAAAATAAACATTTGAATTTGTTAAATTTAGTCTAAAGAACACTTACTAACATTGCCTTCCTTGGTTTTATCATTTAGTGAGCTCCTTAATCACTTGATTATAACTAAAAATATTAATTATAACTCTTAACAAAAACATATTTCTTGACAAATAGTCAGACAAGCAAAATTCCCTCCATTATTTTCTAAACCACATGTCATATACTGGAACATAAATTAGACTGGGAGATCATGAACGTTTTAAGAACATTTTATGAACTGTACACAATCCATTATCAATTCATGATTAGTTCATGATTTATTCTTAATACAACAAAACAAGAATGTTTTATGAAGTACCGGTTTTAATTGCAGTAGAAAATATTCAGAAAAAAAATCATGAACAAGTTTCAGGATTATTCATGATTTTTTTTTAAATGAAAACTTCATAATAAATCCTTTGCATTCATCATGAAGGTTTTAAGGATTTTGTCAATCATTAATATCTTCATAATGTCTTCATGAAGCAATTATCATCATACTTCATGCAGAAAACTTCATGAAGTGTGTTAAAGAAGTGATAATGAGTAATGTATGAAACATTCTTAAGATTCATAATATGTTCATTATTTTATGAATTACATTTCACAGGGGCTTATTCACCATCACACCCTCTACCTTACTATCAGGGCCCATGACCCTGGCTCCACTATTTTTTGAGTTATGCCCCCTTTATACTAAGCAACTTTGAAAGTCGAGCGCGCTGTCTTCGGACAGCTCTTGTTTTTCCAGGGGTGGGTGGGGGTGGGGGGGGGGGGGGATGTTCAAGCCCAAATGACAGCTTTAAAGTGTGCTTAAAATAGTTGCTTAAAGCTGCAGTTACGAGGTTTTTGTTGAATTAGTGATATGTAACATTATACTAAAGTTATATGGTCAAACTTTAATTTTTCGGGCAATGCCAGTGGGGTCCGGACCCCCTGACACCCCCTCTAGATCCGTCCTTGGATAGGTTTCGTAAAATTAGTTAAAAGGTTAAAATTTCTGAGGTTATAGCATGATAAAGGCTAACCATCTCCTTTTAGTCTATTAAAATTAATGTTCTTATAAAAGCACTTCAAAATCTATCTATATATATATAGATAAGAAATAAGAAAATCTTCAAACCCTTTCGAAAACTGCAAGATTGTCCATTTTGGAAGCTGTTGCTGATCATTAAAATAGTCATTAATCAGAATTAGATTGTGTATATTTATATTAGAAGAACAGACAATATTGAAGCAAAAGGAGAAAATGGAGATTATCAACGTTTTCTTCTTTTACTACAATGTTTTACAAAGATTTCTATGTTACAGAAGTAAAAGCCTGGTCTGGTTTGGGAAGGGTTCTGCTAATCTCGATCCACATCCTTGAATTTTGATCAAGTTCAGTGGTCAATTAACCCTTTCCAAAACGACAAAATTTTAGGATGGTCCTATATAAAAGCTACTGTAGACGACAAAATGGATGTTAAAAGGAGGGTATTTGTGAAAAAATATGACACAGAAAATATTGAGACAAAAGGAGAAACTGCTGGTTATCAGCAGTTTCTTCTTTTGTCTCAATGTTTTCCCAAGCCTTTTCAATGGGACGTCAAAACCAGGCCTTGTTTGGGAAAGGGTTAAAAAAATCTTCAAACTTTCTTGAGATGACTAATTCTATTTTTTTTGGGGGGGTGGGGGGGTGGGGGGGTGGGGGGGTGTGAAGGCAGAAGATGGATAGATTTTCACAACAAAACAAGATCTGGAACAACAAAAGAAATTGCTGAAAATCAAAATATTCTCCATTTGTCAGAAAAGTGTTTGTGCCTCATCAAACACAATTAAATCCATGTTTGTTGTCATCTGCAGCAGCTTTGGATTTAGAAGTTTAACCCTTTCCAAAACAGCAAATTTTTAGGGCCATGCACTTCAAAAACTGCCACAAAATGACAAAATGGAAGTTTTAAAGATAGATTATGTTTAAAATATGACATATAAAACATTGAGACAAAAGGAGAAACTGCTGATTATCAGCAGTTTCTTCTTTTGTTTCAATGTTTTCCCAAGCCTTTTCTTTTAGGGATGTCAAAAGCAGGTCTTAATTGTTTGGGAAAGGGTTAACTCCCTTAGAAATGTTTGCCATTTGGGAAAGGGTTAAAAAAGATGATCTAATTCTTAATTTTGTCTGCTGATTAAGTACTTTCCAGAACCCTTTCCCAAAAAAAACAAAATAAAACGGTGGGGGGGGGGGGGGGGGCAAATTTGAAAGCTGCTGCACTTGTGACAAAATTCATAGTGATCAAGAAGGATTTATGAATATGGAAAAATTAGCACAGAAAATATTGAGGCAAAAGAAGAAAAAGCTGATCATCAGCATTTTCTTCTCTTGGCTCAATGTTTTCTTAAGCCTTATCTATAATAGGCCTTCACATCAAAAGTCAAAACCATGTATTGTTTGGGAAAGGGTTAAACAATCCCTTATTTTACAAAACCTCTAGAGAACTCCTTCAAAAGCAATTGAAAGAATGGATGAAAATGCTGAAGACCAGCATTTTCTTCTTTTCTTCAATATAATCGTATCCATACATATACTTCAAGTATCTTATCACAAATGTTAAATGTCTCTGTAAAATTGTTTATTAGAATCACCCTTTTTGACAAAAAAGTGCTTGAAAAGGGCTGATTTTCAGAAGAGATTTGGGGAGGGGCGTCTATTTGAATGACTATAATAGTCTATATTAAAATACTTGAAAATGAAATTGGTGAAAATTATAGTCATGAAAATATTGTGAAAATTGTGAAAAATCTTTTTCCCCGATTAGGAAAGTGTCAATAATTATCGGTCCCTATGACGAACATATCAATTACTCCCACGATATTTTCTATTTTCCGCAGACAATGAAATATCACAACAAACACCCCAGCTTCTTAATCAATAAAATAACGTATACAAAAAGAGTGACGCACTAAACTCTTTGCCTTAGGTTACAGCCAGACTATTGTAGAAATTTGTTTAACCTTTTCCCAAACGACAAAATTTTAAATTGGTCAAAGTTGAAGAGGGATTACATACTTAACCAATTACCAAACGGCAAATTTTCGACTTGTCTAAATTCAAAGATCTTGCTGACAAAAATTTCAAGTGAAGAAATTTAGCATTTTTTTTATACTTTCTGAGAACAAAACATTTTGGGAAATGAGGAAATTGCTTGTCACAAGCAATTTCTTATTTTCCAAAATGTTTTCCAAAGCAATGATCTTGTGGGGCATCAGAATCGTCAGTGCAAGGTAATGGGTTAACCCTTTCCCAAACGGCAAATTTTCAAAATTTGAGACAAAAGGAGAAAATGCTGGTTATCAGCAGTTTCTTCTTTAGTTTCAATGTTTTACCAAGTCTATTCTATTAAGGACGTCAAAACCAGGTCTTGTTTGTGAAAGGGTTAATCCATTCCACTAAAAGACTAACAATGTAAAATTTATTCACATGAAATTGTCATCTGCAGGCAAAAATCTTTCAGTTCAGACAAGTCTACATTTTCATGTTTGATAATGGGTTGAACAACAAAAGTTTAGATAATGGTCAAAATTAAAGAGAGGTAAGACACTTGAGTTGGTTCAGATATTTCAATTGCCATGTAAATGACCGCCAATAAAATCTGAAAAGGAAGTTAAAATCCTTTAACCCATTCTCAGACAGCCTGGTTTTGACGTCCCCAATAGTAAATGCTTGGGAAATCAGGATTTTCGCCTTTCGACTCAATATTTTCTGTGCTTTAATAAAATTTATATGCACAAATTCCATAATTCTTTACACCCATTTTGTCGTTTGCAGCAGCTTTCTAATTGGACCATCCTAAAATTTTGTTGTTTAGGAAACGGTTAGCCCATTCTCAATTGACAAATTTTCTATTTCAAAAGTAATACAGACGACAAAATTATACCGACAAAATTAACCAGACTCTCAGAATGAAAGATCTCTTTAAAAGGGAAGAAAATATTGAGGATAAGGGAGTATGTGCTGCAAATCAGCATTTTCTTCCTTTTCCTCAATATTTTCCAAAGCTTTATAATCAAGGTGTGTCAAAAAGGTTCCTGTTTTGGCATAGATTATTGTAGTTCAAATCTGGCAATTATTTCAATCTATTTAATTTAATCTGAGACTGTGTGGTTTATTTATTTTCACCCACATTTTGTTTAACCCTTTCCCAAACAAGACAGGATTTTGACATCTCTAGATCTAATACAGTAATAGAAAATGCTTGGGAAAAAATTTGAGACAATAGACGAAAATGCTGATAAGTTAACTAACATTTTCTCAATTTACCTTTATATTTTCTGTACTACGTTGTACATTAATCACACCTTTATCAACGTCCAATTTCTGGTCAGCAGCAGCATTCAAATAGTAGGAAGAGTTACAAACACAGAGGCGGATCCAGGATTTCTGTGAGAGGGAGTTCGGTTTTCAAAAAAAGGGGGGGGGGGGTTCGTTTGACCAATATTACATAATTTTGACTCAATTTCTGCATGAAAATGAAATAATCAGGCTACAAACGAACCCCCTCTGAATCCACCACTGAAACACTACTCATTATGATGACACAACCAACCTTTAATCTTTAAACTTTTCCCTAATAGTGCCTGATTTTGATGCCCCCCAACTTGGAAAGTTTTGGATACCATTAAGGGAAGACAAAAAAATGCTACTACCATTGTCCTGTTTTCCCTCAAAACTTATGTGATGTGGTATTACACACAAATATTCTGTTTATAATAATTTTTGTCTTCTGCAGCAGCTTTCAATTTTCATCTTAATATCAATTGTTTGGAAAAGGGTTACAAGGGTTCCTCGGTGGGCGCCAAATGTAACAGGTGGTGAAAAATATTGTGGCTCAACCGAGATTCGATCCCAGGGCCTCAGGAATACCGTTCCTACACTCTAACCACTGAGCTACCAAACCACATACATGTCGACATTGCCATACAATATAATTATGATATCACCAAATACCTGTACCCGGCTACAATTCCAAATAACTTTCTGTTTATTATGATAAATCATAATGATCAATGTAATCAAGGATAGGAAATTAAGTGGATTGTGTTGTTAGGCCTTTACCAGACGGCAAAATTTTAGGGTGGTCAAATTCAAAAACTGCCACAAATGACAAAATGGAAGTTATTAAAGATAGAATTTGTGTACAATATGGCAAAGAAAATATTGAGACAAAAGGAGAAACTGCTGGTTATCAACAGTTTCTTCTTTTGTTTCAATGTTTCCCCAAGCCTTTTCTAATAGGGACGTCAAAACCAGGTCTTGTTTGAGAAAGGGTTTTTAAATAATATTTTCTAATTTGTTAACTTTAGCTTTATTAGCCAATAATTTGAAAACTACTGTAGACATCAAAATTAAAGTTAAAGAAATTAATTTGTGAACATTATAGCTCAGAAAATATTTAGATAAAAGGAGAAAATGTGACCATTTTGAGATTCATAATTATGACGTCAGAATTTTATCAGTACTGATTACCAATCGATAAACTTTGAAGAGGAAAAATTCTTCACTTTCTACTGCAAAATGATAACTGTTGCAAAAAAAATGCAGCCAAATGATTACTGTTGCCAAAACATGTAGATGCAATTTGAACATTCTCTAATTGGGCCCTATTAGGGGTATACTGCCTTAAGACAGAATGTATATACAATACTATAGCACAGAAAATATTGAGACAAAAGAAGAAACTACTGTTCATCAGGGTTAACCCTTTCCAAAACAAGACCTGGTTTTGACCTCCCAAATAGAAAAGTTTTGGGAAAACATTGAAACAAAAGAAGAAAAATTTGATAACAAGCATTTTCTCCTTAAATTGCAGAAGAAAATGCTGATTACCAGCATTTTCTCCTTTTGCCTTGATATTTTCTATGCTTATTTTCTATACATGTATATATTGTAAACATTTTTTTTTTATCTTTATCAACATCCATTCTGTCATCTTACGCAGCTTTTGAATTGGACCATCCCAAAAGTTTCTTGTCAAGGAAAGGGTTAATTTCAAATTATAAAATCACCTTCTTGAACCTTGCAACATGACTTATACCAGACTTTATTTAACCCTTTACAAGATGGCAAAATTTTATATTGGTCCCTTTAATTCAAAGATTTGCAGACGACAATTTCAAGTCAATGGAATTTTGGTCCTTTTGGGTAGAAAAAATTGTCGGAAATGAACCACAATCTTTTCCAAAGTCTTTATCTTCTGGGGGGGGGGGGGGGGGGGGGGGTCAAAATTGTGGGAATAGGTTAAGCCTATCCCAAACGACGATGATATATAGAATATACCAATTCAAAAGCTGCTGCAGACGACAAAGTATATGTCAAGAAGATTGGATATAATCAAAATATAGACAAGAAAATATTGAGGAAAAAAGGAGAAAATGCTGGTTTTCAGCATTTTCTTGTTTTGTCTCAATGTAAAATTACAAAGCCTTTTTACTAGGTACGTCTGAACAAGATCTTTTTTTATCCGAGTTAAACCTTCTGAGACTGAGAGAAATTAAAAAGAAGTCAAGTATTAACCATTTCCCATTGAAGTAAGACCTGATTTTGATGTCCCTAACACTAGGCTTACAGAAAAGGCTTTGGAAAACATTGAGTTAAGAAAAAAAGTTGATGAATAGCATTTTCTCCTGTTGCACAAAAGTATTCTGAAATATACTATTCACAAGCTAAGATCCATTTCGTCGTCTGCTGCAACTTTCAAATTGGACCACTTTACAATATCGTCATTTGGGAAAGGGTTAAATCTCACCAGGAATGTGATATGTGCAACACATTTTTCAAAATGTAATCTGTTTAACCCATTACCAAACAACAAAATTTTAAGCTTGACCAATTCAAAAATGTTGCAGACAATAATTTTGAGTGAATGAAATTTTACATCTTTTGAGCTTTCTATGTAGAAAACATTGTGGGAAATGAAGAAATTGCTTGTCACAAGCAATTTCTTCATTTCCCACAATGTTTTCCAAAACCTTTATCTTGATGGTCGTCAAAGAGTGTCTTTGTATGGTTATGGGTAAAAATAATTGATTGATTGATTCATCCATTCATTGGTTGCTTGAATGAGGTTTAATGATTCTTTAAACTGTTATTGTCATATGATATCACCGAAGCTGGAGAACCTAACCATGGATTCCAGTCATTTATCATAGCTGTACAACGAAAATATCTAATCCGAGGTTCAGCTGCTCAAACTCATGACCCCTGCATTGACTAACTCTGACATTACCAACTGAGCTATGTAGAAAACATGTATATATTTTAGAAAAGAAAATACTGAAACAACTGTAGCAGAAAATGCTGGTTTTTCAGTATTTTCTCTTTTAGTCTCAATATTTTCCAAACCCATTTCTACTATGAATGTAAGAGCCAGACTTTTTTTCTGTGTTTGTGATACGGATAAATAAAAAAGTATCCTTACCAACAGCCTCTCCAATCATAAACAAAGTGCAAAGTATAGAGACTGTGATCAGCTGATTCCGGGCGATCTTGTCTGGAGGTAACTTTCCATTGTGTGCATGACAATGCCATTTCTCGTTCTTCATTTGTGGATTTTCTGGATCTGCGATAAGTGTCATTTCCACTTCCTCTTGATCCATTACATAATGATCAACAAGCAGATCGGAATCTGAAGATTGTACGGAATGTTCAGATATTGTATTATTAGATCTATCACCGGTATAACTTTTCCCCTGAAACTGTAATGGTGTTAAGGTGTTTAAACAATTCACCCCTTCTCCCCCTTGCCCTATCACACTGTCGCTGGCCGATCTGTATTGCCTTATTTCTACATCATCTAAATCATTGTCAGTCAATCTTTCTTCTGAAACGGTAGATTCAACGGAATTGGATACAATATTTTCCTCCGAGTCCAAAAACACAAGCCTAGGTATGTAGGAAGACGGTTTAAAATCCGTGTCAATTTCACCTGTCAAATCCTCGTCCGCGGTTATTTCGATGACAGCCGGTTCAGTAGGGTAGTAAACATTACTAGTCGACAATACACGTGAATCGTGACCATCAGACCTTGACGCTACTATTGTCGACTGTTCTAGTTGGCTGCCGCCGACGTAATTATTGGTGTAACCAATTAGATTTTCCTGTGACTGCTCCGTCACGCAAAAGTGGCCCACTTCATCCGCCATTTTTTCTCAATGGTTGTCACGTGATCTTTGAGATTTTGATGTCACATGACAAATAATTTATCTTCATCCCTTCCACTGATGATAAAAACAAAACCTCTTGAAATTAATCTTGAAATGACACTCAATTTTGAACTTTGGAAATGAATAGTTGAGCAGACGAATTCTCGTCTAAAAATTATTTTTATAGACGACAACGACAATACGATTTTCATTCGACTGGCGTTTTAGCCTTCACCCTACAGAAAACCATTTCCGTAGACTGGTACCCATTCGTGTAAATAACTGAATTTACGACTGGGAACAGGTACTGCATCCTGTCCTTTGATTGGTCAATCGATGTAATCGATAGACCAATGAAACGGCTCGGTGTATGGAAAGCGTCACCTGTCCAGGCCGTCTGAGTGACCGTCAGATATTAGCTATTACCGTACTGAAATCCGTAGTAGATTTCAAGTACGGGAACCAGACTACCATTTCCGCTGCCGGGTCCACGAGCGAATGGATTTGTGCGTAAATAACAACGACACATATTTCGTAACATTCAGAACATTGAAAACGTTATTCTTCACACAAAAAAGACAATATGGCAGATTCAAGTCTTGACGACTTCTTTGCTAAAAAGGACAAGAGTAAAAAGAAATCTAAGTCTTCAAAACTGACACCTGGTGACATTCTGGCAAAATCTGAAGAATCGACAAAGAAAGAAAAGAAGAAAAAGGATAAAGAAAAAACATTGACAACATCCAATTCAACCAACAACAGCAACACAACAGGAGCTATTGTAAACCAAGAAGAGGTTTTAGTTGGATTTATCATCCATACACTAAGGCCTCGAACAGAAGTTTTAGTCTGCTTACTTTCTCTTTTGGATTCTGTCTTTTTGATCAATGATTGTTTCAACATTCCAGATGCTATGACAGCTTGGAGACCCTGGGTGAACATGGTTACAATACAGCTCGCCGTTTTTGCCTATTTTCACGCATTACCGCGGTTTGGTTTCGGGTGGAGAAAGGTGATGGCCATGATGAGCGTGTTTTTTCCACCAAAAGTCATGAAATAATGGCAATGTACCACCGCGATTTTCCACTTGACCACTGCGAATTGCGATAGTTTGCCTGGACAGGCTTAGAATATACTTGGCGTTTCCACTCTGAGGGCGGAAAAACAGGTGATCATCACAATTTTCCACCCCCACGTGATTCGCAGTGAGTTGCGGAAATTGAGAGTGGAAAATCACCGGATTTTCCACCCGAAATTTTTCTTGCTTACGGTGGGCGAGTGTTTTAGGCAAAAAATATGCGAGCTGTACTGTACCTAGTTTGGTTAGTTTGGTACAAACTAAAGACTTGTCACTGTAAAAGTTAGTGACAAATTGAACATTTAATTATTTTGCGTTGTCACTCTTCTGACTTCAAAATCTTTAACATTTTGTTATTTCCTAAACTATCTGTATATATACTGTGGAAACACCTTTTCGGGTATTAAATTAATGGCTGATGAAGAACTTGTCCACCATTAAAATTTTTGCATAGGCAGTATCTGGATAGAAAATTAAATGAGAGACATAACTTCCATCGGAGAGTTAAATGTAGACTAAAGCTACTGTTGTTTTCCTGTTGTTAGCATGCTTGTTACTCATTGTAGATACATATTTTTGTAGTAAGAAGAAGTTTGGGAAATGGCAATTGCCTGGCAAAATTCTGTCAGTCATTTGATCTCACAGAACAGGATTTATAATCTGTTAGACTGAATTTCGATTTTCCTTTCAGAAAAAAAACACAATTTTTTATCCCAGCATACAATTATGTTATGGTGTAAATAATCACTCGCTTTGTTGCAGATTCAAAACATTTATACTTGTTTACAAACAAGTATAAATGCTTTGACTCTGCAACAAAGCGAGTGATTATTAGTATGACATAAATTGTTGTCTGGGAAGGGACTGAATCTACAAGTTTTCCTCTCAGATAGTCTTTTGAATCAAAATTAGAGGACAAACTCTTAGATGATTTCTAACAGAATTTAGGATAGAATCTTGCTTTCATGATTTTCACAGAATCATAAGCACGGTGTATAATCATGTGACTCAAAATTTCTGATAATCTTCAATATCTTTTTTAATACTTGACCAATTTGAATTCGGTTTGAAGCAGTGAAGGGGGGAAATGTCAGGAATAACCTGGATGTTTTATTTTTTTTGAAAAATCATTTGATAAAAAAGTTATTGAAGATAAACCAAAATTTTGGTTTATCTTCAATAACTTTTTTATCAGTTGATTTTTCAAAGATCAACCACGCTTCCTGGCATTTCCCTACCTTCTCTGCTTTAAACCGAATTCAAATTGGTCAAGTATTAAAAAAGATATTGAAGATTATTGGAAATTCTGAGTCACATGATTATACACTGTGATATTGCTTTCATGATTTTCATATCATAAATAGATTTATAATGATTTGTTACATTATATTGCATGCTATAACCAAATGTACTAACAACAGGAGAAAGGTTTCCACTTTATAATTATTAACCCTTTCCTGAAAAACATTTTAGTATGGTCCAGTTTGAAAGGTACAGTAGACAAAAAAGTGAATGTTGATTATCAAGACAGAATTTGTGTGCAATTTAGCGCATAAAACATAGGGTCAAAACTAGAAAATATGATGGATGTAAAATTTTTCTCCATATTTTCTCGAAGTTTATTCTATAAGGTGTGTCAAAAGATATTGTTTTGGGAAAGGGTTACTTCTATTATGTAATACTGTTGTTTTTGATATTTATATGTCTATAAGATTTTTTTTTAAGACAAATGTAGACTAGCTGGAAATAGCCATTCAATTGATCTTTCTGATCCAGAAACATTCTTTTCAAAGCTTCATTCAATTATACTGTAACCATTTGTATGTACATGTGAAACATTTTATCAAGATTTCAATAATCAATTTGTAAAAGAAAAAATTGTAATTTGTCTTTAGTTTTTTGAAAATTTGAATACAATACGAGGGCTGTTTATAAAGTATCTGGAATGGTTTCGTAAATTTTTAATTTATGTGCGAATTGTAGCAATATTTTCAACACTTACGCTTGATCTTTTTCATAGAACTATTGTCATATGTGTTTATTATCATAAAGATTTCGCTGATTATGAATTACCCATCAACGCTCAAAACATTGAATACCGCTGCTCAAGCACCATATTTGCTATATCAGGAAATCAGTGTATTCACCTACGTTTGTTCACGAAATTGACACCAAATGTCAGCAGATGACATTACGTTTGCCAAGAAAAAAATATGCTCAAAGTTAACAAGCATTTTGGGCAACTTTTGGCGTGAAAAATGCAAAATCTGATCGCTTTGAAAGTAATTGATAAGTCACATTGTAGCCAATTATCCAAAGTTTCCCTGCTCAATGTGACCCTACATTTCCATAGCGACTGCCGAATGGGCCCTAATGCAAACAGCCTAGTTTTTATTGCAGGATCAAATGCCTAATTCTTTCAAGTTATTTGTGTTGAAAATTTTATAGTAGTTGGTTTAAAAGTTAAAAAATTGTCATGCTATTCCGGATACTTTATTAAGAGCCCTCATAGGTATTAGTGAATCAACATTTATAGTTGTTTTTTTTATGCTCCCCGAAAAAATTTCGGGGGAGCATATAGTCGCCACGCTGTCTGTCCGTCTGTGTGTCTGTCCGTCTGTGTGTCCGTCTGTGTGTCCGTCCGTCCATAGCCATATCTCAGCAACCCTTGGACCAAATTCAATGAAACTTCACATGTGAACTCCCTGGGTCAATACCAAGGGATCTTTTTTTCCGTTTGTAAATTTAAGGCTGTGTCATGGAAAAAGGGGCCTTAGTGCAAAAATTAGTTTTTCTCTTATTTCTCTTCATCTAATGGGCAGAATTTAATGAAATTTTGTGCTCATGTAATAAATAGGATGTTCTAGACCATATTCTATAAATAATGTGTGTACAAAAAAGCTGTCATGGGAAAAGGGGGCTTAATGTATGATAGTTTTTATTTTGTGACAAACACTTATTCGGGGAGCATAATCCGTCTGTGACGGCTCTTGTTTTTGTATTATCAACATTAATCACATTTGAGTCATTTATTTGATAGGAGGAAGAATGGAAAGAAGTAGAAGAGGAAAAGGAGAAAGATTACACAGGATTGAGAATAGCCAATCTACAAATTAGGTATGTTACAGTATAGAGTTTAGTGTTTTTCCATGCCCAATAAACTGTGGGGGCCTCACTAGTCCACTACGCCTTTAACCCATTACCACACAATGACTCTTTTTGACTCCCTAGCATTTTCTCCTTTTGTCCCAACATTTTCTATTAAAGCTAAATTAATCATATTGTCATCTCCAGCAGCTTTCAAATTGAAACACCCTGAAATATTGTCATTATAGAAAAGGTTAATCAATCGATTGTTTCTGTACTCTAACTTAGGAATAGTTTGACATGGGAAACGTTTACATTAATTGCCCTTTACCCAAGGTGCCCAATAGTTTTTGGTTCACACAGGTCAAAGATCAAGGTTATAATTTGACTGTTTAAAATCTGTCTCTGTGCTTCAACTCAACCGTTTGACCAAGAATCATGAAAAGGAAGGATATTTGTCAGCTTTGTGACAGTTCTAGTTGAAATTTTTATGCTCCCCGAAAAAATTTCGGGGGAGCATATAGTCGCCATGCTGTCCGTCCGCCCACAGCCAGATCTCAGCAACCCTTGGACCAAATTCAATGAAACTTCACATGTGAATTCCCTGGGATTTGAGGCTGCGTCATGGAAAAAGGGGCCTTAGTGCAAAAATTAGTTTTTCTCTAATTTCTCTTCATCTAATAGGCAGAATTTAATGAAATTTTGTACTTATGTAATAAATAGGATGTTCTAGACCATATTTTATAAATAATGTGTGTACAAAAAGGCTGTCGTGGGAAAAGGGGGCTTATTGTATGATAGTTTTTATTTTGTGACAAACACTTATTCGGGGAGCATAATCCGTCTGTGACGGCTCTTGTTGTTACTTTTTTAGTGAGAGAGAGGAAGAAGAGGAGGAAGATAAAGAGAATGATGATGAAGAGAGTGACGGAGAGAATAAAGAAAAGAAAGATTCTGTTCAACAGGGACCCTGGAAATCTACAGCCATAAATACACCTCAACCTACAGAAACAGGTATTGTATTTATAATAAATTACCCCACCCACCTTGAACATAGGTTAGAGGAATTATAAAGAAAAGAAAGATTCTGGTCAACAGGGACCCTGGAAATCTACAGCCATTATTACACCGCAACCCACTGAAACAGGTATTGTATTTGTACTTGAAGGTGCCAGCTCACTTGATTATCATATCGTTGGTATGATGCACAATACTCCAGTCTATCGATTTAGATTTAAAACAGAGGTCTTGTCTCATATTTTGAGTTATACCCCTTCTACTTTGTTGGTGGCAGTATAATGATACTCTGAGTACAATTATACTGCCACCTACGGAGTAGAGGGGGTATATTGGGTTTACCATGTTTGTCTGTTGGTCCATAGACTTTTTCGTTTCCATGCTCAGGCTCAAGAACAGTTTGACCTAATACCGTTGAACTTTACACATATGTTGCACTTTACCCTAAAAGGTGCCCTTTTAATTTTTGGTCATGAAGCTACCATATTGCATTTGACTCAAGGATGTTATCTTTCTTTAACAAATGTCTTTCAATTTTGTCTTTTCATTTAATGCTTTTGCATTTTGTGTCTGTTCTAGTAATTGAACCTGAACCTCCCAAGCCAGAACCACCAGCAAAAACTCCAGGCAAATATATACCCC
Organism: Fragum sueziense; assembly: GCA_963680895.1. Taxonomy (NCBI): domain Eukaryota; kingdom Metazoa; phylum Mollusca; class Bivalvia; order Cardiida; family Cardiidae; genus Fragum; species Fragum sueziense. Next base: position 11,613,653 of record OY804600.1, on the reverse strand, counting down.
CAGCTCAGCGCGCCGCCGCAGCTGCCGGCGGTGGCAGTACTCCACAAGGCCCAACTATACCCTCACATATACTGAACAGAAAAAATAAAAAAGCAGCGCCGAATATAAAGAGTGAAGAAGATTTTCCAACTCTGGGTGTTAACCCTTCACAAATTCCTTATGATAGGTAGGTATAGCTTGAATATATTGAGCTTGATTTTCTGAGAAATTGTGGAGCTTTTCTAGTGTATTGTAAACTGGTAACACTAATATGTCGGTTTCTAAATCAGGGGCTACGAGTCCAGGATTTGATTCCTCAATTTAGTAAATCAGATGTTGGCTTAGTGCTTTTAAAATATACATGTAGTAGTCCCTCAATTGCATTAGTATGTTTCAATTTTTTGGCTTATCCTGGATAGATCAGGCAGTAATATCAGACTCTATCGATCAAGGGGACATTGGTTTAAACAGCCAGCTCAGTCTTTCTGACATTTGACAAGTCATAAAGATGAACTGTTTATGAATTGACTAAGTGGGGTGAGCAGTTGGAGACGCAGATTGGATGTTGTTGTTGTTATGCTCCCCGGAAAAATTTCGGGGGAGCATATAGTTGCCACGCTGTCCGTCCGTCCGTCCATGTGTCCGTCCGTCCGTCCGTCCACAGCCATATCTCAGCAACCCTTGGACCAAATTCAATGAAACTTGACATGTGAACTCCCTGGGTCAATACCTAGCATTTTTTTTCTCCGTTTGTAAATTTAAGGCTGCGTCATGGAAAAAGGGGCCTTAGTGTAAAAATTAGTTTTTTCTCTTATTTCTCTTCATCTAATGGGCAGAATTTAATGAAATTTTGTGCTCATGTAATAAATAGGATGTTCTAGACCATATTCTATAACTAATGTGTGATCAAAAAAGCTGTCATGGGAAAAGGGGCTTAATGTGTGATAGTTTTTATTTTGTGACAAACACTTATTCGGGGAGCATAATCCGTCTGTGACGGCTCTTGTTTACTCATTCCCACACATTAATGCTTTTTGACGCCACTAAAGAAGAAGGCTTTGGAAAACATTGTGGGAAATGAACAGATTGATTGTGACTAGCCATTACTTCATTTCCCACAATGTTTTCCACCAAGAAAGACAAAAAATTTCAAATTCCATTGACTTAAAAATTGCCATCTGCAACATTTTTGAAATTCATCTAAAATTTTGCTGTCTGGCAATGGGTTAAATCAAATTCTATGCCTCGTTAACACATTTATTTCAAATTTCAAGAGCATGTACAGTGGTTCAATGATATTCTGATTGTCGCCAAATAAAAAAGACCATGTCCATTTACTAAATGCAGGTTATACTGGTCGAAACGAAATCATATCTATGTCGTATGATAATCAGGATTGTAATGTTATATTGACAAGATGAGTTCCATGTGAGTCTCTATGATAATATGTTTTTATAGGTTAAAGGTTTGTTTATAAACATCAGATTAGCGTTGGACAACTGTATGTATGTTTATTTCAGTGATACTAAGAATTTTGAAAAAGTCCAGCACGGAAGTCGACAGATAGAGGACCCATCGAAACACATACAGACGCTTACTCTAGGAAATAAATTTGCTGCTCTCCAAGATTGATGATAAATAGGACTAGAGGATCTATCTAAAACCATTTCCACACATTGGCGCTTTTTTATGCTACACAAGATCAAGGCTTTAGAAAACATTGTGGAAAATGAGCGATTTCTTCATTTTCCACAATGTTTTCTACCGAAGAAGACCCCAAAAGAATTCAATTTCATTTACTTGAAATTTTGGTCTGCAACATCTTGAAAATTGGATGATCAGTCTGAAATTCTGCTGTCAGGTAATGGGTTAACACATAGACTCTTTATTTTGTCGGGTCATGTTATTGTGGCACATATTTTAAAAAATTGTTCATGTAAACAAGGGGAAAGAAGGTTACAAATGTTAAATACAAGTTTGCTTGTGTTGGTTCAAATTTTGCAGGTGTGAGACACCTGCAAAATTTGAACCATCACATGCAAAGAGGTAAATTTTGGGAATATGTTCCATATAATGTCTGGACTAAAGGAATAAATTTGCTGTTCTCCAAGATTGATTATGAATAGGACTAGATACCGTAATAACAAAAAAAATCTATGAAATGGTATTCTAACAGTGATTTTTTTACAATTTTAAGAGTGTGAGTCCTGAGGACTCGCTGGATTCCATATCAATGAGTCCAGCTACTAGCTTAGTGAGTCCAATACACTATTTTTAATAGGAAATCTGTAAAAATTGTTGCATCCTGGGACTCGCTAGAATTAAAACTTTGCATCCCAGAGACCAAATTATGAGTAAATGTAGCAGGATGCGCAGGTAAATAAATCACTGTTCTAACCAAGGTCACTTGTCAGACCATATCCAGCATAAAATATTTTGGTTTGGTCCGAGTTTCCAAGTGTTTTCAGTCTGAAGGATTGAATGTTATCGAAGTCAATGTTTGCCAAAGCTTTCTTTTTTTTTTTTTTTTGACATAAAAAGCAGGACTCGTTGCTAGCCTTCTCTAATAATCATCTAAGTCTTGGTCCTGTGTTAGAAACCTTCAAGTTAGTTAAGGGTTGAACTTTATACCATTGTCCTGCTGACTTAGAATTTTGTATACTGGTAAAACTATTTGCCCATTTAATAAAGAGACATTTCAATAAGTTTGTATTAAGTTTTTACTGAGTAGAAAGCAGGCAGTGTAGGCTAAAATCAGACTGCAGTTCTATGCAGGCTGATCTTAGTCTATACTGCCTGCTTTCTACTTGAAGCTTTGTGTACTATAGGAATAGGATGTGAACAGCATGAGAAGGGTTAAATATAGTTTTTGACAGAAAAAAATCAAACTCGCCAGAAACCACACAAAAAACTTTTGAAAAGATGATTATTTATTAGTCTAATGAAAATCTTTTTGTGGGTACCCACAACATGTGACAACTGATGTGTACCTCCATTTTGTGTCTATCACAATTTTGAAATTCTTTGTTTTGCCATAATTTGCTTAATTTATGTATTAACACACACACACACACACACACACACATGAAAAGAAACATTGAAAGAAAAGTGAAAAATGTTTTTCAGCTATTTTTCCTCACAATATCATTCAAACAAATCTCCAGAACAGACATCAAAACCAGATTTTGTTCATGAAATGTTAAAACTAGTGATATTGCGCACTGTGAAAGTAGAGCATTTGTGGCTTTTATAAGATAGAAAATAAATTGGTTTTGAATAATAGTCTACTTTTGAATGCCTATAACATTGTAATTGCAAATTCTGTGTCTGTTAGTACAGTTATCTTTGTAGAAAATTTGATTTTTTTGTCATTTTATGTTCTCATAAATTAAAGTTTGAGATGGGATACAGAAATGAGATGGGATACAGAAAAATAAGCCTTAATGTATTTGAGACCAAAATCACACCATGACACCAGATCAATCTACATAGAAAGCTACCTGATCAGGTTTCAATGATGTTCTACTGTCCAAAGGTTGATAAGTAAGACATTTAGACAAGAAAGAACTACCCAGATCATTATCACATCATGTGAGCATGCAAACTGATCTGGATCCTTGTTGGTCTCAAATGTCATTCGTCATTTTCCTTATCCCAGCTACTGATATTGACATAAGTGCTATAGAAGTACAGTCGACACTTGCTAAGTCAAAGTCAGAGGGACTGTCAAAATAGCTCAACTTATCCGGAGTTTGACTCGTCCAATTTTGTTCAATTTCGATTAAAATCACATTTGACCATTTTTGTTGCTCACCAAATGCATTCATAATTCAAATATAGTAGGAAAAGGAAATAAATTTCTATCCTTTTCTTTCTATATTTCAAATGATACAGTTATTTCAAAATAATTTCGTTAAAACTTTTTGATTTTCATTGGTTTAGGACTGGACCAGACTTTCACTTGAACTTCGACTTAAGCAGAAATTTGACTCATCCAATGTCGACATAACAAGTGTCGACTGTATTATCCAGATTTAAATTTGAAATAACATTAAAACACCTGATGGTTGTTCTGTTGTTATCAATGCAATGAAAACGTGCTTAGGTTCACTATCCATTGAAATTCTGTATGAAAGGCAAACCATTTAGGGATTATTTTGGAAGTTGAAAAGGTTAAATGTGTTTCTTTTTTCCATGTATTGATTTCATTATTTATGTGCAAGTTCCGTTTCATGAATCCATATCCAAATAATGATGTATTTTGACTCCCTAGAAGATAATGGCTATGGAAAACAGTGGAAAATTTCCCACAATGTTTCCTATCCCAAAAGTTGTAAAACTTTGAACTTTTATCAATTTGTCCTCTGCAACATCTTTGAATTTAGATCAGTCTACTATTAACTCATTACTGCATAGTGACACCCTTTGACTCCTTCATAAGAAAGGGCTTGGGAAAACATTGTGGAAAATGAAGAATTGCTTATGACAAGCAATATATTCATTTCCTACAACATTTTCTAACCAAAAATGGAAAGAGTTTTAAAATTTTAACAGCTTGAAATTGTCATCTGCATCACTTTTCAAATTGGAACAGTCTAAAATTTTGCCGTCTGGTAATGGGTTAATCCGCAAGTAAAAGACAGAAGGGAGTAATTCAAAACATGTAAGCACATATGAAGTTATTTGAGCTTATTTAAGTTTTGCAAGAAACCTATACTTGTAAATGCATAAATATTGTATGTTTAAGTATAAATGATGAATTGGTACAGTTAATTATCAAAATTTTTAAAAGTTCTTGTAACAGTGTGAATGAATGAAAGATTTTATGTTACGGAGAAAAGAAAATCCTTTATATCTTAAATGTGCTATTTCTTTGATAAAAGTGATATCGGTTTGGCTTAACCCTTTCCCACACATTGACGCTTTTTGACGCCCCACAAAATAAAGGCTTTGGAAAACATTGTGGAAAATGAAGAAATTGCTTGTGACAAGCAATTTCTTCATTTCCCACAATGTTTTCTACCAAGAAAGACCAAAAAAATGTTAAATTGTGTTCACTTCAAATTGCCGTCTGCAGCATCTTTGAATTTGGAAGAGTCCAAAATTTTGTCGTCTGGTAAAGGGTTAAATGTGCTATTTCTTTGATAAAAGTGATATTGGTACGGCTTAAAGTTACATCTATCATGTTGAAATTAAAACATTTTGATCTAATTGTGAGTTAAGTTTCTAATTTCTTTTGCCAACTATCTTTCCCTGTTTAAAAATTGCCTTGACATTGGTCACTTTTCCCGCTTATTCTTGGAAATATACCAACCATAGTAACCAACCTGCGGCAACTGCAAGTGCTATGGTCTCACTATGTCAGTCATTAACCCTTTCCGAAACAACAAATTTTTGGCAAGTTCCAAATTCAAAGATGATGCAGACGACAATTTCAAGTTAACCCATTACCACACAGTGACTCCTTTTGACTCCCCACAAGATAATGGCTTTGGAAAACATCGTGGAAAATGAAGAAATTGCTTGTTACAAGCAATTTCTTCATTTCCCACAATGTTTTCTACTTACAAAGACCAGAAAATGCACAATTTCATTCACTTGAAATTGTCGTCTGCAACATCTTTGGATTTGGACCAACCTAAAATTTTGCCGTTTGGTAAAGGGTTAAGGAAATTTAAAATCGTTTGGTCTTTTTTGGTAGAAAACATTGCGGGAAATGAAGAAATTGCTTGTCTTTTATCTGTTGGGGCAGTCAAAAAGAGTCAATGTGTAGGAATGGGTTAACATGGGGTCTTGGGTAAGTCTGTGGTCACTGCATCCAGGGTTGGATCCGTTTTCGCAGCAAACATCCTTTCTAACATTTATCTCCCACCTATAGATGGATAATCATAAACCTTTGTGGCAAGCAGCTAAAGGTCTAAAGGTTTTATTGAGTACCAAATGGGTCAAAAGTCTATTTAGAGTGTGCATGCATAAAATATACGCGTCGACGCATAAATTTTATGCGTCGACGCGTATATTTACGCGTCGACGCATAAAATTTACGCGAGCAGTTGAAAATTTATGCGTCGACGCGTAAATTTTCAACTGCTCGTGTAAATATACGCGTCGACGCGTATTTTATCTATTAACCAATCAGATTCTTCGTTTCATCCATCAATTTTTGTCGAGCCCGCTTGCGGTGAGCTCGACATAGTTGTCACAATGGCGGTTCGGTGTATGTGCGTTAGTGCGTGCGTGCGTTAGTGCGTGCGTGCGTGCGTTAGTGCGTGCGTCCGTCCGGATGGAGCTTGTCCGGGCCATAACTTCACCATGGATGGAGGGATTCAGAAATAACTTGGCACAAATGTCAAGCTCAGTAAGGCGGAGTGTCGCGTGCAAGAACCAGATTCCAAGCTCAAAGGTCAAGGTCAAACTTGGAGGTCAAATGTCAAAAATGAGAAGATTTTTGCTTGTCCGGGCCATAACTTCACCATGGATGGAGGGATTCAGAAATAACTTGGCACAAATGTCAAGCTCAGTAAGGCAGAGTGTCGCGTGCAAGAACCAGATTCCAAGCTCAAAGGTCAAGGTCAAACTTGGAGGTCAAATGTCAAAAATGAGATGATTTTTGCTTGTCCGGGCCATAACTTCACCATGGATGGAGGGATTCAGAAATAACTTGGCACAAATGTCAAGCTCAGTAAGGCAGAGTGTCGCGTGCAAGAACCAGATTCCAAGCTCAAAGGTCAAGGTCAAACTTGGAGGTCAAATGTCAAAAATGAGATGATTTTTGCTTGTCCGGGCCATAACTTCACCATGGATGGAGGGATTCAGAAATAACTTGGCACAAATGTCAAGCTCAGTAAGGCGGAGTGTCGCGTGCAAAAACCAGATTCCAAGCTCAAAGGTCAAGGTCAAACTTGGAGGTCAAATGTCAAAAATGAGATGATTTTTGCTTGTCCGGGCCATAACTTCACCATGGATGGAGGGATTCAGAAATAACTTGGCACAAATGTCAAGCTCAGTAAGATGGAGTGTCGCGTGCAAGAACCAGATTCCAAGATGAAAGGTCAAGGTCAAACTTTGAGGTCAAATGTAAAAAATGAGTTGATTTTTTATGTATATAGTCAAACTTTGAAATTCATCTCCTCCAAAACTACAGCCCAGATTTCAAACTAATTTGGCACAAATATTCTTTGGATGGCCCTCTACCAAGATTGTTCAAATTATCTCAATCCGTAAAAAACATGGCCACGTACAGCTACGTGCAGCTAATTTTCGTACTTCTCAGAATGTTCAAATTATTCCGATCCGTACAAAAAATGGGTGCCAGGGGGCATGGCTTATTTTCCTTATATGTGACCCGTCGCGCTAAAAGGGACCTTATCGGATTTGTGAAAAGTATCGACCCTAGTCCGTCTGCGCAGTCCGCGCAGCCTGACTAGGGTCGAAACTTTTCACGTTTAAGTATTTTCTGAATCTAGAATGTTTTCTCTACCTTACAATATTTTCGTTTTCCAAATACGACATCGGATGGACTTCTGCTTGGTCTGGTATATTTCTCGGAATTTGGTTTTATGGACTTAGCATAAGGTCCCTTTTAGCGTGACGGGTCACATATGTATACTCAAATTAATCCATTCTGGTATCTCGTTATAAATACATAGACATGTAATATTTTGTGAACAATAAACTGTCTCACCATGATCCCCATCATTCCAACTTATTTTGTCCCCACTTTTACAACGCCATTGTAATGACAGCTGTAGACATAGGTATGGTCTTCTTTCTTCAAAATGAGCGGGCTCGACATGTTGCCCTTCGGCATCTAGTATGGTATATAGGGAAAGGTTTGTAACCGCCCCTCCCATTGGCCAGCCTCGTTTTCACATTTTTTACTACTGCTCGCGTAAAATTTACGCGTCGACGCATATATTTTCAACTGCTCGCATAAATTTTATGCGTCGACGCGTAAATATACGCGTCGACGCATAAAATTTATGCTTCGACGCGTATATTTTATGCGTGCACGCTCTTTCTAGACTTTTGACCCATTTAGTACGTCATAAGGTTTGGTATCAATATTGTGGTAGTACTGGTGAGAGAGATGGCAGGTATCCATGGATAGGTGCAGCCGCCGATGTGATAGGACCGTAACAGCTGAAGGAGTTGTAACTCCATTTAACCCATTACCAAACAACACAATTTTAAGCTTGTCAAAATTGAAAGAAGTTGCAGATGACATTTACAATGTGATGAAATTTTGAAATTTATTGCCTTTTGGGGTAGAAAATATTGTGGTAAATGAAAGTGCTTGTGACAAGCAATTTCCTAATTTTCCACGTTTTCCCAATTCTTTTCTTGTGAGGGAGTCAGAAGGGTTAAGTAATGGCTTAGGGTAGAATGCCTGTAATATGGCCATTTTGAGGTTCATAAAACATCAGATTTTTCCGAGCTTCGTCGTTACGTAACCAAATTTATTCTAGCCGCGTGCGATTTAGGCCGGTAGAGCTCTTCTAAAAGTGGTAGCGCTAGTCTGGTTCCCGCCTCTGTTGTAAACTGACACGATTTAAAAACGCAAAATAGTACTTTTACAGATGGTATCTCCTACATCCTACAAAACCGATGTATAGCCATGTAAAATTGTAAATGTTACAATTGTTAACATAACAGGACAGAAAATGACCTTTAAAGCCACGAATAATGTCTGAATGGACGTCAGATTATGCCAAAATGCACGTTGTGTCAAGAGCCCGGCATTGAACATCGACGACAGCGAACCCAGTGTTTTCACAGGCGATTTATCACCATGTCGCGATGTATAGGACGCCCGAGATTACCAACCATAGAATTTGCTGTAGACTGAACCGTCACAAATCTGTTGCGTTAGTGACGTTGACGTATGCAATTATGTTGACGTACAGTTGTTACACGCAGCTGACCGGGACGTGGGTGGTCTGTAAATCTTCCTGTGTCGTTTACACGTCTCATAAACCTTGGAACCGTCGATTCGGCTTCATTAAAGCGTCTAGCTACCTACATTTGCGAAACACGGCAAACCAAAAGCCCCAAAACTCGGTTCCTTTTTCGCAAAGTAGGCCTCAGCATTTTATACAAAATTTTCTTTCGTTGTTCTCGTATGTTTTCAATAAGTAAATCAAAGTGGCAATTTGTACACAAAAAATCTTAGTGATTTAACACGTGGTCTGAATGCACGAGACGCACGAGCATTTAGTGATGGGCGGTTCAGATGTCCGGATAGTTTACAGAAAACACGACAAAATTGCTGAGACGTGAAGCGTATACATTGTCTCATACATGTCCCCAGATATGGTGCCGATCGAGGCAATAGGAAAGGAATGGTTAATGAAAGCGTGTTTTGCGTTTTTAAATCGTGTCAGTTTATTTATTCTACAACGTAGTGTATCAGAGGTGGGAACCAGACTCTTCTAGAAGAGCTCTACCGGCCTAAATCGCACACGGCTTATATGATCATCGTAGTTGAATGGGATGTAAAATACTTGGATGTCCTTCGCTCCTACCATATAATGCTTGATTCTGATAATCACTACTTTTCCTCTTTTCTGGCTGCAACCATAGCACAGTTGGTAGCATATCCAACTCTCACTCATGAGATCCTGGGTTCAATTCCCTGCTGCAGAAAACATCCTTCCTGACAAAATTGTCTCCCACCAATGGTTTGACGATCGTTAACCTATGTGTGCAAGCTAGAGGCTTGGTCGGGATGTTGGGGTAGTATAGTCCGTAAATATTGGCCTGAACCTGCGAAATAATCACTCTCCAACATATATATGGACACAAGAAGCATGTGCAGAATACAAAGTCACAATGCTTACATAAATGAAAGCTATCAACTCTGTTTGACAGTGAGGGTTGCTGGCAAGTATTGATTATTCCATGTTACAATTACTCATAGCATATTCGTTTTTGGTTCAGGTCAATATCTACAGACTATACTGGTATGAGAATCAATAGGAATCCTGCTGCTGTGGTATGACCATAGCAGTTGAAAGAGGGCGTAAGACCAAAATAAATCAATTCTCCACTATCATTAATATTTCCTGTGCAATAAGATTCAATTTTTTTAACATTGATTTGTTTGGCAGCAAACTCAACTCCTTTCAATTCGGGTGCGTCTGAATGTGTAAAGTAAGAAAGAGTTCAAAGCTGTCCTTGTTTAAGGTAGTCCGCCCCAAATTAGATTCCTGTGACAGTGGAATTTTTTGTGCTTCACTGTTAACATTTGGAATGTATCTGATCTATTTGGCCATGTTACGATCAAGACTTTCAGCACTTTCCACCATCGAATATTTACGATGTCGCCGGCAAAAATCTGACGTCACATGTATTTCATTAGGGGAGGACTACCTTTACCCTTTCCCAAACAAGACCGGGTTTTGATGTCCCTATTAGAAATGGCATGGGAAAACATTGAGACAAAAGAAGAAACTGCTGATAACCAGCAGTTTCTCCTTTTGTCTCAATCTTTTCTGCCTATTATTTTACACAAATACTATATTTATCAACATTTATTTTGTCGTCTGCAGCAGCTTTCAAAGTGGACCAGTTAAAAATTTTGTCGTTTGGGAAAGGGTTAGACAGAATTTGATATCTGTTGTCAAGGTACTCAGTAATCTGGTTTTTGTGAAATAATAACAAAACTCTTGTTTTAAAAAAAATCTCTTTAATTTTCTTCCGTGTTCTTCATAAATTCATAAACTACTATGTCATAATCCAACACATAAATACTACAAGAACTTTTATCAATCACATTATTACACATTTAAGCCAACTTCAATTCTAAAACCAAAATTTTTATCAATTGATGGATCGTTAAAGCCAATAATGATATCCATTGGCAAAACCTATTATTTTCAACCACTTTTATTGTGTTTTACTAAAATTGTGTAATCAAACAAAAGTATTTTGTAAGTGATTTCTCTTAAAATCAAAGTGGCAGTGGCTTGCATCCAATGGATTACACATGCATTTGTAAGATTATCCTTACCATTTTGACTAGAATATCGAGTTCATACTAATATAACATAAAACTACTCTTTCCCAAAAGATCCTGGCTTTTGACAAACCTACTACATATCATCGGTTTTATTGCAAAACCCTGTAACTCCAGCTTGTTCAAAGCTGAAGTTATGAGGTTTTGCAATAACACCAATAAATATAGATTTTTTAGAGAAGAGAAAAACTGATAACAGTCTGTTTTCTTCATATACAGAAAAAAATGTGTGCTAGATCAAACGATCATCTTTTCTATTTTCAGTAACTTATTTTGGTATCTGAAACAGATTTCCACTTGAATCAGTCTACAATTTTGTTGTTTGGGAAAGAGTTAACATATCTTAACAACTTCTTTATTTTTTTCGCATATTTTTTTCTAAACTTGATGTATAATTTTGAAAATATGACATGATATTTAACTTGGTAGAATAAACAGTTTTGTGATTCGGTGAGATAATTTGGGTATGTAGCTTTGCAGACAAACTTGGAGCTGCACTCATTCAGTGTGAGTTAAAATACTTTGACATTTTTTTTATATATCATCCATTGAATTAAAAAAAATGCCGTAATTACAGCTAAAACAAGCTGTAGTTATGATATTTTCTAAAAGAACCAATGGTTCAAAGTTCCATTTAATCAACCTTTTCCAGAACAGCAAAACATAAGACTGCTCTAGTTTGAAAATTTCTATAAAACTAAAATGGACGCCATTAAAAGTAAATGTTTGGATCAGTCTTGAAATTTTATGTTTGGGAAAAGATTAAAAGATCAAGAAAAGAAAATTTCTTGCAATTCTTTCTTACTACATTGACCACTTTGCCTTAAATGCCGATTCTAGACACATCTTTTAATCTCAAAAATATTTTTTTCTCCTTTTTTACCATAATTTATATTATCACTTAACCAAAGCTACAGGTAATAGGGGGCAATGACTTATCAAAATACAATACAAATGTATTTCTGAAATGTATTTCGTTTCTTGATTATCAACCCCTACCTTGTGGGTACTGATAAGAATTGTCTCTCTGAGACAATTCTAATCAGTACCCAAAACATAGAGTTTGGATTTGAAATAACAAATTTAGAATATCTTCACCCCCTCTTATTTGTTGCTCATATCCATATAACATTTAGTTACATACAAACAATTTAATAAATAACCTACTAACACGCTCTAAATACAGTAACTAAGCACAATCTCCTATTGTATCTAACTTTCAGAACTAAATTGAACATGTTGATGGCACATGAAGTATGGGAAAATGCAAGATCAATTGTTTCATTTAAATAATGAAAGTTGTGATTTTGGAACATGCTTTTTTGTGAAAGTCTTCTCCTTTGCCTAGATTTTTACCTTACTCACAGATGAAAAATTACAAATTGGTATACCTTTGTAGAGAGATGTAAAAATATTTTGTTACTTTGTTCCTAAATCACAAATATCTGGCATTGCATGACAGTGATTCAAAATTTCAAAACCGATATGCAGTAGGTCCTAAATTAATAAGAGTTTTGTAGTTTGTGCAAAAGTGTTGTGAATACAAACATTTTTAACATGCATTTACAACACTATTTCACTAAGCCATGATCATGCTCCCGAAAATAATGAGCATGTCAAAATACATATTTTAGCCTTAATCAAATAAATTTGAGTGAAGAAAGGCTTTTTGTAATAAATATAACACAATATAAATACAAAAATTGAGTAAAATGGGGTTTGTCAAACAAAGCCAGGTTACAGAAAGCAACACAAATGGGTTCAACCAGGGTAGGGCAAAAAAGCTGCACTCTCATTCACAATCTGACACACTGCCAACTGCGCTAAGGCTGTGGCTTGACATATCGACAAAGATCAGCCTGCGTCTACTTGCTGTCTGACAAATTATGTTTTAATTACTCTTATGTTGTTTAGAAGTCAGAGCAAAATATGGCAGAGCTCTTTATTTAGATTACTCATAAAAACAGCTTACACAGCACAAAATGAATATTTTTGCATTTTCTATATTTTTTAAAATAACAATTATAAAAGCATATTTCTCCATATGTAATAGTTTTGCGCTTAAGCTTAAGCTTAAGCCTTAATAACGCTTTCAAAAGAATTGAGCACCCAAGTATTTTGCAGCTTAAAGTCAGTGAATATGTAGGTCCCAATAAATGACCTAGCAGAGCTTCTCTAGAGATGCTCTGCCAGTTCATTTATGGAGACCTATTCAATATTTCAAAATAGCATTTCCGTTTGCTTTTAACATTGGTCGATAGAAGCTTTAGTATACCCTGGCTGAAAAAAGTGGGGATATGTAAATATTTGCCCTTTCCTAAACAAAACCTTGTTCTTACAATTCTAATAAAAAAAAAGTTTGGAAAAACATTGAGGCAAAAAGAAGAAAATGCCGATAACCAGCATTTTCTCCTTTTGCCTTAATATTTTCTGTTCCATACCGTACATAAGTCCTATCTTTATCAAGATCAATTTTGCCTTCTGCAGCAGCTTTAAAACTGCATCAGTACAAAATTTTGCGTTTGGGAAAGGGTTAAGAGATATAATCTCCTTGTGGGTCACAGATATGAAATTAATGGCATAATGAGTGAAATGAAATAAATCATTGAAAATTAGTATAGTTGCGATTCCCCAATCTCTTTCAGAAAATGAAATCTTTTGGCATAGTAAATGGAAAGATTTCTTTTTTGAAAAGTGGGTTGATGCAAGACTAATGCATTGGGCTAAACAGGATGACTTTTGATCTTTCAATAAAATGATCAATGTTTCAAAATGAGATTGATTTGAGAGAATTAATATCATCTTATAAATATGCACTAACATTAGATTAAGAATGATACAGGGAAAATTGTTTTGTTGATCTAAGGGCATGTTCAAACTCTATGAATACATACAAGATTTAACCCAATCCCATGATGCCTTTTGAAGCCCCATGAGATAAAGGCTTGAAAAATCATTGTGGAAAATGAGGAAATTGATTGTGACAAGCAATTTCTTTATTTCCCACAATAACTTCTACTCAAAAAGACCAAAAAAATGTAAAAATTCATTTACATGATACTGTCATTTGCAACATCTTTTAATTTGAACCAGTCTAAAATTTTGCAATCTGGTAATGGGTTAATATTGCTGTTCTAAGAATTTGTTCAAACTCTATGTAATCTCTACGAAGGGCGAAAACAGAGAAAACAAGAACATGTGACTATCTAAACATAAATGGGACATCCAGGAACAACTTGTCATTGACCTTCAAATGTGACCTTGACTTTCTACTTAAAAATATTGGTTGTTGTAAATGGCATTTCTATCGATAGCCAAAGTAAATAGTAGTGGTGACTTATATGTAAGGTGCTAATATCAAGCAGGCTTGAAAGGGTCAACATTGACATGCTCCACTTTATTATAATGTATCGTTAGAGGGAGGTCAAAAGCTTGTAACCACAGCTTTTTCAATCTGTAGTTAAAAAATTCTGGCGGAGGTCACCAAATTTGAATTCAAAGCCTATCCAAGGAAATGACTACAAATTGCCCTAATCACATACATTAGCCACAATGATAAAATACTACTTGAAATGAAAATAATTACTGCAAAGGAAAATTGATATGAATATTGTGAAAGATCTTTGATTGCACACTTTTATCACTGATATGGATGAAAAACATAGAAAATTATTTTAAGAATTATTTTATACAATATGGATACTTTTTATGCCCCCGATAGGGAGGCATCATAAATTTGACTTGTCCGTCCGTCCGTCTGTCCGTCCGTCTGTCCGTCTGTCTGTCCGTCTGTCTGTCCGTCCGTCCGTCCGTCATTCCATCCAAAAACTTTAACATTGGCCATAACTTCCTTATTACTTAACATATTCGCTTCATACTTTACCACAACATTCCTTGGTACATTACCTTTCTGTAGGCACATACTTTGGTGACCTTGACCCCTGGATGACCTTGACCTTGAACATAGATTGGCCATAATTTAAAATCAAAGTAGAGTTGTATATCGGACAGCAAAATCACTATCGATAATCGGAGAGTCATACCGATTGATTATCGATTGTACAATCGTTTTTTAAACGACAACAACAACAATTTGACCTAGTGAATTACAAATAACATATCATGAGATATATGATCATACATATATATCAGAGATACATAGAGGTATATTTTAGTAAAGAATGTTGTTTAATCAGCTCAAATGCTGGAATCTAACCATCAAAAGTCATTGCTAATGTCAGATTAATGTTACTGATTAAGCAAATGGCAGACTACCAATCAAGTCATACACTGATGTATTTGGTACCATATATTTTGCCTAGATTTACATTTTTATCTACATCTACTTTCCTTTCTTAAAAGCCATGGTATGAGAATGGGAGGGAATAAGAAAATGGTCTGGAAATCTTTTTCATACCAGGAAATAGATATCTACTTTTGAATTTGGAATTTCAATTTGGATTCAAATGTTCAAAAAATACCTGCAAAAAGAACAGCCTAACTCTAGCGATAGTATTGATAGTGAAAAATTGCAATCGATTGTAGCCGATATTTGGCTTAATCCGATAGCTTTCGATAGCTGGAGACTATCGGTACAACACTAAATCAAAGCGGTGTCGGGGGCATTGTCATCTTACAGTGACAGCTCTTGTTTACTATTGAATTAATCTCAAATTCAACAGATGTCAGTTAAAGAATTACTTGAATTTTGGACATAGAAATTTAATTATCACTTTCTTACCCTATTGATTACATTTTGGAACGAGAAGACATAATTGGATATGAAACATGACTTCTTTTCCAACATAGATTTAACAAGAGTTGTCCGCGGACAACGTAGCTCGCCTATACGGGAGCTTGTCACAAAAACAGCTAATTTTTTAAAAGTAGGTCAAACTCCAAGGTCAAGGGTCAAGGTCAAGGGTCAAGGTCACAAATGAAAGGTCTTGACAGGAGGTATTCATGTGTGAAATATCAAGGCTCTATCAATAATAGTGCATGAGATATAGGTCAGGTTAAAGTTTTTCAAAAATAGGTCAAACTCCAAGGTCAAGGTCACTAGGTCAAAGGTCATGGTCCCAAATGAAAGGTCTTGTCAAGATGTGTCCATGTATGAAATATCAAGGCTGTATCTCTAATAGTGCCTGAGATATAGACCAGGTTAAAGTTTTTCAAGTGAAGACGCGACGGGACGGTACGCGACGCCGCCACTAGGGCTGTGACATTAGCTCCCCGGACATATAGTCCCGGCTCGCTAAAATGAAAGTATCCTTGAAAATTACTACTGGTAGTTATCATTGGATCAAAATGGATAATGCCCTTTTCTGGTGTAAGTTAACCAAAGACAAAATAATAACAATAGTGTTTAAAACACAGGTCAACACAGATTTTGTTGAAAGTAAAGAAAAACAATATAAAGAAACAGAGGCTTATGTGACTAAATCACTACTACAATGAAACATCTATAGAGAAAAACAAAATAAAAAGTTTGAAACACACTGAACATTTTTCTTATCTCCTCAATAAATACAATGAATTTTAATCAATTCTATTGCCATATCAAAAGACCAAGTCTTGGATTTTCAAGCAGATTTCAGTTTCCAAATATGTTAACTAATTTTCTAATTTGATAGAACCTATATTCCCCACACTAATTAAAACAAGAGCCGTCATAGACGGATTATGCTCCCCGAATAAGTGTTTGTCACAAAAAAAACTATCATACATTAAGCCCCCTTTTCCCATGACAGATTTTTTATACACACATTATTTATAGAATATAGTCTAGAACAGCTCATTTGTCACAAAAGTACAAAATTTTATTAACTTCTGCCCATTAGATGAAGAGAAATTAGAGAAAACTAATTTTTACATTAAGGCCCCTTTTTCCATGACGCAGCCTCAAATTAAGAAACCGAGAAAAAGGTCTCTAGGGATTGACCCCAGGAGTTCACATGTGAAGTTTCATTGAATTTGGTCCAAGGGTTGCTGAGATCTGGCTGTGGACAGACGGACGGAAGGACGGACGGACGGACAGAAGGACAGCGTGGCGACTATACTTAGTATGCTCCCCCGAAATTTTTTCGGGGAGCATAAAAAACATTGCCTAAAACAGCAATAATTGAGTAAGATTGCACTGTCAAGTCTTCACGAGAAAGCAAACCTAGACATACAGAAAGAATAAAACAAAAATACAATAAGATATAATAGAATCAGGGTGACATAATACAATAACAGACAGAATAATTTGCTTCTTTTCAACAAAAACCTCGTAACTGCAGCTTGTTTTAAGCTGCAGTTACGAGGTTTTCGTAGAAAAGCGACAATATGAAAAGAACAAAATGAATCTTTAAATTAAATCAAAATTTCCATAATGTAACATTCATCTAATAACATAACACTGTCTTTTCTGTAACATTTTTCCTATGAAATAACAAATCAATGGGTTGGTGCTGAAGTACTGTAAGTACACATGGAAGTTATATAAAGAGTTTAGAGCAAAACTATTGTAAGTGTGCATGATTTTATATCATTGGTTACCAAGTATGCATGATTTTATATCATTGGTTACCATCAAAAACATTGTAAATACAGCATGAATAAGTTGTAGTTACAACATTATTCAATGTGCCTGATGATATACAATACATTTACAATAACTTTGTACCATTTCAATGGATATGTTTCAGGTATGAATATTTTTATTTTGTTTTCAACCATTTTTCAGTCACAAATGCACTGCACTTTGATCACTTTTCTATGTCCTTTCCAGGTCCATAGGAACAGGGGGGCTAGGGGGGGCTTAGCCCCCCCCCCCCCATGTTGGCCAAAATGCCAAATTTTCCTTATTTTACACTGAAAATTTAGGGAAAATGCAATTTAGCCCTCTTCAATATTCAGACAAAGGGGCTTGAGCCCACGCAATATGAAATTGCTTCATACCTGACGGCTTTCTTTGGAATCACCGGATTTGGGCTCCAAAATATGACTAAAGGACAAACTCCTGTGAATCAACAACCCCTTAGGCCTAGATTTTTCTCTAGATAGACATTTCTGATCAAACAACTATCCAAAATCTTTCCCAACCAATTTCTGGTTTTGACATCCCTGGTTCGGGCCGGGAAAGCATTGGAAGAGAAGCAGAAAATGCTGATAACCAGTATTTTCTGGATTTTTTTCCAAACTTTCTTCTATTGAAATAGACATTTGTTCACATCAATCTGTTCACTTATTTTGTCGACGCTAACAGCTCTCAATTGAAACTGATCTATGATTTTGTATTTCTGGAAATTGTCTACCTAAGAGCCTCACAGGACCCCTCTATCTATCCCTATGCGCTTGCATTCCTTTGTCACCAACCCGTTGAAATGCTCCTATAATATAACAGTATCATGCTGATTTGTGGCGTATGACGACCTCGTGAGTGACCCCTCGCGTGACGGAACTTGGGATGTATGGCGTGACTGACGTGAAACCGAACTCTCCCGCGACTGTCCGTCACGACCTATTGACCGCGATCTTTTCCGACTTCGACGGAAAAGTTTCTTTAAACTTCCTCCCAGAGATTTTGACTTTTTGAGATTCGGCGTTTCGGGCTCTTTTTTCTTTCTGTACAGATCTATGTCATCTGAAATGGACAGGAAAAAAGAAAATTCTTCTTTAAATTAGTTTATCACAAGTTGACAAATTTATTATTACATTGTATTACCATTAACAGGGTTCTCCCCAGAATAATTTGAAGCTTTAGTGGCAATATCGTTGAAGCTTACAATACAATGTTTATGTAAATTATTGTGAATAAAAACATAATGGGAAAAGAAGAAATTGCTCATTTTGAGCAATTTCTTCTTTTCCCATAATGTTTTTTGCATTTTTATTGTACAAAATACATTAATTCATCAGTTTTTGACATGAAATAACTCAAATTCCTGTATTTGGTGACCATTTTGAAGAAATTTAACTGTGGGGTACTTTTGAAGGTGTAGGGGCATTACCTTGATTTACGTGAAGCTGTAGTAGGGCCGATACAGCTTATTGGGCTGGGGAGAACACTGATTAATAATATATCATAATGGCAAAAGTTGAAGGTTTTTGCAGATTATTATTTATGACTCAATTAGTTAAAGTTTAGGCTAAAGGACTAACAGAATGATATTAGCCCTTTTCCTGATGACTTTGAATTTTGTTTCAAACAAATTACCTATCAAAGACATTGAATTCAAGACTTTAGCTCAAGTTTTTTCCACAACAATCAAGTAGAAAGCAGGCAATCAATACCCAGATCAGCCTGCATGGCTGATCTTACTTAGTCTATACTGTCTGCAAAAGCAGTTGTTACAGCAAAAATACGACATGAACAACGTAAGAAGACTTTTTAAAGTTTTTCCAAGGAATGACCACAAAATACACCCATTCCAAATTCGAAAGTAATGTAAATGGCCTATTTGTTTGTACTAATACTTTAAATGATTGTGATACTCTATTCTATCTTAGAACATGTGTAAAAGAAAAGGAAAGCTGACAACGTTGAGAAGAATTGTTATGGAAATCACTGTAAAAATGATGATAAATCTGCAGTAAAATCTATTCTTTTCCAATCATTTGTACTTAAGCTCGTTATCAGGACAATTAAAGCATAAACAATAAGTTTACCAATACTCTACTATAGTAACTTATATATCAAATCACAATTTAAGGCTTAATCAAAAAATAATAAGAACACATTTAATCTACCAATGATGAAAATTAATGATGGTGCCTCATTTGCTTTAGTGATTGAAAATTTTGGCACAAAGCTAGGATAGAAAAGGTAAATAATATTCCATGCTACACATAATGATACAAGAACAACATACATTTATAAACAACAGTGAAAAAATAATAAAGATCCATGGAAAATGTGTACCTATTAAATTTATCTATACATTGTTGCTTTTCAACAAAAAACTTGTATCTGCAGCTTATTTCAAGCTGCAGATACGAGATTTTTGTTGAAAAGCAGCAACATATACTACACTTAACCAAATTCAAAGCAAAAATCATCTCAAGACATTTCATGATTTATTTTGTACAATGATAGAAAGAGAATGTCTTTAACCCTTTCCCAAACGGCAAAATTTTAGGGTAATCCACTCCAAAAACTGCCACATAAGACAAAATGGATGCAGGTAAAGAGAAGATTTATGTAAAATATAGCACAGAAAATATTGAGGCCAAAGGAGAAACTGCTGGTTATCAGCAGTTTCGTCTTTTGTTTCATATGCTTTCAAAAGCATTTTCTATTAGGGACATCAAAACCAGGTTTTGTTTGGGAAAGGGTTTACTAAATAGCTAATACTATGGATCCTGCCCTGTGTTCAGTAAGACAAAACGTTAGCTAACAGTTAGCCGTTTCATTCGGAATACTCGGTCAATTCTGAGAAATTTGGGTCAAAGAAGTCGCAAATGTTGGTAACGTTGGCTAAGAGTTTGTCTACTGAACGCAGGGCTTGTCAGCATTGTCATAATGCTACCAGCAATGTTTGACCAGTGTCAATACTTTTCCTTCTAAGATATTTATCATAATTCATTCTAATACGGAGGTCAAAACCTGGTGTTATTTGGAAAACAGTATTTCTGACGTATTGTGTGACAAATATAATTTCAAATAATTTCCAAAACAGAAATTGTGCATTTCTTGGTAAAGAATCATTGAGGGAAAAGGAGAAAAAGCTAGGCTTATTACCGTGATTTCTCCAATGCCATCAATATTGTACTGATCAGGGTGCAGAAGTTGCAAATACCATAAATTGTTGTGAAAATGATTAAAGTGAGAAAAGTACAAGGTACAACATTATAGGCACTTTTATAGCAGAGTTCCAGACAAGAAGATTTGTAGAATAAATCTTTAAATCCAACTTAAGGTCAAAATGGAGGCTGTACCTTGGTTCAAAATCTTGTCACGAAAATTGGAGGAACCTGGCATCCAACCATTGACCCCTAGATATGAAGTAAAGTGCATTGAGGTCTACACCACATGTAGTTTCTTCTTCGATGTTGACCAATGGACTGGACTGTTAGAAGAGCACCAACTGTGTACATTTATTTTGTATTAAGAAGGCCAAAGTAAAACTCTTATGTGGATAGAAATATATTTTGCCCTAATCCCTTGATCAACAAATGGGCAAAATTTAATAGTAGTGGCTAAAAAATCAACCTTTGAATGTGGCCTTGAGTTTTGACCTATTGAAATATAATTTAATATGGGTAATAATGGAAAATGAAAAGAACAAATATGACCATAGAAACATTCATTGAATCGTTGAATTACAGTCGACACTCGTTGCGTCAAATTTTCTCGACATATCCGGAGTTCGACTCATCCGATTTTGTTCAATTTCGAATTGAATGCCATTTGACCAATTTCGTTGCTCATCAAGTGCGTTAATAATTGAAATCTAGTAGGAAAGGGAAAGAAATTGCTCGAAACGAGCAATTTCTATCCTTTTCCTACTAAATTTCAATGGCTATATTCATTTCGAAATTATTTTATTTAACGTTTTGATATCCATTGGTGAGGACGGGGCCAGACTTTCACTTTGACTTAACCCCTTCGCTGCCAGGGTACGGCATATGCCGTCCAGCGAAAATGTCGCTATAGTGCCAGGGTACGGCATATGCCGTCCACTCGCGTGACTGAGAAAACCCCTCGATATTTTGTTCTATCTTTAGACCGAGACGTAACGTGACTGAAAATTTGACCAATGATAATTTATCTTTGATTTATTTTACCTAAAAATAGAAAAATCATCATAGGATAACATAAAAATAGCATAAATCTTGGGATTTTGACTTTGGAAATTGAAAGTCAAACAAGATGGAGGACGGCAAAACACATGTGGTGCGAAACAGTGAAAAATGCGTTTTGAAAGCTCAAATTTTGTACAATGGATGAGGTTGTATTAATATAACAAGACAATGTACCAGCTGGTTAGTCTCCTTACTTTGAAAGGGAATATTAGTTGGAGTTAGATGAGGAAAGTGAAAACAATGTTCGAGCTGGTAGTAAGATTTTCGGCATTTCGTCATTTTTTCAGTTGTCAAAGTTCAAGATAGCAAAATGTAACATTGTGTGACTCAAAATCAACTAAAATATATTCACTGGATAGAATTTTTAATCATCTTTCGGAAAATATAAGGTTTTATATAGTTTTATTAAAAAGTTTTTTAGTTATTAGTTGATTTATTACCCTGCTGTCATTTTCCTAATTTCTTGGAAAATGGCCTGGCAAATACGAACCAATTTTCCAATATTTCTCTGGCATCGAAAGGGTTAAGCGGAAATTCGACTTATCCAATGTCGACATAACGAGTGTCGACTGTATAACGAAATAATCATTGTCTCGAACTCTGCTATGAACATCAAATTTACCTCCAGTAGCATTTACTGAAGAGTTACTGACGCTGGCACTACGTAACGATAAGCTGCGTCCACCTTCCATTGAGAGAGGAGGAGAAAATAGAAACAGTACAAAAAGTGTCGTATCAAGAGCAAGGAGGGCTTTAATCCTTTCCCAAACAAGACAAGATTTTGATGTCCCTTACAGAAAAGGCTTCCGAAAACATTAAGGCAAAAGAAGAAAATGCTGATAATCAGCATTTTCTTCTTTTGCTTCAATATTTTCTGTGCTTCATAGTAAAAAACAAGAGCCGTCAGAGACGGACAATGCTCCCCGAATAAGGCATTGTCACAATAAATATATGCCATGCAGAGCTAATATAAAGCTAACAAATGTTAAGCCCCCTTTTTCCATGACATATTTTGTATACCCAAATTTTATATAGTTTATTGTCAAGGGCATCTGATTTGCTACTCAAATATGAAATTTCATCAAATTCTGACCATTAGACTAGGAGAAATTAGAGAAAAACTGTATTTAACCTTAAGTCCCCTTTTCCCATGACGAGGCCTCAAATCCAAAAACTGGGAAAAGTACATCGGCATTTTGTCATAGGGAGTTCACATGGTAAGTTTCATTTGATTTGGCCCAAGGGTTATGGAGATATCGCTTCGGACGGACGGACGGACGGACGGAATGACGGACGGACGGACGGACGGACGGACAGACGGACAGACGAAGCGGCGACTATATGCTCTCCCTTCGGGGAGCATAAAAATTGTATCTTAATCAACATTCATATTGTCGTCTGCAGAAACTTTCAAATTGGGACAGTGGTGAAGTTTTGCCGTTTGGGAAACAAAGGGTTGACTGGGGAACCAAAAATTCTCAAAGCAAGAATTATCCTAGGATAAGCATGAAACATTTTAGATATACAGAAAAATAATCCATTCAGAATATATTGGACTCTAATCAGCCTGCAATTCTTATGCAATCTGCTCTGGATCAAAACTTATCTAAGGTAGTCCATCCCTACTGAGATTTACTTCACATTAGAATCTTTAGCGTGATGTCATAAACATTCGTAAAAAAGAGTGCCATAGTCACAATATACGCCACCCCAGAGACTAAGTTTTAAGGGGGCATAACTCGGGCAAAAATCAATGAAACATGAAATCCTTACTTGATGCACATCTGCCAATTAAGGTGATATCAATTGACTAAGTTTAAAAAAGATCCAGCCAGAAACTTGGGAGGAGTTGGGTTCACAAGAAAAGTGGGCGTACGGACGTACGGACGGATGATGACGGAGATGACGCCAATAAAGGACCACTCCGGCAGCGTATAAAAATTCCATCTATATGCGCACCCTATCAGATAGAAAAACAGACTTTGACCACTGCTGAATGTTTACATCCCTCGAAAGATTCTGACATGGAATTAATCGCATTAGGGTGGTCCCTCGAAAGATTCTGACATGGAATTAATCGCATTAGGGGTGGACTACCTTGACAAATTCTTTTTCAACCTGAAGCAACATGTATAAGCAGTATGTTCATTTGGATAACCCAAGCAAGGAAAATAGGGAAAATAAGCTAAGCACTCAACAAATTGACCCTCCGTCATATCCACAATACTCCCAAATTTCTTTTAACCCTTTCCCAAACAGGATCTGGTTTTGACATCCCTAAAAGAATCAAGGGCTTAGGAACACATTGAGACAAAAGAAGAAACTGCTGATAACCAGCAGTTTCTCCTTTTGCCTCAATATTTTCTTGGTTATAACATAAACATTTTGGCCTTTTGTGTACATTTACTCTGTCGTCTGCAGCAGCTTTCAAATTGGACCGCCTTACAATTTTGCCCTTTGGGAAAGACTTAAGAGCAAGAGTACCACCGAATTTCTTGTAAAACATGAGAACCTTCATGAAAAGTGATGTAATGTTCTGATGATAATCAGTATTTTCTCCTTTTGCCACAAAATTTTCTGTGCTATATTGTACACAAATAGCAGACATAAATTGGCACCAAGTACATACAGCTAACATATTTACAACTGAGACTGCAGTGAGTGGTGACACAAACTATTTGCATGTTTATTTCTTCATAAAAAGAAAATTCGAACTTTCATGGAAATGCCAAAGTTAGCTTTTGAAAACATCACAGGCCTTAGATTTCCATAAATTTGATTCTATTTGATTCAAAACAAAATTATTGCTCAAAATATTACAAGTTCAAAATCTAAACTTTTTGGCACTCCATTGTTTCACATATTTTTCAACCCATTCCCACAATGACACTTTTTGGTGCCCCAAAAGAAATAGGCTTGCGATGTCATTGTGAAAAATGAAGAAATTGCTTATGATAAGCAATTTCTTCATTTTGTATAAAGTTTTCTCGTCAGAAAGACAACAAACTGTAAAATTTCATTCACTTGAAATAGTAATCAGCAACATCTTTGAGTTTTGACCAGTCCAAAATTTTGCCATCTGGTTATGGGTTAATATATTTTTGAAACTTTAGAACCTCAAACAAAGTGATTAGAAAAAGCAGTGACACTTTCACACAGCAGACAGACGATGATGACATCACATTATGACATCACTGATGATGTCACATTATGACATCACTGATGATGTCACATTATGACATCACTGATGATGTCACATGAAGCGTACCTCGTATAGAGCTAAAGGATGTTTCAATGGTGGTGAGCGAATTATCACTGTCTATTGAGCAACCGTCTATTATGTAAGCATTGAAAATAAAAATATAGAACAAAGCATGATAAATGATGCATGACTGAAACAACTAAGTGATATATAACAAATTCTTATACTGCAAAAAATATTCACAAATTTTGATTGGTCAAACCATCAAATACAATAAGTCATGCAGACTAATCACAGGGTACAGTACAGCTCACATGTTTTTTGCCAATTTTCATGCATCACAACAATTCGATTTCTAGTGGATTTGGGTGCAAAAAGCTAATGGTCGCGATGAGAGTGTTTTTTCACACAAACCTGCGGAATCACCATGATTATACACTCGACCACCAAGAATGACAGTGATTTGCGTGGACAGGCTCAGACTATACCTGGCATTTACACTCTGATTACCGCGTTTGTCCATCCTACACCGCCATTCGCTGTAATGCACAGAAATTGTCTGTGAAAAATCGCACTGGATGAATGATTTAGGCAGAAAACACGGAGGCTGTACTGTACACCACCAATTTCCCTTGAAGTGCTCTACTGTTTATTTTCAAGACATCATGGGACTCTACTATGTTATGCACAGTGATGATGTCATTCATTTGCAAGTACCTGATATGAGGCACCTTACAGGAAAAATATATACTGAGAGGCAAAAGAAAGTATACACTTTTTGTTTGTTAATATCTCTCTTAATTTCGACCATATTGAATCAAAATTTTGTACTTTTCATTTCTATCTATAAACCAATAATACAGTGCTGATAAATTTTACCTGAAATTGCTCGACTACCTATACTTATGCTACATGTCTATTTTGCAAAGTTTGCACGTGCGACTTAGTGGAGCATCAAATATTGCCGTTAATGCGTATTTGGTTTCTTTATTCATTACCACAACAAATCACAACGTTAAATGTTCTCTAACATCATAACCCAATTCTCGGTGGCTGGTAGAAATCGACAAATAAGCCATTTTTTGCATTAAGACCCATTTTCCTATGACGCAGCATGATATGAAAGAAATTTGTCACTATATACACTTAGTCAGGTGTTTAGAAACTTTCTTCTTAAATTTTTATCAAAATCATTAATAAATTGAGAAGGAGTTATGTCAGGTAGGTTGTTTTCATCAAGCCCCCTTTTGCCATGACGCATCTTAACCCTTTCCCAAACAAGACCTGGTTTTGACGTCCCTAATAGGAAAGGCTTGGGAAAACATTGAAACAAAAGAAGAAACTGCTGATAACCAGCAGTTTCTCCTTTTGTCTCAATGTTTTCTGTGCCATATTTTACACAAATCATATCTTTATCAACATCCATTTTGTCATTTGTGGTAGTTTTAGAAGTGGACCACCCTAAAATTTTGCTGTTTGGGAAAGGGTTAATAGGGGAAAAAATAACAATGTACGCATAGTCTTAGGTGACTCGAAACTTTCTGTGATTTTTTTTTTATCAAAATCCGTTAATAAATGAAGGGTTTGTGTCACTGTCGATGCTTGCATTAATTAATCGATTATATCCCCTTTTTCGGTGACGCGGTATGCTACGAAAAGACCTTAGCAACGGAAGGACGAACAGAAACACGGATAGGCAGAGAAGGTTACATCAATAAACGGCCACCTTCGGAGGCGATTAAATGTCGTACATACTATCATGAATCGTTTATTCAGAAAACGTGGAATAACTAGGGCGTATACTTATTTTTGCCTCTCAGTATATTTTAAATACGCATTAAGATAATTGGTAGTTAAATATGGCCAAGTGACAGGATTTCATGTTGAAACATTGCAGTATAAAAAATATGTCATGTTATCACCAACTTTTAATGAAGAACCAAAAATAGCTTTCAGAAAAATATTTGTAATGATTATGTATGACATGGTTGACAAATGAGGTAGTTTTCTACAGATATAGTTTCATTATAAAGTGCTTACAAATTAATGCTGTTTATACAATTACAAAATGAATCTATAAAACAATTACAATATGAATTTATAAACGCTATGTCTTTATCCTTAACCATTTCACAAAATAGAATGGATGCAAAGTGTAATGTGTTACAAAGTCTAGCTGTACAATAATCATTTATCAGTCAAATAGTCAAATATCTTCTTGCAATACACTCTTGGTCTCAAATGACAAGACCCAAGTACTCTTTTCATATATTTATAACTAATCTATATAACTAGATACATTTACAATATAAGGAAGATGGATACCACATGCAATATGTATCTTTACAGTGCAGTTAAAACAAGAGCCGTCACAGACGGATTATGCTCCCCGAATAAGTGTTTGTCACAGAATAAAAACTATCATACACTAAGCCCCCTTTTCCCATGACAGATTTTTTGTACACACATTATTACTAGAATATGGTCTAGAACATCTCATTTATCACATAAGTACAAAATGTCATTAAATTCTGCCCATTAGATGAAGAGAAATTAGAGAAAAACTAATTTTTACATTAAGGCCCCTTTTTCCATGACACAGTCTCAAATCAAGAAACGGAGAAAAAGGTCCCTAGGGATTATCCCAGGGAGTTCACATGTGAAGTTTCATTGAATTTGGTCCAAGGGTTGCCGAGATCTGGCTGTGGACGGACGGACACACAGACGGACACACAGACGGACACACAGATGGACACACGGACGGACGGAAAGCATGGCGACTATATGCTCCCCCGAAATTTTTTCGGGGAGCATAAAAATATGAGAGTTGAAAACTAGAAAGACCTGAAGGTCTTGAGTCGCTCCACAGGCCTGAATTTCTTATGGTTCAAGCTGAAAATTACACAAAGGCAATATCTTATCGTCACCAACATTCTGTTCTAGTTTTGTCTTGATTAGTCCATATTTGTAGATGCTAGAGTGAAATCAAAGTCAAAATAGAGCCGAAAATGGCAATTTTGTCAATTTCAAGTGCACATAACTCATGATATAAAATTCAGATCAAGATGAAAATTATACCAAGGCAAGATCTTATGGTCACCAATATTCTGTACAAGTTTTGTCTTGATTAATCGGTATTTGTAGTTGCTAGAGTGAAAACAAAGTAAAAATAGAGCCGAAAATAATAATTTTGTCAATTTCAAGGGCACATAACTCATGATATAAAATTCAGATCAAGCTGAAAATTATACCAAGGCAAGATCTCATGGTCACCAATATTCTCTACAAGTTTTGTCTTGATTAATCAGTATTCGTAGTTGCTAGAGTGAAAACAAAGTAAAAATAGAGCCGAAAATGGTAATTTTGTCAATTTCAAGGGCACATAACTCATGATGTAAAATTCAGATCAAGCTGAAAATTACATCAAAGCAAGATCTTATAGTCACCAACATTTTGTTAAAGTTTTCTCAAGATTTGTCAATATTTGTAGTTGCTAGAGTGAAAACATGTCAAAATAGAGCCGAAAATAGCAATTTTGTCAATTTCAAGGGCACATAACTCATGATGTAAAATTCAGATCAAGCTGAAAATTAGACACAGGCAGGATATTATGCTTATATATATTCTGTCCAAGTTTTGTCTTGATTGGTTGATATTTGTAGATTTTAGAGCAAAAATAAAGTCAAAACCAGCTATTTTTGACATTCAAGGGCAGATAACTCAGGTTATTCTGGTTCGATCAAAATTCTTTGAAGGAATCTGAGAAAGGGTCACCCAAGGATCATTCCTGTGAAGTTTGGTTGAAATCCATCCAGTAGTTTCTGAGAAGAAGATTTTTAAAGAAAAAGTTTACGGACGCACGCACGCACGCACGCACTGACGCACGACGGACACACCGCCATGACAATAGCCCGCTGGCCTGAAAGGCCAGTGGAGCTAAAAATACTATTGCTGCTTTTTATGCTTCTGTTAGGGCATCACATACTGTGTCATCAGCAAGGATAAATTAAGGACCTTCAAATTAAGTGCCCAACTCTAAGCTATTTGGCCTTTCTAAGTATGTACAATGTGCATGTCAACGCTTGACCAAAGCAGGACAGGTAATCATAAGGTAAAGGCATGATTGTGTTGAAAGGCATGTGAAGTAACAACTAGAAAGACCTGAAGGTCTTGAGTCGCTCCACAGGCCTGAATTTCTTGTGGTTTACTATAAAAAACTGATATATTTTTAAATTCTTGTGATTCTTAGAGCAGAAACAAAATAAAGAGAAGCAATTATGTGGTCAAAGCGAAAAGAAGGTTTAGATTTAGATTTTTAGAGTGATGATAAAGTTGAAAACTGTCATTATGCCAAATTCAAGGGCACGTAATTCAATATGTGAGTTAATAATTGTGGTAGACTAAGGGAAGTAACTTTTGATATGAGCAATTTAAAGTTCAGTAAGAGTTGTGTTTCTTTATGATAATTAGTTCAAGAAGTTGCGATTGTGCATGTAACATAGTGGTCATGAAAATAAAGACATTCTGATCTAAAAATATGATTTTGACTTGATAATTTATGTCTTGAACACCACAATAATCAAGCTGAATATTAAACTCTAGCAAGATCTTATGGTCTGTCCAAATTTTGTCAGTATTAATCTATATATGTGGCCACAAAAGTGAAACAAGAGGGCCATTGGCCCTGAAGCGCTCACCTGATATAACTTTTTGTATACCAATTTTCAGGTTGATTGGACAAAAAATGTAACCTCTAGGGTGGATACAAGGTTTAACTAAGATTTGACCTCGTGACCTAGAATTGATCAAGACAATCATTCTGATCAATTTTCAGGTTGATTGGGCAAAAAATGTGGCCTCTAGGGTGCACACAAGGTTATTCTAAGATTTGACCCTGTGACCTAGTTTGACCAATTTCAAACTTGTCCGAGATTTCATCAATACAATCATTCTCAGCAAATTTCTGGTTGATTGGGCAAAAAATGTGGCCTCTAGAATGCACACAAGGTTTTTCTAAGATTTGACCCCGTGACCTAGTTTTTGACCCCAGATGACCCAATTTTGAACTTGTCCTAGATTTGATCAAGACAATCTTTCTGATCAATTTTCAGATTGATTGGGCAAAAAATGTGGCCTCTAGAGTGCACATAAGGTTTTTCTAAGATTTGACACCGTGACCTAGTTTTTGACCCTGTGACCCAATTTCGAACTTGTCCGAGATTTCATCAATACAATCATTCTGATCAATTTTAAGGTTGATTGGGCAAAAAATGTGGCCTCTAGAGTGCACACAAGGTTTTTCTAAGATTTGACCCCGTGACCTAGTTTTTGACCCCAGATGACCCAATTTCAAACTTGTCTAAAATTTCATCATACAATTATTCTGATCAATTTTCAGGTTGATTGGGCCAAAAATGTGGCCTCTAGAGTGCACACAAGGTTTTTCTAAGATTTGACCCTGTGACCTAGTTATTGATCAAAGATGACCCAATTTCAAACTTGTCCGAGATTTAATCAATACAATCATTCTCAGCAAATTTCAGGTTGATTGGGCAAAAAATGTGGCCTCTAGAGTGCACACAAGGTTTTTCTAAGATTTGACACCGTGACCTAGTTTTTGACCCCAGATGACCCAATTTCGAACTTGTCCAAGATTTTATCAATACAATCATTCTGATCAATTTTCAGGTTGATTGGGCAAAAAATGTGGCCTCTAGAGTGCACACAAGGTTTTTCTAAGATTTGACCCCGTGACCTAGTTTTTGACCCCAGATGACCCAATTTCGAACTTGTCCGAGATTTTATCAAGACAATCATTCTCAGCAAATTTCAGGTTGATTGGGCGAAAAATGTGGCCTCTAGAGTGCACACAAGCCAAAGGTTGACGCACGACGCACGACGGACGCCGGACGACGGACACAGCGGTATCACAATACCTCACCATGAGCACTATCGTGCTCAGGTGAGCTAAAAAGTGTTGAAAACTGAAATTTTGTCAATTTCTGGGGCACATAACTCAGATTGTAGCAATGCAATCATCCTGAAAATTACACAAAAGCAAGATCTTGTTGTCAACAAGATTCTGTCCAAATATCATCTTGATTGGTTAACAATTATGGTTGTTAGAGAGAAAACAAAGTCGAAAATGGAAATTTTGTCAAATTCAAGGGCACATAACTCATGATGAAAAATTCCAATCAAGCTGAAAATTAAACCCAGGCAGGATATCATGCTTAAATATATTCTGTCCAAGTTTTGTCTTGATTGGTTAATATTTGTAGATTTTAGAGTAAAAATAAAGTCAAAACCAGCTTTTTTTGACATTCAAGGGCAGATAACTCAAGTTATTCTGGTTCAATCCACACTCTTTGTAGGAATCTGAGAGACGTTCACCCAAGGATCATTCATGTGAAGTTTGGTTGAAATCCATCCAGTAGTTTCTGAGGAGAAGATTTTTAAAGAAAAAGTTTACGGACGCACGCACACACGACGGACACACCGCTATGACAATAGCCCGCTGGCCTGAAAGGCCAGTGGAGCTAAAAACATTTATTTGACAAAAACATATAAACACTATCATTTAGTGCTTTTTGAAAGTTTGAAAGACTTAATCAGACACAGAATTATCATGTTATAGATCTACTTATCAAATCTGCATGTTAGTAAAAAAGAAACCCTTTCTTTTCAAAATGAAATCCAAAAATGAATTCAAAATGTTAAAAAGTTATGTTATGACATATTACATGTAACAAGAGCTGTCCGAAGACAGCGCGCTCGACTTTCTAAGTTGCTTAGTATAAAGGGGGCATAACTCCAAATATAGTGGAGCCAGGGTCATCGGCCCTGGTAGTAAGGTAGAAGGTGTGATGGTGAATAAGTATTCCAAGTTTGGGTTGAATCCCTTTGATAGTATGGAAGTTATTGATGTTTGAAAAAACTTTAACCTTTGTTGCAACGCCGACGCCAACGACGCCCGGGTGACAGTATAAGCTCTCATTTTCTTCGAAAAGTCAAGCTAATAAAATTATGTACATTACTATATCCAAAAACATTCAGGTTGAGGTATATTTGAAAAGGAATAAAAAGAATAATAATGCATAACCTTTTTTAGATAATACTGCATAATCTGCATCAAATAAAATATTAAACATTTTAGGTTTAAAAACATTAAAATATATTTGAACAAGAGCTGTCCGAAGACAGCGCGCTCGACTTTCTAAGTTGCTTAGTATAAAGGGGGCATAACTCCAAATATAGTGGAGCCAGGGTCATAGGCCCTGGTAGTAAGGTAGATGGTGTGATGGTGAATAAGTATTCCAAGTTTGGGTTGAATCCCTTTGATAGTATGGAAGTTATTGATGTTTGAAAAAACTTTAACCTTTGTTGCAACGCCGACGCCAAGGCCGACGCCCGGGTGACAGTATAAGCTGTCATTTTCTTCGAAAAGTCGAGCTAAAAAATCAAAATCACACAACACAGAAAAACTATTCACACCAAGGGGTAAAAAAGATAAAAATACTATGACCTAACTAAAGCATGTTGGCCCCCTTTACTAACAAAGTTACAAACAATTTTTGTGTAAATCATGTAACAAAACATCTGATAGAACGAAAAATATGCCTCAGGCGGGGCGAATCAAGACCAACAGATTAGTTGCAGATTTACCAAAAAATATATGTAACTTTGTTAGTAAAATGGGCCCTTGTGTACATTATTTATGCAGCCATGAACTTTTTAATCCTTGTCATGCCAAATGTAACCCCTACAAAACCTTTTTGAAAGTCAAGACCAATTATAGCACAGGGTCAAATAATATATTCATCCACTAGCAAGTATCAGAGAAAGTCTTCTGTTACAAGACATATGAAAAGTCATCAAAAAAGACTGCAAAGCAAGTGCAATTTCTGAAATTTATTACACCTTGTAGATTGGTTAAACACTTCTTTCAACTGCTATGGTCATATTGAAGCAGCTGGAGCACCTAAGCATGGATTCCTGTGGTTTCTCTAACCAGTACTCTTTCAACATCCAAACCAAGTCTCAAACTGCTTGCCCACGTGCTTTTAATTGGTCTTTAACTCTTATGAAATTCAATTACATAAAATATTCTTACCTGAAGTGGATGGGGAGGAAGTATAGACTAAGATCAGACTGCATGTACATACAGGCTGATCTTAGGCTTAACTTCCTACCAAAGCATAAATATTTCACAAATATTCCAGGGTCAGCATGACAAAGACAAACTATGAAAACAGTCACCTATTACAGTAAAATCACTGAACTAAGAACCATACAAGGTTCAACCTTTGCTCATCTAAACTGTTTCAATATATTTTTTTTATTCTAAAAATCCACTGCTCAACTTTTGGCTTAGAAATCTATTTAAGTTTTGTTATTACTTGAGTCTCAGGCTAAGTATGTATTTTGGCAGCACTACATGATACCATTTGCTCAATGTTTTTCTATTCACAATCATTTAGAATGCCCCCATATTTCAGATTCATACATATAGCACACATTTTGCGACAGCAAATTTTAGAGTAGTTTGCTCAATACTAAGGATTCTAATAAAAGATGGCTTTAATTGATATATCCTCGATAATGTATGATGTAAAACCTTCCTTTGCATATTTTTTTTGAAACTTCACATCAAACACTCACACAATCTAAGAAGCTTCAAAGCATCTACAATAATTGCGTTTTGAGGGTTCAGTACAAATCTAAATTGTAAGTGCATACATACATCTATGCACTAATATATTGATACATTTTATAATTATAGTTTTGCACTAAGCCCTCTTTTTGACCATTTGTATGTGTGGCAAGTTTTTTATTTGAAGCGCTATGCTATGCATTATGGGAAAGACAATACTTCAAACCACGGACTTGACTGATGGCTGTTTCTTTACCCAAGGTTTCAATTTGTTTTGTCCAAAACCATAGAAATTAGAGCATAAAATTTAATACTCGAAAATATTTAATCATGTTGACCATCATTTATCATTTTATATGTAAAACAATTTGCTTGTTTACAGCATTGGGGTTCTTAGACAATTTTGTTAACATCTTTTAAAACATCTTATTATATCCCTTAATAACATTTAGAAATCAGAAAGCTCTAAGATATTTCATTTAAATTTTCTTTTGGAAATATGTCTTGTTTAACAAGAATCTTTAGAGATGTAATTAAATTTAGTACTACAAATTTTTGGCACAAAACTTGCATATGGCTACAAGGAATATCAAAGTAATTGACATGATGACAGTGGATTTATGGCACTGGCAGCCACGGCGTGGCATGTTGACAGTACATTAAAAGACCAATGAAACAAGAGCTGCCACTGTAAGATGACAATGCCCCCGACACCGCTTTGATTTTAAATTATGGCCAATCTATGTTCAAGATCAAGGTCATCCAGGGGTCAAGGTCACCAAAGTATGTGCCTACAGAAAGGTAATGTACCAAGGAATGTTGTGGTAAAGTATGAAGCGAATATGTTAAGTAATAAGGAAGTTATGGCCAATGTTAAAGTTTTTGGACGGAATGACGGACAGATGGATGGACAGACAGACGGACAGACAGACGGATGGACAAGTCAAATTTATGATGCCTCCCTATCGGGGGCATAAAAAGAATATCATAAACAAGCACCCGGTAGTTTGTTTGAATACTTCAAGGTAGGTAAATATGTACAGCCACCTGCCATATAGTCCAATTTTATTAATTGATTATAAAAGATTTCCACCTAGTCGTGCTACAGTATACTTCATACTGCAAATGACAGCACCCCGTTACATTGAAACAGTTTGGATGAATATTGACAGACATGAGTGAGACCTTTAGACTGGGGTCCCGCCGGTGGCCGTAAATAGTTTGACCCTTCACGAAGGGAGCTAGTTGAACGAGCCCGATCAGCACTCTGAGATCGTTTCTTGGAACGTGAAAACCGCTTCTTAATCCTGGAGGCTAATGATTTCTTTTCTGTAACCCAGATTAAGTACATGTATACCATATATACAATATATAAAATTTCCATAATATAAACCAATTCCATTACAGCAGATATATCATATACATTTAAATACATTGAATTTCATTGTCACTATACTGGCTGGCGACCAATTCTTGTCGTGTACCAGTTCTTGCCAACTATACCATATCACAGTAAAGATGTGATATTATAGGTTATTGCATTTATATGGGAATATATTGTGTCGGACAAGTTCTTTTGGCAGAGTAGGCCGAGCTTACTACGCCAAAAGAATGAGTCCGACACAATATATTCCCATATAAATGCAATAACCTTTTTATTATATACTTTGATATTGTTTTAGAAAAGTTATCATACACCAAATTCATAAAAATAGTTTTAATTCTATCGGGTAGAAATTGCTCAAGGTAGAAAATGTTTTTTTTAAAAACGTCTAGCGGTTGAACGTGAATTACGAGGGAAAAGTAACGTCAGCGTATGATTACGTCGACGTCACTAAGGAAGTGTAAACAACTTTGAATGGCGGCGGCCATTATTTTCGACTCGGACTGTTATCGTCGTAAAAGGTATTGTATTTGAGAAATTTGGTTTAGATTTTTGGTATCAATTTTCCTAAAAATATGTACATTTGCCATTTAGTATATTTTCATTTGTTGAAATCTGTTAATTTCGCGTATTTGCAATCAGAGTTGACTTGCTTCACAGAGTCAATATCCGTGATATTTTGAAAGAAAATTTAAAATCTTTATACTCCAATTTACATTTGTGCAGCTCTCTAAGTGTTTGCAATGGATAATATGTATTTATAAGTGAATTATCAGGCTTGAAAGTTGGGAAGCGGGAGAGATGCCTGGAATTATAGTTCCGTCCTTGGCGACTGCGCGTGTTAAAGTTCCCGTGCAATATCAAAGTATGCAATATCAAAAAATATTGCACACTTTCCTCCCGTTCAAATACATAGGGACAATATCAAAGTATATAATAAAATCTAATATGATTTATTTTTGGAATAAAAGAAGTTGGTGTCAACATAACTTGTATGTGGGAAAGGACCCTTTTCAGTCTTTGCCATGAAGTTGGTTATATTAGTTGGCAAGAACTGGTACATGGCGAGAATAGGTCGCTAGCCAGTAGTGTTTTCCAGAAATAGATCTAGACTGGTTGTAAGATGCCCTTGCAAACAACAAGACATTAAACTCTAGATTTACAAATACAAAATTTCCTTTTTATTATCAATGGCCATGCATTGGCATTTTTTGGAATTCAAATTTAACTGAAACCTAGTTACATATGACACAATAGTATTGGAAACTAATACATGTAGGATTTGGGCGATAATAAAAGTGTACTTTCAAAAAAGAAAGATTAAAAGTGGCACTAAGAAAAATCAAAAGTATATGCTTGTCTACTGTATAAAGTAGGAAATGTTTGTAGATTATAAGGAAAACTATGCATAGAAAATTAAAATTAATAATACAATATAAAGGAAGAAGAGAATATTATCTATGGGAAAAGCTTGTGCAAATTAGATACATTTTGTACCACGGTGGAAATTTCTTATGTAATAACATCACTTTTAATCATAAATACATGTATCACTTAGAATTGTTAAAAGATAGAGTCAAATAAAAGACTGTACTGTTTTCTTTCATTAGCTACAATATTATTTGAAGTTTTGAAATTGTGTTAACCTTTTCCCAAACAACCAACATCTTAGGTTGGTCTAAGTTAAAAGCTGCTGGAGATGATAAAATTGTTGCTAATTATAGAATTTATGTACAATATAACAGAGAAAATATTTGGACAAAAAGAGCAAATTCTGAATGTCAGCAATTTCTTCCTTTGTCTCAATGTTTCCACAATCTTATTCTATTCCCGACAACGAAATAAGGTCTTGTTTGGGAAAGAGTTGCAGAAAAATGGAGATTCAGAGAGGCAATATCTGAATAAGTGAGTTGAGCTGTATAAAAGATATGGGAGAAAACAAAACAGCATATCATTGCTGGTACCAACCTGTAAATTGTACTTTTGGAATGCCATTTTCTGGTAATTAAAAAATATAAGTTAAAGCCAGTAACTTGAATGTCATTCATTTCAAACATAGACAGAAATGAAGGAAATGTTTGAAACCAGAAACTTGGCCTCAATGTTTGTGTGCTGTATTTTTGCATAATATCTATCCATGGTTTGTTTGTTCACTCAAAAAGTAATTCTTTCATTCCCCAATTAAGAAAGCAAGATCCCTTTTTCTCAATTCACACTGATGGAAATAGAGTTTCTTCAAATTCAAGTTATCTCCCTTTAACCCATTATCTTGTCTTAATACAAAGATGTTGCAGATGACAACTTCAAGCGATTTTTTTCTTTTTACATATTTTTGAGTAGAAATTTTGTGGGAAATAAATTTCCGACACTTTTTTTCCAAAGCCTTTATCTTATGTGACAGCAATAGGCATCATTATGCGGGAATAGATTAAAGCCAGCATTTTGTCTATTAACCTAACGATACACACCTTTGGTTTGTTCCTTTGGTGCGTTGACCTCTGGTGACCCTGTTGATGATAAGGTCATGTGACGGCCTTCATCTTCGTCTGTCGGAGAACTTTCTATCGTCTGTGAAAATATAAAGTAATATATACATCATCATACTACACAAAGATATTTTTGTTTGGAAATCAAACAGCTATTTATAACAAGTACAAAATAATAAATAATAAATGAATATGTAGATTTTTTGAAAAATCACATATTGAAAAACAATGAAGTCACTTATAATAATAAACTTATAAACATTGTTTGTCTTTTCTAACACTGAATTTAATAGGAATACATTATATCATCTGATATTTTACCAATTACCTCATTATCATTTGACATTTTACAGTTCTGACACAAATGAATGGAATTTTACTTTTTTGATGTTTGGGTGAAAAACAATATTAGACATCTACTAATAGAAACAAGAGCTGTCCGAAGACAGCGCGCTCGACTTTCTAAGTTGCTTAGTATAAAGGGGGCATAACTCCAAATAGAGTGGTCCCAGGGTCATGGGCCCTGAAAGTAAGGTAGATGGTGTGATGGTGAATAAGTATACCAAGTTTGGGTTGAATCCCTTTGATAGTATTGAAGTTATTGATGTTTGAAAAAACTTTAACCTTGGTTGCAACGCCAACGCCGACGCCGACGCCGACGCCCGGGTGACAGTATAAGCTCTCATTTTCTTCGAAAAGTTGAGCTAAAAAATGCAATATCTTTATTCTATAAATAAAACACAAATTTGAATTAGTAGATATGTAAGAATTATGACATTTTCTCTTGAATCTTAGACTATGTACCCTTTCACCATGATGCCTATTTATGATCTCTAAAACACACAAGTAATCCACACTTGGCCAAGCAATATTCACTCATAATTTGTTCTTGAATCAAGCAACATATATCCAGTAACATATGTCCATATATATCGCAAAGGCAAAAGTAAATAAATCATGCATGCAATTTTTGTTGGAGTTGGAGTGCACAATTTGCACAGAATACCGATTTCTTATGATACAAATAAGCAGTAACACAAAAATGAATGGAAATTGACAACACAATGATCAAAGTTTGGAAGTACATGTATATGTAATGGATAGATAATAAGCTCCAAACTACAGAAGAGGTCCATAATGAAATACCCAAACTTTGCCACAACCTAGGAGATTTGCAGATGGATGAAATTACTTTGTCTAACCTTATTTCTATTATCAGTGCACAAACAGGTCTTCAAATTTAAGAAGAAAAGAGACATCTAAGATAAGTTTTGGTCCAAAATTGATTTTGAAGCAAACATTCACAAGCATACAGATGAACAGCAAGACAAAAAGATAGCTAAAGACTGAGTGAGAGACAACAATCGGTTGCAATGTCATAATAAAGATGATTTGGGTTTAATGCGAGGAAAAACATTTTTTTACTAATATAGCACAGCTTAGCCCCCTTATCATGTGTTTCTAGTACTTCTTACCTAAGTGCAAACTTAACATCAAATCCAAATGATTTGATTGAATATTGTAAATTGATGAGAGACAAATGACTGGCAAAATGCCAGATAGCATGTCGGTCAAGTCAGACATAATTCATGCTATGCCAAATGAGGTTCCTGCTAAACTCACATATTATTGACATAACTACCTTGGCTTAGCATGAAACAAGATCAAACAAAGAGCAGTAAAGTATGGCATAAGATGCTTTTAAGAACAGAT
Source organism: Fragum sueziense (assembly GCA_963680895.1). Taxonomy (NCBI): domain Eukaryota; kingdom Metazoa; phylum Mollusca; class Bivalvia; order Cardiida; family Cardiidae; genus Fragum; species Fragum sueziense. Next base: position 11,574,431 of record OY804600.1, on the reverse strand, counting down.
GATGCATTAGCTTGGACAAACTTGTTTTTAACTTAACATATCATTTTTAAGCAGACAAAGGATTGTGGCACACTTCAGATGTCAGGATAAATTGTCCTTTCATAAGAGTTTTAAGATGATGTATAAGACAGAGACAACAAAATACACCCATACAAAAGCTATAAATTAAATACCTTTATGACTGGTACTGCTGGCTCCTTGGATAGCAAGCAATGGAGGAAAGAAATATAATATAAGATTCTTGTCATACTTATTAAAAATCCCCTACCATGATGTGTTTTTACAATTAAAAACCCTTTCCCAAACAAGACCTGGTTTTGACGTCCCTAATAGAAAAGGCTTGGGAAAACATTGAAACAAAAGAAGAAACTGCTGATAACCAGCAGTTTCTCCTTTTTGCCTCAATATTTTCTGGACTAAATTGTACAGAAATTCCAATTTCATCAACATTCTTTTTGTTGTCTGCAGCTGCTTTCAAATTGGACAACCCTAAAATTTTGTTGTTTGGGAAAGGGTTAAAGGCCAATTAGAAATGAAAGTGCTTGTAATGGCTCAAAATTTAATAGGAAAATTCAAATAAAAATAAATTGTTTGAAAATTTTCCAGCTTACATTGATTTTGGTAAGCAGGTTTTATTTGCTGATTAATCTTCTACTGCAATTATAATAATCTAATGCAGTCTAATCCTCAATCAAATTTATATGCAGATATTACACGCTATTCCATGCAGGGAAATTTCTTATGAAGATCATGAATACACATTTATAATAGAAGTTATGGTCGAAAGATGTGACCATGATCTTTGACATATATAATTTCAGGATTACATAAATGTATAGTCCATAAATATTGACCTGAACCTGTGGAATATGCGATGAGTAATTGTAATGCGAAATAATCATTCTCCATCATATTTTGACACGAGAAGCATCTGCAGAAAACAAAGTCACAATGCTTATGGAAACTACATCGACTCTGCTCGTCAGTGAGGATTGCTGGTGAGTATTGATTATTAGGTTATTTCATCTAAGACTCCCCCGCACACAACAGCCTCCGAAAGTCGTCCTTGGAGTCTTAAAACGCCGCTCAAACGTTTAGTATTTGTTATTTTTAGTAACATACTCTCAATCTCAAATCGTTTTGGTAATAATACTCTCAAACCCAAAGCGCTTTACTGTTGAATGCACATGCTCTTTATCACTGTATATTGAATGCATGTGTGTCGTCATTGTTTTTTCCACATATTTAGGGAGCCTCGTTTTGATAATGTCGATTTGTGACTATTTTTAGTAATAATTTTCATGTATACAATGTTGATTTCCCATAAACCCATCGTCTTTGCCTCCGGAAGTGTGTTCTGTGGGTACAGACTAAAACATAAGTGAAAAGACCTTATTCAGTGTCACAATTACTCACTGTATATTCATCGGGTCCAGGTCAATGTTTACAGACTATAGGTTTTGTAGTATACATAAATTCAACCACACAGACTTGTTTCTGTAAACAATACATGACCACAGTGGTTGAAGTATCTATCCATGGATTCCTAGTTTTTCTCCAAACACACCCTGTATGTACACACACCAAAATTAGGTTGTGGTAAAAACATCTCAATTATCGTAAGCAGACATGAAAAAAAGTTTAGAAGTAAACCATATCTTTTCACAAGACCACACCACAGTGTTAGTTTTTAAAGCAGGAATTGCATGCTTACCCGTTTCACCCCCGTAATAATAAGGGTTGAAGTCTTCACGGGGGTTTTTCTTTGCTTAGGGCGCTCGGACAAAGCACGAATAGCCGTATCTGCCACGGAATCTACACCGTTAATGCGTATAACTTCTGCAAACAACAAAAAACAAACAACAACTAAAAACAAACTATCATAAACACACACCACACACCATTCTCAGGGGTTGAAATTAAGTCGCAAATATTTCGATAAACAACTTTTGATGGGTAACACTCTTTTTCATAACCAGTGGAATTTCATGAATAACAGGATGCACATGGGTGGAAAGCATAATGTTATTTTTCTTCAAAAATGAGGTGTAGTTACCATATTTTTTAGGAAAAGCGACAATATTTTATTTCTTAAAGTAAATGCCCCTCAAAATAGCACAAAACAGCAAGTTTGAAAAAGCAACTTAGGTTTCCACTAATGTAATATTTTAATCATATTGATATCATTTCAACCCCTGTTAATCATACTATAATTTGAGCAACGTTTGTCTGTTTGTCTGTTTGTTCCCCTACTCCTCCCAGGTCCTTGGGCCGATCTTCACCAAACTTGGAGGGAAGGTGGAGGGCGGCCCCGGATATTAGCTTGAGGGGTTCATTTTTTGAAAGGTCAAGGTCATCGAGGTCAAAGGTCAAATTTATCGTTTTTACGGGTTACGGGACGGGATTGCTTACGGGTTACGGGACGGGATTAGGTGGAGTGCAGCCCCGGATAGGTCAAGGTCATCGAGGTCAAAGGTCAGCCCCGGATAGGTCAAGGTCATCGAGGTCAAAGGTCAAATTTCGAGACGGGTAAAATTGCTAGTCATGCTAAAAACAAACAATCAAATAGTAAAGGTCCTTCTTCAAGTATGGTCAAATAGACCGGGGAATTAAAGTTAATATTTACTAAAAAGTCACTCTTCTAAATACGAGGGTTGTTCGGAAATTATTGAGACAACGCTTATAGGACTTAAATTATAACAAGCAAGGGATTGAAAAATATACCAAAACAAAGACAATTTATATTTCTCTTCATATGTAACTTTTTTTCGAAATATGCTAATACAATAAACAAACTGGAGTCAATAAACCATTCCTATCTGGAAGGTACCGGAGCACCGCGACGTCATTCACATGACGTCAAAATAACTGACGTTCATAATAGTGCGTCCAGTCGACCTGCTGACCCTGGCTTTTTCGGAGGAGCCGATCCATTCACTGCCTAGACACTTGATTGTTGTTTAGTTTCTAGATCGTAGAAATACAACCATGTTTCATCGCATGTGATTATACGGTCAAGAAAACTTTCACCACCTGCTCGCCACCGCTTTAAGAAGACTTTCGTTGCCTCAACTCGCCGTTGTTGGTCACTTTCTGATAGAAGGCTGGGTACCAAACGGGCACACACACGTTCCATGTTGAGATGTTCAGTCAGTATACGCTGTGGCTACACCAATGTCAAAGGTGCGAGCAATGACCCGCACTGCCAAACGAGCGTCTTCGCCAAGTGTGTAAGCAACGTCAGACGTCAATTTTTCCGTGATTATCGTCGGCCGGCCCGCTCTTTTTTAGTTGTATGGAATTGATTTCATTTCCAAATATGATCTGTGCCATCTATACACCAGCGTTCGAGACACACTGCTACCACTCTGTGCCATTTCCATCAATTTCTTTGTTACCATGAGAGTCTTTTCTAAATCCACGCAAAATTTTATATAAGATCGCTGCTCCGCCTTTACGTCACAGTTCATTTTGACGTCGATATTGCGATGGTAGCGACTTCCGCAAAAATACGATAACCTGTGTATTAACGAATCCAATGTTTTGAAATTTTAACTGAATCACGTCACAGATGGATGTTACGCTTGACGTAAATTTAGTACGTTAATTCCCTCGTTTTCATTGTGAATTTAGTAGTTTAAGTTGTACGATGTAAATAGAATTAGAAATAATTACGAGGTGCTCCGGGTTGGGATACCATGCATATAAAATATGCGAATTTAACCAAAAGAATGCAATAAAATTATGTTTTTTATCTACCTACAACTTAAATAGATGTTGTTCCAAACATATCTGTAATATCAACTTGATCCTATATCTTTTAATGAAAATAAATGGAGTGTCTCAATAATTTCCGAACAACCCTCGTATTTCGACCCTTCATTGCGGTCTTTTTCAAGAAAATATTGCACTACTTTACAAAACTACATTGTTCAAGGTGGGTAACCCACGTGACTTTTAGGAAGCTCTGCTCCAAATCCTGTGGTTTCTTCAAACATTCAAGCAAAAGTTTTTTTCGGTGCAGGTGAACGCTTCCCACTTTCGTTTTGCATTTAAAAATATTTTGGCTCGAATGTTTGAAGAAACCACTGGATTTGGATTAGAGTGAGTTAGAGCCGGGATTAGTCCTCTCAAAGGCGCGTTCCGTGCACTTTATCTCGTCAAAGTCCGTAGCGTATAAGCTGAGAAATCAAACAAAACATACCTTGAAGCGGACGATTTTTTTCGGTGTGAACGCTTTCCAAAAGTCACGTGGGTTACCCACCGTGTTGTTGATTGCCAGTTTCCACCATTTGATAACATGTTATCAAATGGTGGAAACTGGCAATCAACAATGTAGTTTTGTAAAGTAGTGCAATATTTTCTTGAAAAAGACCCAAAAGAAGGGTTGAAATATTGAGCAGAGTGACTTTTTAGTAAATATTACATTGAACACTTTGTTGCTTTTCATCAAAACCTTGTAACTTCAGCTTCTTTAAAGCTGTAGTTAAAAAGTTTTCGAAGAGAAGCAACACTATTCAATTTTCGAACGACGAAAAAACATTTATGAAAAAGTCTTATAATTATGACCAAATAATAAAACACTATACATAATGTGTATTATTACTCTAAGGTTTGGGGTAGTTAGTATATTGGTGCATTTGAAAACATGCATCTTATAAAATGTATCCTCTCATAAATATCATATGTTCTAAATAAAAATAATCCTCCAATTATACCAAGAGTGCCTTGGTCACAATATACGCCACCCTGGAGACTAAGTTTTAAGGGGCATAACTCAGGCAAAAGTCAATGAACCATAAAATCCTTCCTTCATGCACATATACCAATTGAGGTGATAACATTGACCAAGTTTCAAAAAGATCCAGCCAGAAACTTAGGAGGAGTTGCGTTGACAAGAATGCAATTTCAATAAGCCCAAGAGACTAAGTTTTAAGGGGCATAACTCAGGCAAAAGTCAATGAACCATAAAATCCTTTCTTCATGCACATCTACCAATTGAGGTGATAACATTGACGGTCATGACCATGTCTCAAAAAGATCCAGCCAGAAACTTAGGAGGAGTTGCGCTCACAAGAAAAGTGGATGTACATAAGTACGGATGGACGGATGGATGGACAGACAGACGGAGAAGACGACGCCAATATATGACTGCCTCCGGTGGCATATAAAAAGTGTTCAAATTTATAGTTATCTTAATTATTGTCATTACCATATAGCAAGTGAGCAAATTAAAGTTTCAATTGATATGACATAATCCATAATTATCTTTCAATCAAGGGCAGCAAAATGTACAATCTTGACAAGAAACAGTCTAGGATTTTGAACTTTGAATTTTGCTGTCTAGAATACAAGAGCTGTCCGAAGACAGCGCGCTCGACTTTCTAAGTTGCTTAGTATAAAGGGGGCATAACTCCAAATAGAGTGGTCCCAGGGTCATGGGCCCTGATAGTAAGGTAGAGGGTGTGATGGTGAATAAGTATTCCAAGTTTGGGTTGAATCCCTTTGATAGTATGGAAGTTATTGATGTTTGAAAAAACTTTAACCTTGGTTGCAACGCCAACGCCGACACACGGGTGACAGTATTAGCTCTCATTTTCTTCGAAAAGTCGAGCTAAAAATGACATGAATTATGTCCGTCTGATGCTTAATTGTAAGTTCAGGTAAAATACAAGATATAAGAGAAGCTTTTTATCATATGAAATGGACTCTACTCACACACTCATTTTTCAAATTTTCAAAATATTTCAAATTAATTTCAGTTGTGTTCTTAAGACAGAAACATAATTATAATTGTATTTTTTTTCAATTACACATGAAACATTCCTGACATGGCATCCCAGAATAAACTCCTACTAGAGGAACTTTAATTCAAACTCATGCATTTGTAACACCTTTCCATGTTTCATTTTTTTTTGATTGAGGTCAATTACTGCTGCTCTACAAATACTTCAGTTGTATAAAGGTGGTACACCTAAACATTTGTTTTTCAACACAAATGCAAACACAATTGGAAGCACACCTACTCCTAGTGTGCAATGGACATCTTATCCATAAATTGTTTGGTCAATTCCCAGACAAAACCAAGGCTTAAACCTGCATTTGATGTTTTAACCCTTTCCCAAACAAGACCTGGTTTTGACGTCCCTAATAGAAAAGGTTTGGGAAAATATTGAAACAAAAGAAGAAACTGCTGATAACCAGCAGTTTCTCCTTTTGTCTCAATATTTTTTGTGTCATGTTTTACACAAATCCTATCTTTAATAACATCCATTTTGTCATTTATGGCAGTTTTTGAATTAGATCACCCTAAAATTTTGTCGTTTGGGAAAGGGTTAAGGAAATACCATCTTGCAGTATAAAATGTTAAGGCAGCATTGTTTTATCAATTCCTATGATGCCTACAACCATGGATGCACCAATTCCATCCCGTAACATCTTTTAAACATAGAAAGGTCTACAGAGCCCTATGATGTAGGTACGTAGGGACATGCACATCCAGTGCAGCCGTACTTACTGAAGATCTATAAGCTGAAATATTAAAATCAAAGCACACAATTACTTCCTGATTCTCTCCTTCGACTTCCTTCAGGTGTGAATATTTAGCTCCGGCTGCTGGCAAGTGAAGTAGCAGAATGTTTATGAAATACATCGCTTATTTTCAACGAAGAAAACCTCGTAACTGCAGCTTAAAACAAGCTGCAGTTACGAGGTTTTTCATTGAAAAGCGACAAAATGTTGTTTTTCATTCTTCTCATTCAGTGATATCGTTGATGAGCGATAAAACAATCTTAAGTCCATTTTTTCAAACTGTTCATTACTCGGTTATGAAAATGAATATATGGACAGAATGGAAACAGTCACAGAAGACCAAGCACTTCATTTTAAGTAGCTTAAGTGACTAAATTCTATTTTTGTAATAGTACTGTTCATTTCTTTAACCCTCTCCTAAACAAGACCTGGTTTTGACGTCCCTAATAGAAAAGGCTTGGGAAAACATTGAAACAAAAGAAGAAACTGCTGATAACCAGCAGTTTCTCCTTTTGTCTCAATATTTTCTATGCCATATTTTACACAAATTCTTTCTTTCCTAACTTCCATTTTGTCATTTGTGGCAGTTTTTGAAGTGGATCACCCAAAAATTTTGCTGTTTGGGAAAGGGTTAAAGCCTACAGTTATCTGGAAGTTAGTTTTCCATATGTTTTTACCTGAAGAGGCCCGATCTGGGTCTATTGGCTCATATTCAAATCCTCGCTTTTCTACATAGTTGGGAGAACCTGAAAAATGAAATAAAAGATGATTTTTATCCTATCCTAGGCAACATTTGACAGCTAAGTTATGTTTTAAGGCCTCTTTAAACTGCTATGGTCATATCAAGGCGGTTCGAGCACCTAACCATAGGTTCCTGTCGTTTCTCATAACTGTACTAAAACAACATCCTTACCGAGCCTCCAGCTACTCGCCCACCTAGGTTAACCATTTAAAACCTATTGGTGGATGACAATTTTGTCAGAAAGGGTATTTGCCACAGAAGGGTATCAAACCCGGGACCTCTCGAATGAGAGGCAGATGCGCTACCAACTGCGCTAAGGCTGCCCCCCCCCCTAAAAAAAAAACCAGATATGGTTAAGACTAAATGCAACAAATCTTAAGGTGCAAGGGCATAAAAAATTCTGGCTTTTAAGGGGGAATGCTCCAGTTTCCTAAATTTTTTCCCATTAATAGAATTTATTTATATTTTGTATGTTGAAATTACATGTTACTACCAATTGAAAAATAAAATAACAAGAGGGCCAAGATGGCCCTATATCGCTCACCTTAGAGATCATCAAGATGATAATTTTTGTCTCATCTCACACACACAACTTCTGGACAACGTTCCGACAACGTTCATTAAAGGAAACAATTTAAACAATGCTGGTATTAGAGAGTTTTACTACCATGGGAAGTGCAAACTTTACCTTAAGGATCTCTGATAAACAGAATTGGAGAAGACTGTATCATTATGATACAATTCTACATACAAAATTTCAAAAGCCTTAAACCAAACAGTTTAGGAGAAAAAGATTGTACAAGATTTCCTTCTTTGTCTCTATATGAAATTCGATACCCACAACATAGGGTCAATTTTCCTTGTATCACAATTATTTGATGTATTTTGGTAGAGGGCCTTGAGATCATTCTACACACAAAATTTTAAAGCTCTATGCCAAACGGTTCAGGAGAAGAAGATTGTACAAGATCTCCTTCCTTGTTTCTATATGAAATTTGATACCCACAACATAGGGTCAATTTTCCTTGTATCACAATAATTTGAAGTATTTTGGTAGAGTGCTTTGAGATGATTCTACACACAAAATTTCAAAGCTCTAGGTCAAACGGTTCAGTACTCTCTTATGAACAGTGCACATTTCTCTACATTCCATTTCGATAGAATGAGCTCTGTTCTCGCGGGGTCATTTCACGTCTAATCTCGGGGCCTTGGCGGGATTTCAGTATCCAATCGTTGGCGATACACAACAAAACAATTTAAAAAGCTGATACAAACTTTCATTGGTTGACGCTTCAAATTACTGGCTTCAGCCAAAAATAGAAGCGACGTAATGTATACGTAATCAAACCAGATCAAACTGAATGATTTTGATTCGATAATTCAAATGTTACCAGCTTCAGCCAAAAATAGAAGCGACGTAATGTATACATAATGATCATGCAAGATAAAACTGAATGATTTTGATTCGATAGTTCAAATGGTGTGCTATAATTAGATTATGACGACCAAATAGGCTGTTGGCGTACCGAAAACTGCAGAGGTCATATTTGATGGTTTAATCAATAGACCTCGGCAATGGAGAGTAACGGTTCAGGAGAAGAAGATTGTACAAGATTTCCTTCTTTGTTTCTATATGAAATTCAATATCCACAACTTAGGGTCAATTTTCCTTGTATCACAATAATTTGAAGTATTTTGGTAGAGGGCCTTGAGATGATTCTACACACAAAATTTCAAAGCTCTAGGCCAAACGGTTCAAGAGAAGAAGATTTTACATGATTTCCTTCTTTGTTTCTATATGAAATTTGATACCCACAACATAGGGTCAATTTTCCATGAATCACAATAATTTGAAGTATTTTGGTAGAGGGCCTTGAGATGATTCTACACACAAAATTTCAAAGCTGTAGGCCAAACGGTTCAAGAGAAGAAGATTGTACAAGATTTCCTTCTTTGTTTCTATATGAAATTCAATTCCCACAACATAGGGCCAATTTTCCTTGTATCACAATAATTTGAAGTATTTTGGTAGAGGGCCTTGAGATGATTCACAAAATTTCAAAGCTGCAGGCCAAACGGTTCAGGAGAAGAAGATTGTACAAGATTTCCTTCTTTGTTTTCATATGAAATTCGATACCCATAACATAGGGTCAATTTTCCTTGTATCAAAATAATTTGAAGTATTTTGGTAGAGGGCATTGAGATGATTCTACACACAAAATTTCAAAGCTCTAGGCCAAACGGTTCAGGAGAAGAAGATTGTACAAGATCTCCTTCCTTGTTTCTATATGAAATTTGATACCCACAACATAGGGTCAATTTTCCTTGTATCACAATAATTTGAAGTATTTTGGTAGAGTGCTTTGAGATGATTCTACACACAAAATTTCAAAGCTCTAGGTCAAACGGTTCAGTACTCTCTTATGAACAGTGCACATTTCTCTACATTCCATTTCGATAGAATGAGCTCTGTTCTCGCGGGGTCATTTCACGTCTAATCTCGGGGCCTTGGCGGGATTTCAGTATCCAATCGTTGGCGATACACAACAAAACAATTTAAAAAGCTGATACAAACTTTCATTGGTTGACGCTTCAAATTACTGGCTTCAGCCAAAAATAGAAGCGACGTAATGTATACGTAATCAAACCAGATCAAACTGAATGATTTTGATTCGATAATTCAAATGTTACCAGCTTCAGCCAAAAATAGAAGCGACGTAATGTATACATAATGATCATGCAAGATAAAACTGAATGATTTTGATTCGATAGTTCAAATGGTGTGCTATAATTAGATTATGACGACCAAATAGGCTGTTGGCGTACCGAAAACTGCAGAGGTCATATTTGATGGTTTAATCAATAGACCTCGGCAATGGAGAGTAACGGTTCAGGAGAAGAAGATTGTACAAGATTTCCTTCTTTGTTTCTATATGAAATTCAATATCCACAACTTAGGGTCAATTTTCCTTGTATCACAATAATTTGAAGTATTTTGGTAGAGGGCCTTGAGATGATTCTACACACAAAATTTCAAAGCTCTAGGCCAAACGGTTCAAGAGAAGAAGATTTTACATGATTTCCTTCTTTGTTTCTATATGAAATTTGATACCCACAACATAGGGTCAATTTTCCATGAATCACAATAATTTGAAGTATTTTGGTAGAGGGCCTTGAGATGATTCTACACACAAAATTTCAAAGCTGTAGGCCAAACGGTTCAAGAGAAGAAGATTGTACAAGATTTCCTTCTTTGTTTCTATATGAAATTCAATTCCCACAACATAGGGCCAATTTTCCTTGTATCACAATAATTTGAAGTATTTTGGTAGAGGGCCTTGAGATGATTCACAAAATTTCAAAGCTGCAGGCCAAACGGTTCAGGAGAAGAAGATTGTACAAGATTTCCTTCTTTGTTTTCATATGAAATTCGATACCCATAACATAGGGTCAATTTTCCTTGTATCAAAATAATTTGAAGTATTTTGGTAGAGGGCATTGAGATGATTCTACACACAAAATTTCAAAGCTCTAGGCCAAACGGTTCAGGAGAAGAAGATTGTACAAGATCTCCTTCCTTGTTTCTATATGAAATTTGATACCCACAACATAGGGTCAATTTTCCTTGTATCACAATAATTTGAAGTATTTTGGTAGAGTGCTTTGAGATGATTCTACACACAAAATTTCAAAGCTCTAGGTCAAACGGTTCAGTACTCTCTTATGAACAGTGCACATTTCTCTACATTCCATTTCGATAGAATGAGCTCTGTTCTCGCGGGGTCATTTCACGTCTAATCTCGGGGCCTTGGCGGGATTTCAGTATCCAATCGTTGGCGATACACAACAAAACAATTTAAAAAGCTGATACAAACTTTCATTGGTTGACGCTTCAAATTACTGGCTTCAGCCAAAAATAGAAGCGACGTAATGTATACGTAATCAAACCAGATCAAACTGAATGATTTTGATTCGATAATTCAAATGTTACCAGCTTCAGCCAAAAATAGAAGCGACGTAATGTATACATAATGATCATGCAAGATAAAACTGAATGATTTTGATTCGATAGTTCAAATGGTGTGCTATAATTAGATTATGACGACCAAATAGGCTGTTGGCGTACCGAAAACTGCAGAGGTCATATTTGATGGTTTAATCAATAGACCTCGGCAATGGAGAGTAACGGTTCAGGAGAAGAAGATTGTACAAGATTTCCTTCTTTGTTTCTATATGAAATTCAATATCCACAACTTAGGGTCAATTTTCCTTGTATCACAATAATTTGAAGTATTTTGGTAGAGGGCCTTGAGATGATTCTACACACAAAATTTCAAAGCTCTAGGCCAAACGGTTCAAGAGAAGAAGATTTTACATGATTTCCTTCTTTGTTTCTATATGAAATTTGATACCCACAACATAGGGTCAATTTTCCTTGTATCAAAATAATTTGAAGTATTTTGGTAGAGGGCCTTGAGATGATTCTACACACAAAATTTCAAAATTTCAAAGCTCTAGGCCAAACGGTTTAAGAGAAAAGGATTTTACAAGATTTCCTTCTTTGTTTCTATATGTTATTCGATACCCACAACATAGGGTCAATTTTCCTTGTATCAAAATAATTTGAAGTATTTTGGTAGAGGGCCTTGAGATGATTCTACACACAAAATTTCAAAATTTCAAAGCTCTAGGCCAAACGGTTTAAGAGAAAAGGATTTTACAAGATTTCCTTCTTTGTTTCTATATGTTATTCGATACCCACAACATAGGGCCAATTTTCCTTGTATCACAATAATTTGAAGTATTTTGGTAGAGGGCCTTGAGATGATTCTACACATAAAATTTCAAAGCTGTAGGTCAAACGGTTCAGGAGAAGAAGATTGTACAAGATTTCCTTCTTTGTTTCTATATGAAATTCGATACACACAACATAGGGCCAATTTTCCTTGTATCACAATAATTTGAAGTATTTTGGTAGAGTGCCTTAAGATGATTCTACACACAAAATTTCAAGACTCTAGGCCTTATAGTTTGGGAGGAGAAGATTTTTTAGTAATTGTGGACAGACAGACGGACGGATGGACGGACGACGGATGGTGAGCGATCACAATAGCTCACCCTCAGCACTTCATGCTAAGGTGAGCTAAAAATGGAGGGTCAGCGATCTTGTTTGAATTTTATAGGCATTCGTATCACATACCCCTACATCGAAAAAATGCACAATTTCTTGCACCTGTCCAAGGTCACTATAATGCTAATAAAATGCTGTATATTCATTGTTTAGTCCCAAAAACGGATTTAAAGTAACGTCTTAACATTTAATAAGTTTTGAAGAACAGAAAACCCAAAATATGATAGGAATTGGCTGACGAGTTGCCTTGAGACATGCTTGTTATTGACTGAGACATGGAAGAGATGCTTCTCTTATGATGGGACATTTATCCCTATTGAGGTTGGTAAGCTGGTCTTCCTAGACTTGCTTCGTCATTTACCAGACCTCAGAGATGCTACTGCTGTTGCAGAGCAACATATATATTCTGTGAGGGTGAAGCCAGGGAGGTCTTTCAAGACCTGCTCTGTTATTGCTTCACCTGAGCAGTGATGCTACTCGTAGGACTGTTTGTCTTCTATGGTGTTGGCTGTTTGCATGTATGGACGTTGGTGACATGCTTCTACCTGTTTAGAAGGCAGTGTGTGAGATGCAAGGAAGCAAGTCTCAGAAGAGTCGAGCTAATCGCCTTGCTGGTCAGTGGAGGCATGCTTCAAGGTGAAGTTATGCTTTTCTCTGTGTAGACATCGAACTCGTTTTTCTGTGGCTGTCTGACGAAGCATGTAACTGGGTATCAAGTCTCCTTTAGACTTGCTTTTGTCTGGGTGGTCTTCCAAGAGTTGCTTGGACTCTTTTCCATCTATCCCTGACCGGTTTCGTTCTCGTGTTAGAACTCTTCAGAGGTGTCTGAGAAAGCTGGATGAGCTTTTCTGATGTTTGGTGGATAGGTGTGGGTTGCAGCTATATTTATACTCTTTGGTGCCGGTTGGTGCCGGCGTTGCTATGGTCCCACGTGATATGGAGAAATGGTGCCGGTTGGTGCCGGTATAGAGCTGTTTTGTGTACTGTACTGTAGTATGGCACAATGGATACTTATTGAGCGTCCAAAAAACGAAAGCAGAGCAAGAATTTCTCGTGTACTCATTTGCACAAAGATTCTGGCTTAATATGGCTAGAATATGCTTGTTTATCACAAGACTTGCCGTAGTAGCAAGTTGCTACGTGATACGACGTTAGCAACGTCAGAAGTGTATAGTTGCATTGTATGACGTTGCTATGCTCATGTTTGAACATAGTTTTGACAGTACGCTGGCTGTATATCTAAAATTCAGTCTTTGTGCATCCTTTATGATTGAAGGAGTGGTGTCTTTTGCCAAATATTATTTTTACGTCACACACAGTATAACAAGGAAACTCAAAAAATATTACAAGTAGAAAACGAATTGGCTGATGGGAGTTTCTCATGTTCTACTGATATGTAGATCCTGACTGGAAGGAGTGTTAATGATAGGAGCGATCCAGTTTTGCTCCCTGTTAAGGAGCTTACAGCATATTCGGTGGCAGCAAAATCTGCTGGTTTTTTAGGGAGAGGCCCAGTAATATGGGCATTTGCTGTATTTTCAACGATCTCATTGTAATATATTTACTAAAAGATCGGGACTGTGTTAAGATGGTTCTTCTAATACTAGTTCTTGTGCTATCATTGAAGGATGGATGAAGCCCATGTTTTTTGCCATGGGGTAGAGACTTGCATTAGGTCTATTCACTAGAGATAGCATGCTCATTTGAGTGTAGAGGTGGGAAGAATAAAAACAAAAGTCGAAGCATTTTTGCTTTTTGTAGACAATTTGCTGAAGGATCACTTTCTTTTCTCGGTTGAGAAGATTTGGGTGACATTAGTCTCCAACTGCGCACTTGAGTAGACAAGTGTTCTACAGACATACGTTTGATGTCTTTGCAGCTAGGACAACTTAAAAGATGTCTAGTCGAGCACAGAAGAGCCCCAAATGGTAGATGTATTGGGAGGCGCGCTTCCAGTACTATTTGGATTCTCTTTTGTTGTGTGAAAACAAGCATGTCCAGAGGGTCTCAATGAATGCAGAATATAGATACGATAGGAATTGGCTGACGAGTTGCCTTGAGACATGCTTGTTATTGACTGAGACATGGAAGAGATGCTTCTCTTATGATGGGACATTTATCCCTATTGAGGTTGGTAAGCTGGTCTTCCTAGACTTGCTTCGTCATTTACCAGACCTCAGAGATGCTACTGCTGTTGCAGAGCAACATATATATTCTGTGAGGGTGAAGCCAGGGAGGTCTTTCAAGACCTGCTCTGTTATTGCTTCACCTGAGCAGTGATGCTACTCGTAGGACTGTTTGTCTTCTATGGTGTTGGCTGTTTGCATGTATGGACGTTGGTGACATGCTTCTACCTGTTTAGAAGGCAGTGTGTGAGATGCAAGGAAGCAAGTCTCAGAAGAGTCGAGCTAATCGCCTTGCTGGTCAGTGGAGGCATGCTTCAAGGTGAAGTTATGCTTTTCTCTGTGTAGACATCGAACTCGTTTTTCTGTGGCTGTCTGACGAAGCATGTAACTGGGTATCAAGTCTCCTTTAGACTTGCTTTTGTCTGGGTGGTCTTCCAAGAGTTGCTTGGACTCTTTTCCATCTATCCCTGACCGGTTTCGTTCTCGTGTTAGAACTCTTCAGAGGTGTCTGAGAAAGCTGGATGAGCTTTTCTGATGTTTGGTGGATAGGTGTGGGTTGCAGCTATATTTATACTCTTTGGTGCCGGTTGGTGCCGGCGTTGCTATGGTCCCACGTGATATGGAGAAATGGTGCCGGTTGGTGCCGGTATAGAGCTGTTTTGTGTACTGTACTGTAGTATGGCACAATGGATACTTATTGAGCGTCCAAAAAACGAAAGCAGAGCAAGAATTTCTCGTGTACTCATTTGCACAAAGATTCTGGCTTAATATGGCTAGAATATGCTTGTTTATCACAAGACTTGCCGTAGTAGCAAGTTGCTACGTGATACGACGTTAGCAACGTCAGAAGTGTATAGTTGCATTGTATGACGTTGCTATGCTCATGTTTGAACATAGTTTTGACAGTACGCTGGCTGTATATCTAAAATTCAGTCTTTGTGCATCCTTTATGATTGAAGGAGTGGTGTCTTTTGCCAAATATTATTTTTACGTCACACACAGTATAACAAGGAAACTCAAAAAATATTACAAGTAGAAAACGAATTGGCTGATGGGAGTTTCTCATGTTCTACTGATATGTAGATCCTGACTGGAAGGAGTGTTAATGATAGGAGCGATCCAGTTTTGCTCCCTGTTAAGGAGCTTACAGCATATTCGGTGGCAGCAAAATCTGCTGGTTTTTTAGGGAGAGGCCCAGTAATATGGGCATTTGCTGTATTTTCAACGATCTCATTGTAATATATTTACTAAAAGATCGGGACTGTGTTAAGATGGTTCTTCTAATACTAGTTCTTGTGCTATCATTGAAGGATGGATGAAGCCCATGTTTTTTGCCATGGGGTAGAGACTTGCATTAGGTCTATTCACTAGAGATAGCATGCTCATTTGAGTGTAGAGGTGGGAAGAATAAAAACAAAAGTCGAAGCATTTTTGCTTTTTGTAGACAATTTGCTGAAGGATCACTTTCTTTTCTCGGTTGAGAAGATTTGGGTGACATTAGTCTCCAACTGCGCACTTGAGTAGACAAGTGTTCTACAGACATACGTTTGATGTCTTTGCAGCTAGGACAACTTAAAAGATGTCTAGTCGAGCACAGAAGAGCCCCAAATGGTAGATGTATTGGGAGGCGCGCTTCCAGTACTATTTGGATTCTCTTTTGTTGTGTGAAAACAAGCATGTCCAAAGGGTCTCAATGAATGCAGAATATAGATACGATAGGAATTGGCTGACGAGTTGCCTTGAGACATGCTTGTTATTGACTGAGACATGGAAGAGATGCTTCTCTTATGATGGGACATTTATCCCTATTGAGGTTGGTAAGCTGGTCTTCCTAGACTTGCTTCGTCATTTACCAGACCTCAGAGATGCTACTGCTGTTGCAGAGCAACATATATATTCTGTGAGGGTGAAGCCAGGGAGGTCTTTCAAGACCTGCTCTGTTATTGCTTCACCTGAGCAGTGATGCTACTCGTAGGACTGTTTGTCTTCTATGGTGTTGGCTGTTTGCATGTATGGACGTTGGTGACATGCTTCTACCTGTTTAGAAGGCAGTGTGTGAGATGCAAGGAAGCAAGTCTCAGAAGAGTCGAGCTAATCGCCTTGCTGGTCAGTGGAGGCATGCTTCAAGGTGAAGTTATGCTTTTCTCTGTGTAGACATCGAACTCGTTTTTCTGTGGCTGTCTGACGAAGCATGTAACTGGGTATCAAGTCTCCTTTAGACTTGCTTTTGTCTGGGTGGTCTTCCAAGAGTTGCTTGGACTCTTTTCCATCTATCCCTGACCGGTTTCGTTCTCGTGTTAGAACTCTTCAGAGGTGTCTGAGAAAGCTGGATGAGCTTTTCTGATGTTTGGTGGATAGGTGTGGGTTGCAGCTATATTTATACTCTTTGGTGCCGGTTGGTGCCGGCGTTGCTATGGTCCCACGTGATATGGAGAAATGGTGCCGGTTGGTGCCGGTATAGAGCTGTTTTGTGTACTGTACTGTAGTATGGCACAATGGATACTTATTGAGCGTCCAAAAAACGAAAGCAGAGCAAGAATTTCTCGTGTACTCATTTGCACAAAGATTCTGGCTTAATATGGCTAGAATATGCTTGTTTATCACAAGACTTGCCGTAGTAGCAAGTTGCTACGTGATACGACGTTAGCAACGTCAGAAGTGTATAGTTGCATTGTATGACGTTGCTATGCTCATGTTTGAACATAGTTTTGACAGTACGCTGGCTGTATATCTAAAATTCAGTCTTTGTGCATCCTTTATGATTGAAGGAGTGGTGTCTTTTGCCAAATATTATTTTTACGTCACACACAGTATAACAAGGAAACTCAAAAAATATTACAAGTAGAAAACGAATTGGCTGATGGGAGTTTCTCATGTTCTACTGATATGTAGATCCTGACTGGAAGGAGTGTTAATGATAGGAGCGATCCAGTTTTGCTCCCTGTTAAGGAGCTTACAGCATATTCGGTGGCAGCAAAATCTGCTGGTTTTTTAGGGAGAGGCCCAGTAATATGGGCATTTGCTGTATTTTCAACGATCTCATTGTAATATATTTACTAAAAGATCGGGACTGTGTTAAGATGGTTCTTCTAATACTAGTTCTTGTGCTTTCATTGAAGGATGGATGAAGCCCATGTTTTTTGCCATGGGGTAGAGACTTGCATTAGGTCTATTCACTAGAGATAGCATGCTCATTTGAGTGTAGAGGTGGGAAGAATAAAAACAAAAGTCGAAGCATTTTTGCTTTTTGTAGACAAATCTTCTCAACCGAGAAAAGAAAGTGATCCTTCAGCAAATTGTCTACAAAAAGCAAAAATGCTTCGACTTTTGTTTTTATTCTTCCCACCTCTACACTCAAATGAGCATGCTATCTCTAGTGAATAGACCTAATGCAAGTCTCTACCCCATGGCAAAAAACATGGGCTTCATCCATCCTTCAATGATAGCACAAGAACTAGTATTAGAAGAACCATCTTAACACAGTCCCGATCTTTTAGTAAATATATTACAATGAGATCGTTGAAAATACAGCAAATGCCCATATTACTGGGCCTCTCCCTAAAAAACCAGCAGATTTTGCTGCCACCGAATATGCTGTAAGCTCCTTAACAGGGAGCAAAACTGGATCGCTCCTATCATTAACACTCCTTCCAGTCAGGATCTACATATCAGTAGAACATGAGAAACTCCCATCAGCCAATTCGTTTTCTACTAGAAAACCCAAAATATGTGATATTATAAACGCGTAAATGTATACAAGAGGACCATGATGGTCCTATATCGCTCACCTGAACCAAAATCATATGAGCAACACTTTTGTTCAATTCAATAAATATTTATGACTTGAAGACTGAAAACGAACTTAGGGCCAATAACGTTGTGAAAATCGAATTCATCCACGATCTTATGGTGCCCAACATTGTCCAAGATTTGTCTTGTTTGATAAATAATTGGAGATTCTGGAGTATAAACAAGGTCAAAAACAGCCGAAAACAGCAATTTTGTCAAATTCAAGGGCACATAACTCTTGACTTATTGATCGGATCAGACTGAAAAACAAACTCATCCCAGATCTTGTGATCCCCAACATTGTGTCCAAGTTTTGTCTTAATTGATAAATAATTGTAGATTCTAGAGTGTTAACTGTCAAAAACGGCCAAAAACGTCAATTTTGATCACATTCAAGGGCACATGACTCTCTACTTTCTAGTCAAATCAGGCTGAAAATCAAACTCATCTGAGATCTTATAATACCCAACATTGTGTCCAAGATTTGTCTTGATTGGTCAATAATTGTAGATTCTAGAGTGTAAACAAGGTCGAAAACAGAAATTTTGTCAAATTCAAGGGCACATAACTCTCAGCTTTTTGATAAGATCGGACTGAAAATCAAACTCATCCAAGATCTTATGGTCTCAAACATTGTTTTCAAGTTTTGTCTTAATTGATAAATAATTGTAGATTCTAGAGTGTAAACAATGTCAAAAACAGCCGAAAACGGCAATTTTATCAAATTCAAGGGCACATAACTCTCATCTTTCTGGTCAGATCAGACTGAAAATCAAATTAATTTAAGATCTTATGGTCTCCAACCTTGTGTCAAAGATTTGTCTTGATTGGTCAAACATTGTGGATTCTAGAGTGTAAATAAGGTCGAAAACAGTCAAAAACGGCAATTTTGTCAAATTCAAGGGCTCATAACTCTCGACTTTCTAATCAGATAATACTGAAAATCAAACTCATCCCAGATCTTATAATCCCCAATATTGTGTCCAAGTTTTGTCCTGATTGATGAATAATTGTAGATTCTAGAGTGTAAACATGGTCGAAAACAGCCGAAAATGGCAATTTTGTTGAATTCAAGGGCACATAACTCTCGACTTTCTGGTCAGATCAGACTGAAAATCGAACTCATCTGAGATATTATGGTCTGCAACGTTATGTCCAAGATTTGTCTTGATTGATCAATAATTGTAGATGCTAGAGTGTAAACAATGTCAAAACTAGGTATTTTTTGCGTTCAAGGGCAGATAACTCCTGACTTTCTAATTCGATCTGACCCATAATCGAACTCATCCGAGATCTTATGGCCATACATGTTTTGACCAAGTTTGGTCAAGATTGGCCTACATTTGTAGATGCTAGAGTGTAAACACGAAATTGTGGACGGACAGACAGACAGACAGACGATGGACAAAAAGTGACCACAATAGCTCACCTTGAGCACTTCGTGCTCAGGTGAGCTAACAAGAGGGCCAAGATGGCCCTGTATCGCTCCACTGGCTTTTAGACATTTAGACTACAAAATTCTTCAAGGAATACAATAGAGGTCTATTCGAAGAAGATTCATGCTACACCAGAATGAAATTCAATAAGTAATTAAGGAGCAGAAATGTTTTGAAAATTTTGTTAAAATTACACTGTTTCATATAGCGACAAATAAGCCTAGCCCACAGCAGCCAAGCTTTTCATCCGATCGTGAAGGAATTTGGGAGAGATTCATGCAAGGAAGATTCCTGTGAAGTTTGGTTGAAATTGGTCCTGTAGTTTTGGAGAAGAAGATTGTTTAACAATTATTCGAAAATTCAATTTAATTAAATTTATTAAAATTTAAGTTCTACAAGGAAATTATTTTTTTAAGGAATTCAAAAGAGATTCATGCAAGGAAGATTTGTGTGATGTTTGGTTAAAATTGGTCCAATAGTTTTGGAAAAGAAGATTTTTCAAAACAAGAGGGCCAAGATGGCCCTGTATCGCTCCACTGGCTTTTAGACATTTAGACTACTGACTTCTTCAAGGAATACAATAGAGGTCTATTCAAAGAAGATTCATGCTACAACAGAATGAAATCCAATAAGTGATTAAGGCACAGAAATGTTTTTAAAATTTTCTTAACATTACACTGTTTCATATAGCGAAAAAAAATCCTAGCCCACAACGGCCATGCTTTTCATCCGATCGTGAAGGAATTCGGAAGAGATTCGTGCAAAGAAGATCCCTTTGAAGTTCGGTTGAAATTGGTCCAGTAGTTTTGGAGAAGGAGATTGTTTAACAATTTTTCCAAAATTCAATTTAATCAAATTTATTAAAATTTAAGTTCTTCACAGAAATTATTTTTTTAAGGAATTTAGAGGTGATAAATGCAAGGAAGATTCGTGTGAAGTTTGGTTAAAATTGGTCCAGTAGTTTTGGAAAAGAAGATTTTTCGAAAATTTAATTTAATTTAATTAATCAAAATTAAAGTTCTACATAGTATTTATTTTTTTGAAGGAATTAAGAAGAGATTAATGCAAGGAACATTTCTGTAAAATTTGGTTGAAATTGGTCCAGTAGTTTTGGAGAAGAAAAATTTTTAAAGATTTTTCGAAAATTTAAATCAATTAAATTATTCAAAATTTAAGTTCTAGTCCATGGGCCCATAACCGAAACCCTCCCCCCCTAGTGGGATTTTTGAAGACCTATATTTTCTTGAAGCTTATGATGTATAGTAATGAATTCAGGTTGTTGTTCAATTTAAAAGTGCTGGATAAGCAAATGGCGGGCTCGTTACCATGGCAACCGTCCATTTTTCTACAATCCAGCGCTTGGATCAATTAATTGCAATAAAATTACTTATTCATGTCATAAATCTTTCAAAATAGTTTTAAATTATTACCAAGATATTTCTCTCACAATATAAATATTTTTTAGAAAATTTGCTAATTTGCATATTCATGAATATTAATGAGAAAGTAAGAAAATGTGTTTAATTTGCTAAAAACAAGACTTTACTAGTGAATTTAAACCTCCCTACCAGGTAGGATTTTTGATGATCTATATTTTCTTGAAGCTTATGATGTATTTTAATACATTCACTTTGTTTTTTTTTTATTTAAAAATGCTAGATAAGCATGTAGTTGGCTTGTTACCATGGTAACCACCCATTTTCATTCGTTCCGGCGCTTTGATCAATTAATTGCAATAAAATTACTTATTTTGGTCAGAAAACATTGAGGCTAGTTTTAAAATGTTGTCATTACATTTCTCTCACAACCAAAATATTTTTCAGAAAATTTGCTAATTTGCATATTCATGAATATTAATGAGATTGTGGAAAATATGTGTTTAATTTGCAAAAAGACGACTTTACTAGTTTACTAGTGAATAGAAACCCTCCCCACCTTGTGGGATTTTTTAAGACCTATATTTTCTTGAAGCGCAGGAAACATATTAATGAATTCAGGTTCTTGTTTGATTTAAAAGTGCTGGATAAGAAAATGGTAGGCTTGTTACCATGGTAACTGCTCATTTTCCTACGTTTCAGTACTTGGATCAATTAATTGCAATAAAATATTTTGAAATACTTATTTAAGATATATACTTATTTTGGTAATAAAACATAAGACTAGTTTTAACATTCTAAATAGACATTTTTCTTGAAATCATTTTTATTTAGCTAATTTGCATATTCATGAATATTAATGAGAAAGTAGAAATATGTGTTTAATTAGCTAAAACAAGGATTTTCTAGGGAATAAATATGCTGAGGCGATACATTTTTATAATGCTTAATGTTTCAAATGAATAAGAACACTAATAGATCAATAATAAGTTCATAAACCATTCATCAGCTACACAGAACAAGCAAATACGGTCTTATTCGCATTCACAATTATTTGCATACTTTTCTCTAAATGGCAAATAAAATCTTAAATATTCTCTAATAATGTTAATGACTTTCATTTATGCATCTTTTTCCCTAAATTGTTTACTTGTTGTGTTTGAAAACTAAAATTTCATGATTTACCCATTTAAAGGGAGAATCTTAACAATATATGCTCTGAAAAATTACCGTATAAATGGCAATAAAATTCCATTTAGCGCAAATGACATGCTGAAAACTTTAACCTGCTTTCTTTGATTTTTTTTTTCTATGTGAAATACAGTTTTCTATTATACAAGAAACTTTATTTTGTAAAAGTTAAGTACTAAACAAGAGGCCCAGGAGGGCCTGAATCGCTCCACAGGCTTAAGGACAGATCCTCCATTTATTTCCCACGGTAAGAATTTTTTAATTTTTTCTGTAATGATATTTAAATATATGAGAAGTAAAAAAATGACTTAAAAACTTTAGGTCACCAAGTGAATTAAAAAGTTATTGAATTTCAAGGGAGACTACTCTTGTCAAAAATTGCAAAAATGAGGTGTCACTTAAATACCCACAAAAATGTGTTCGAAATGACTAGGATTACATAAATAAGTCTTTATTGTGTTCAATATGTTTTATTCTATCTAAATGAGTATCAATTTGGGACAATTTAGTGATGATTTTGAAATTTCTAGTAAAACATTCATTCAAAAGTTGCTGAAATTGCTCTTTTTTGCAACGTTTCTGATAATAAAAAATATTCCAGCGGTAAGATTTTTTTCTTTTTTGGTATAGACATAGTGCTTGGTCATACCTACAAAAGCAAAAAAAGAAAAATATATCGAACCAAGCGTTTTTCTTAGTTATAAGTAAAATTTGGTTTACTTTTTACAGCTCTGTCCGAAATTGTTTCACTACTTTTATCCATTTTCTTCCTTATTACCAGCTTTAGATAATAAAACGTGTCATCTTTTGTGTCCATCTGAAGCGGACTATCTCATAAAGAGACCACTTTGCTTTTGGTGCTCCGTTTCCTATTTCTAACGCCACATTTTGAACGCGTAACAGAAAGCGAAATGTACCATCCGAGTACTATTACACTTTAATTGACCAAACAGAGAAAATTGAAATAACCGAAAAGGGTCTTGTAATTTATCAACCAAACATTAACTAAATGTAAGAAATACATTTTGCTGAAAAGGGCCAATTACTGAAACAGCTTTATTTCGTTATTTAGGATATGCGCAGTAAGTTGCGCAGTAACAACTGGAGGATCTGTCCTTAAGTGGAAGAATAATCCCATGATTTTTTGTAAGCCTTACACAGCCAAATTTTGAAATTTGTGAGTAAATTTTGAAGAGAGACTCAAAGAACATTCTTGCAAAGTCTGGTTCAAATTGGCCTTATAGTGGGGCGCACAAGTCCGAAAATTTGGCTTAATCGTTCACTTTGTGATACAAGCATGAATTTTGGTATGTTTAGTCATTGAGGGTCCCTGAATCAGAAAAAAGTGCTAGCCACTTGAAATTCGCATCCGGTGGCCATTTTCCAAGATGGC
This sequence comes from Fragum sueziense, assembly GCA_963680895.1. Lineage (NCBI taxonomy): Eukaryota > Metazoa > Mollusca > Bivalvia > Cardiida > Cardiidae > Fragum > Fragum sueziense. The sequence goes on along the minus strand of OY804600.1, from coordinate 11,550,716 downwards.
CGCCATTCGGATGAATGTAGTCTATATTTCAGATAGAAAGCCATTCCAAATGCTGAAATCCACCGAAATTTTTTCCAATAAATCGTCCCAATATAGTCAACTTTGTAATTAATTAATAAACTAGCATTGCTTTTTCACAACATTGCGGTTGTTTATCCGAGATGGCCGCCAAAATACTCCAAAAATGGCCGTTTCTTCAATTAGATATTATTTTTTAATAAGATATTATCAATCCTTGTCATAAAATTTCTACCAGCATAATGGAATGAAACACAAACCGATTTAGCCACATGAAAATCGCATCCGGTGGCCATCTTTCAAAATAGCCGCCATTCTCATGTATCAATTAGGCCTATATATGAAAATATCAAATAGAAACGAATCCCAAGTGATGAATTTCGTCGGGATTTTTAAATACCTTTCCTGCATAGTCTTTTTTGTAACCAATATAAACCAACTTGATGTCTTTATAACATGGCTGCCCTTTTCCAAGATGGCCGCCAAAATATTCAAATATTCATAGTTTCTTCAAGGAAATCTTATTACTTTTAACAAAAAGATATCAACCCCTCTCTTTAAGTATCAGCTGAATAAATAAATGAGATACAAACAAAATTGTTCTAAGAGAATATATATTTTGCTATTCAAATGGCGACCATTTTTGTATTATCTTAACTGTCTTATTGGCCTCCATAGTTAAATACCGATTATCGTCGATTACTTAAAAAAAACCCCAAAAAACAGCAGCTTAATTAACACGGTTTAAAGCACTTTCGTGTGATTAGTCGCTTTGCGCTAAGTAAGTCAAAACCTAGTGTTCAAATCATCCTTGTAATCGTCCACACCAAATATCAGAAAACTCATGCATTCTAAACCAGATAGTGTAAAAGGAAGTCTTTCTTACATTAATAATGGATGATTGTAAAACAAATCAACAAAAATATGTAAAGTAAATGTTATCCCTGCTAAGAGGACAAATCTAATGATTTGCTTATTTCTCTTCTGAGTAATTTACAGAAAGAGCAAGATCTTAGTGGATACAAATGTACAATAATACTGCAACAGATATTCCTTTATACCTTGCCTTCAATGATATACCAACTTCGTTCAATCCAGCTCTATTAGATGATAATAAGGGCAAAGAGAAAACTTTGACACTGCATAAGCCAAGTATCATAATAGATACCGTCTTTTATCTACAATATAAAGCTCAAACGGGCACAGAAACAAGGTTCCATTACAGATGGACACAGCTGTAAAAGGTCTATAGAATCTGATTTGCAAAAGATGCCATGTTTCTTATGCATTCGTAGCACGATTCGCAAAATTTGAGACAAGCTTAATCAATGCGTTTAAACTATGGACAATGGGAAGTTGCTTGTAAAACTCAGCGCAGTTGTACGTGTTGTCGTTCAAGAGTTAAAGTATCACCCAAACAGCTTAGTAAAGTTGTATAACTCGACAAGGTCTCAACAAAATAGGATACAACAATAGTTTTGTGAAATATTTACAAGTATCATGTGGCTTTTTTAACTCGTTATATACCGGTATATCATGGAATTCGTGGCTTCTGAGAGAGTCCAGTTTTCAAACTTCATGACTTAGTCCTATTGTATAAGCACCATATCAATACGCAAAACAGGCTGCATAAAAAGCTTGCCATATTTAGAGACTGTGTAATTTTCAGCAACCGAATTATTAATGCCGGTCGAAATGGGGATTGCAAAAAGAAAATGAATGTTGGAGAGTTGTTTGGACCCAGTTTCGTAATGCTGCAGAGAGATGGCTACGAATGGGTGCAAAAACTTGAAGTGGACGGTGTAAGTTCAAGAAAGCTGGGTTTTTCTGTACTTCACTCTATATCTGCGTCTGTGAAATATCACATGAAAGTTAAAATCATAAATAAGCAGTGGCGGCCATCTATGGTGTACAGCTTCTTCAGTGTTGATATGACTATGTTCACAATCACTAAACCTTGCTTGTATTCTACATACCATCTCTTGTTGCCGAGGGACCCCATATGGGGTGAAGGCTAGTTTCCTTGTAAAGGCTGTTGATTTACAGAACTATTCTGGCCAAATAACGAATACACCGGACACATGGATGTTGAAAATAGGAATCAACTGAGACGGCGTTAAAACAATAATTAGCCTCAGTGGGTTTGGTTGCCATCTCTTGCAGGCATATTGTCAAAATTGAAAATCGTCTGCTACATTTTTTAGAGACCTTCTTTGAAAAAAGCCGGTTGGCTGCCATCTCTCATGGGGATCTTATCAAATTTGAAAACTATATCACTGGGGACTTGTTCCAGATGATTGCCATCTCGGGTCCACAAACACTATATCTCACTTGTATTCTACATACCATTTCTCTTTGTTGAGGGACCCTATATTGTAGTCTTCTTGTTACGGTACATGTAGGTTCTGTGGCTCTAAATTAATTGTCTCACCAAACTGATATACACTACATATTACATTTGCAGATATCTATGGCAATCCATTAAAAGAGTAAGAAAATAATGATTACACGGACTTAGTTGGCTGCCATCTCTTATCAAGTCAGTCGAATTTTATATAATTCGTCAATGAAATAAGCTAGTGGGGCTTATAAGTCGAAAAAGCAAATCAAAGATTTTTTCCGGTGGTAAAATCGCAATTTTCATATAAACTAGATGCCGAAGGGCAACATGTCGAGCCCGCTCATTTTGAAGAAAGAAGACCATACCTATGTCTACAGCTGTCATTACAATGGCGTTGTAAAAGTGGGGACAAAATAAGTTGGAATGATGGGGATCATGGTGAGACAGTTTATTGTTCACAAAATATTACATGTCTATGTATTTATAACGAGATACCAGAATGGATTAATTTGAGTATACATATGTGACCCGTCACGCTAAAAGGGACCTTATGCTAAGTCCATAGACCCGTCACGCTAAAAGGGACCTTATGCTAAGTCCATAAAACCAAATTACATTTGACCTCAAAGTTTGACCTTGACCTTTGAGCTTGGAATCTGGTTCTTGCACGCGACACTCCGCCTTACTGAGCTTGACATTTGTGCCAAGTTAAGGAATGGCCCGGACAAGCAAAAATCAACTCATTTTTTACATTTGACCTCAAAGTTTGACCTTGACCTTTCATCTTGGAATCTGGTTCTTGCACGCGACACTCCATCTTACTGAGCTTGACATTTGTGCCAAGTTATTTCTGAATCCCTCCATCCATGGTGAAGTTATGGCCCGGACAAGCAAAAATCATCTCATTTTTGACATTTGACCTCCAAGTTTGACCTTGACCTTTGAGCTTGGAATCTGGTTTTTGCACGCGACACTCCGCCTTACTGAGCTTGACATTTGTGCCAAGTTATTTCTGAATCCCTCCATCCATGGTGAAGTTATGGCCCGGACAAGCAAAAATCATCTCATTTTTGACATTTGACCTCCAAGTTTGACCTTGACCTTTGAGCTTGGAATCTGGTTCTTGCACGCGACACTCTGCCTTACTGAGCTTGACATTTGTGCCAAGTTATTTCTGAATCCCTCCATCCATGGTGAAGTTATGGCCCGGACAAGCAAAAATCATCTCATTTTTGACATTTGACCTCCAAGTTTGACCTTGACCTTTGAGCTTGGAATCTGGTTCTTGCACGCGACACTCTGCCTTACTGAGCTTGACATTTGTGCCAAGTTATTTCTGAATCCCTCCATCCATGGTGAAGTTATGGCCCGGACAAGCAAAAATCTTCTCATTTTTGACATTTGACCTCCAAGTTTGACCTTGACCTTTGAGCTTGGAATCTGGTTCTTGCACGCGACACTCCGCCTTACTGAGCTTGACATTTGTGCCAAGTTATTTCTGAATCTCTCCATCCATGGTGAAGTTATGGCCCAGACAAGCTCCATCCGGACGGACGCACGCACTAACGCACGCACGCACGCACTAACGCACTAACGCACATACACCGAACCGCCATTGTGACAACTATGTCGAGCTCACCGCAAGCGGGCTCGACAAAAATGAAGAACTTTATATTGCATGGCAGCCGTATGAGATTTTGGTTGCCATCTCCAGCACAAATATTGTCTTTTTTACATCTGGCATATATGTCTGAGTGTTTGAAATGAAAAATGCAAGTTTATATTAGTATTAGTGCATCATATCATTACACAGGGAAGCTCTATAATGCCCAGATGGCAGCCATCTAAGAAAATTGCCGCCGTATTGAATTTCAAGTGGCTAGCACTTTTTTCTGAAAATGTACACTTTAAACTATATATATACTTATTAAAGTAGGTTCTGTGGCTCTAAATTATTTGTCTCACCAAATTGATATACATTACATATTACATTTGCAGATATCTATGGCAATCGATTAAAAGAGTAAGAAAATAATGATTACACGGACTTGGTTGGCTGCCATCTGTTCTCAAGTTAGTTGATTTTTTAAAAATTTATTAATGAAATTAGCCAGTAGAGCTTATAAGTCGAAAAAGCAAATCAAAGTTTTTTCCAGCGGTAAATTCGCAATTTTCATATAGAAATGAAGGACTTCATATTGTATGGCTGCCATATGAGATTTTGGTTGTCATCTCAAGCACAAATATTTTCTTTTTTTACATTTGGCATTTATGTCTGAGTGTTTGAAATAAAAAATGCAAGTTTCTTTTAGTTTTAGTGCGTCATATCATTGCACAGGGAAGCTCTATAATGCTCAAATGGCGGCCATCTCAGAAAATGGCCGCCATATTGAATTTCAAGTGGCTAGCACTTTTTTCTGAAAATATACACTTGAAACTATATATATGCCAAATTTCATGCTTGTATCACAAACTGAACGATTATATGAGTTATGCGCCCCACTATTATGGTTGATTTTTAAAGAATTTTCCTATGATTCCTTTAAGTCCGATAAGCCCCTTTCTCCCTGCCACGGCCACATTTTTGACAAATATAAAAATTTGTGAACAAATTTTAAAAAGAATGACTAAAGGCACATTCCTGCAAAGTTTGGTTCAAGTTGGCACACTGGTTGAATTTTCTTACGATTCCTGTAAGTCCGATAAGCCCCTTCCTCCCTGCCACGGCCACATTTTTTGACAAATGTAAAAATTTGTGAATAAATTTTGAAAAGAGAGACTCAAAGAACATTCCTGCAAAGTAGGGTTCAAATTGGCCCTATGGTTGATTTTTAAAGAATTTTCTTATGATTTCTTTAAGTCCGATAAGCCCCTTTCTCCCTGACATGGCCACATTTTTTGACAAATGTAAAACTTTGTGAACAAATTTTGAAAAGAATGACTCAAGGCACATTTCTGCCAGGTTTGGTTCAAATTGGCCCAATGGTTGGTTTTTTAAAGAATTTTCTTATGATTTCTTTAAGTCTGATAAGCCCCTTTCTCCCTGCCACGGCAACATTTTTTGACAAACGTAAAAATTTGTGTACAAATTTTGAAAAGAATGACTCAAGGCACATTTCTGCCAGGTTTGGTTCAAATTGGCCCAATGGTTGTTTTTTTAAAGAATTTTCTTATGATTTCTTTAAGTCTGATAAGCCCCTTTCTCCCTGCCACGGCAACATTTTTTGACAAACGTAAAAATTTGTGTACAAATTTTGAAAAGAATGACTCAAGGCACATTCCTGCCAGGTTTGGTTCAAATTGGCCCAATGGTTGATTTTTAAAGAATTTTCTTATGATTTCTCTTAGTCTGATAAGCCCCTGCCCTGCCACGCCCACATTTTTTGACGAATCAAAAATTCGCGAACAAGTTTTGAAAAGGGTCACTTAAGGAACATTCCTGCCAAGTTTGGTCAAAATTGGCCCACTGGTATAAGAGGAGAAGATGTTTAAAGAAAAAGTTAACGGACGCACGACGGACACAACGCCATGACAATAGCTCGCTGGCCTTCGGCCAGTGGAGCCAAAAAAAAATAAGCAAAGAGTTTCGAATGATCAATCTAATGATAAATTGAATACTTTAACAAAATAAAATATGTAGCAGAAAACAGTAAAAATGTGATGTGCCCAAACAGTGATGTTTGGATCCCATGGTGAACAAGAGGCCCAAGAGGGCCTGTATCGCTCCACTGGCTCAGTATTTCAATCAATGAGACGGTTCAAGTATAGATTTTCATAAGGAAATTTGACAGGAAAGCTGATTCCAGAATAGACTTTACCTTGAGAAACCTTATTTCTCAGTGGTAATAAGTATTGTTTGTAAATAGGAAAAGTTATATATCGCTGCTTTTCTGCCAAAAACATGTATCTGCAGCTTAAAACAAGCTGCAGATACAAGGTTTTTGCAGAAAAGCGACAATATGTATATCCCTGTATTTCAACCAAACCTTGTAACCGCAGCTTAACCCTTTTCCAAACTGAAACAAGACCTGGGCTGCGTTCAGTAGACAAAACGTTTTGTCTTACTGGACGCAGGGCTGGTTTTGATGTCCCCGATAGAATAGGCTTGAGAAAACATTTAGGCAATAGAAGAAAATGCTGATAATCAGCACTTTCTCCTTTTGCCTCAATATTTTCTGTGTATTATTGTACTCAGATCCAACCTGCCATATCTTTTTCAGTGAAACTTAGTTAAAGATGAAATTCCAATATATTTTTTGACCCATTACCAAAATGGCAAAATTTGGGGCTTTTCCAAATTCAAAGATATTGCAGACGACAATTTCAAGTGAATGAAATTTAAAATATTTTGGTGTTTTGGCATAGAAAACATTGTGGGAAATGAAGAAATTGCTTGTCACATGCAATTTCTTCATTTTCCGCACTGTTTTTCAAAGCTGTTATCTTTTAGGGAGTCAATGTGTAGTAATGGGTTAAGTCCCGCAACAGATAGATGCTGGACGATGGACGATCATTAAAGCTCATATAATAGCACCTTGTGCTCAGGAGAGCTGAAAACAGGTGTAAATGATACTAATGATGCCAAGGCTTTAGTTTTATGGAAATAAGGCAGAATTTGGCTGGAAATTCTGTATCGTAGGGTTTTCCATCTTAGATTTCCACACAACACAAAATTATCATGGATATGATCTTTTTCATCTCTCTCTTTAAATTGCCGTAAAATGCACAATTTTGATTTATATGACCTTGCCAGATAGTTTTCACTGGTGGTGAACTCGGCCAAAGCGTTGGACATTTTTTCGCGATCATAGTATTTCGTCTGTGTTGTTTTAAATATTGTAACTACGGCTTGGATTAAGCTGTAGTTACGAGATTTTATAACAACACAGACGGTTTGTCTATACAAATTGCTACATCCGGTCTATTTTTAGAACAAATTCATTGTTATTAGAAAAACTATCCAATCAGATCTTTAAACTCACATTTAACTGAAATATCTGTACCTTGTGGTAGCGAAAAATGTCCCTTGCTTTGGCCGAGTTCACCACCAGTGGTTTTTATGTTTAACTTGATTTGGTAGTATAAATAAAACTCAAACACAAGTGTTTCTGTAAATAATGAAGTTTTATTAAAGAATGTTTAAGTAATTGAAATTGTTGTTTACAATAGCATACAATCAATACATATTTTCATTACATAAAAGTTGTTAAATAAACAACTTGCAGAATTCATATTATGCATGTACATGTATTACTTAAAATTTTCAATTAACCCTTTCCCAAATGGCATTGTTTTAGACTTCCAATTTAAAAGCTGCACCAGAAGACAAAATGGAAGGTGATGAAAACAGGTTTTGCACAATATAGCAAAATAAAAATAAATGAATAAATTTATGAAAAAAATGAAGCAAAAGAAGAAAATGCTGATTATCAGCACTCAATGTTTACAGAAGCCTCTTAAATTAGGGACGTCATGAACAAGCTCTTATTTGGGAAAGCGTTAAGTTTCATTACAGCTTATTCATGTTTTTGACAAAAGTAAAATGTTAATTCATCTCAACATTATCTGTTATTCAAACCTTTGTATAACATCTAAATTCAAAAAGCATATTGCTACTATCTGCTGATATTAACCCAGGACAACTTAATTTTTGTCAACAATGTTCTCTATAACTAGGCTGGGGCTCTGAAATGACTTGCCAAAGGCCATACCCACATGGATGGCAGCTTGAATGTAATCCAATCACATCACCCGCAACTTCTCACAAGAAATGAGTTTGGCATTCAAGCTACCATGTCAAGCAGGACCCCATTGTTTAAAATAGAATATGATCATATTTCATGTGTTTTGATCATCATTCTACCCTTTACAGACCGACAAGCCTTTCTGGATTGTCTTGATCTGTTATGAGTGACATCTTCACTATAAATGTACATATATGAGTTTTAGACCTGTAAGCTTTTATTCCAATGATAAAACAAAGTTTTGCAGATTGTACAGCTATATATTAAAATGCCTTTCCATCTATTATATGAAAGAATTGTTCTATGCCATACAAAAACATACTTAAGTGATTATTTCTAAACTATTATAATTAAATTTAAATACATACACATTTACAATGATGTTGCATTAATCCCTTTATATGAATATTTGACTGTCATAATGATATCAGTCCTCTTGTTATTTGAGTAACATATAATAAATAGTTTGTTTTTCTCTCTTTCCCTTGCTATCATCTGTCATGACTTTCATATGATTTATATATAAATGTGGTTATTGTGATATTCTTTGTGCAAAGCACCATTTCCACTTCTAACAAAGTCTATTTGTTAATCTATGACATTGCTATATATATTCATTAAGTATCTTTGAAATATATTCTCCTTTTGGATCAGTACTAGTCTTTGTTTTGATTTTCTAATCATTTCAGAGATTTATTCTAAAACTCGCATAAAACACTAAACTAATATTTTGAATCAAACAATGAATGGTACATGAACTTTTTCAGTAGATCAGCAGTTTTAACAAAAGTAAGACAGTGCTTTACTGAGCTTAGAACAAGTATAATCAAAATAGGAACAAGAGCTCCGCAGAGTGGCGCATATACACCCGAGAGGGGCTTGTTTGTAAAATTTGCCATTTTTTCAATTCAAGGGCAGATAATTCAAAAACGAAACAGGTTATCTGAATTCCATAAGCGATGTGCACAAATAGACACAATGGAGAATCATTGTGGCAAGTTTGATTAAATTCCAATCAAAACTGTAGGAGAAGTTGCGCACACAAGAAATTGCTAACGGACAGACTGACGGACAGACAGACGACCGGGGCCATAACAATATGAACCTTCAGGCGTATAAAAATATAAATATTTGCTCTATTTGTCACAATAATCTTACCATTGTGCATAATTTTTCACCCTACAGGTCATTAATTTTTTGATGAGTTTTCTTCTCAATACTGAGGTTGATGTGAAATACAAAATTTGTGTAAGTTAGTGTGAACACATTTCGAAATTTAAAGAACATACTGCAATAAATATATATGAGATGTTAATCTACAAATCTCATTTAACTTGTTTTTATACGTGATGAACCATTTGCTAAGCTCTGCACTGCCTTCAGAAAAATTATGCAGAATGGAATAGTAATGTGAGTAAAAAGGTACAGTTGAATTAATGTAAAGTAGCAAGTTCATGTGTAACAGAAAGTAACAAATAGGAATCAATTCTATTAATTAAACAGTGACATAATTTCCGACAAACAATAGTATTTCCTCAGTGTAAATCTAAAAAATTTAACTTAGTCCAAATTCAAAAATGTTGCAGATGACAATTTAAAATGAATGAATCTTACATGTTTGGTCATCTTATGTAGAAAACATTGTGGGAAATGAAGAATTTGGTTTTCACAAGCAATTTCTTCATTTTCCACATGGTTTTCCATGGACATTATCTTCTGGGGAGTCAAAAGGAATCACTGTATGGTAATGGGTTAAAGGTGTAAAATGATCAGTCAACATGTGACTGCAGGCTGATCGTTATGTTAATCTTCTGCCACACAGTTCAGCATATGACAAGGCTTACAGTAGAAATTTCTCTCTTTCTTATTAGATGCTGAAATATGTGTTGAACATGAAGGAAAAAAAATAAGAAAAGAATGTTATATCGCTTGATCATAATTATGTGACCCGCCAAGCTTAACAGTACCTTATGGAAAGTGTGAAAAATATCAAACCTAGCCAGTCTGTGCAAACTAACTAGGATCAATTTTTTTCATTCTAAGGCAATTTCTTGGATATATATATATTTCGTTTCCTTGTTTGTTTTACATGTTCAATAAAATTCCAAATATGACATCTGGTTGATATCTGCTGAATCTCATGTATCTCAAGATTTGGTTAAATGGAAAAACCAGAAGGTCCCTTTCAGTGTGACAGGTCACATATCTTTGTGTCCACCTTTCTGCACCTATAGTGGCCACCCATACCTATATGAACCACCAGCTTTGTCTGCTGAAATAGCAGACAAAGCAAAAAACAATGACGGGTGAGATTTCAAACTGACCTCTTTCATTCAAAATAATATGTAAACTTGTCATTAGCTTCACACAACTCAATATTAATGATTTTTTTTTTAAACTTTATGAAAGATTGACACTGTGATTTGGCACAGCAGAATACACCATCGAATGATCAGACCAGACACATTCTATGACATCAGTGAGAATCAGTGGTATATTACTGTAAATATGATCAATTAAGGAGCCAGAATAATGGGTTGTTTTTGACACTTGTTGACTGCAGTTGAAGAAATCCTGCATAAACCTCTGGATAGTTGTATTCATATCCAATAAATCAATGTTGATATCACCTTGAATAATGAGGTGCTTCCCTTTGAAATGCTTTAAATTTTCAGTTAGAAATTTCTTCAGGTCAGTCACCGAAGATTTAGGAGAGTTGTACAATGTTGCAATGACTATTTCTTTATCTTGCACCAAGAGTTCTACAACAATCATTTCTATGTTTTTCTTTACCACAGAAAAGCTATGAGAAATATGAATGTTGTCCCGCACATAAACGATAATTCCTCTGTGAGGACGAGCATTGCTTACTTGTTTCCCATCTGCTCTAACAATTTGATATCCAGTTCTCTGCACTAAATCGATGGAATCATCTGCAGTTAACCATGTTTCTAATAAGCATAAACAATCTGCAGCTTTGACATTGGGATCTGAAAACAATTCATCCTTATGGCTTCTGTAAGACTGCATATTGTTGAAAAGGCATGTGAAATGAGTGTCACTAGTCATGTAAACTGGAGTGTAACATAGTTTCAATTTCTGTGATTCTCTTAAACGTATCATTTCTTCTTGAACTTTAGTTGACACAGAAATCTTGCTTTCATTCAAGTTTAGAATGTAAAGGCCTTTCAGGGATCTTGATCTACTTATTGCGACATAATGGGCATGGGAAAATACACGTTTTCCATCCATATCTATTACAACCTGACTCAACGTGTCTCCTTGAGATTTATGTACAGTTTTTGCTGTTGACTGGCGCAGAGGGATTTGTATTCTCACAAAAGTTTTTCTCAAATACACAAAGTTCCTCTTTGAATCAAAGATAGGTGTCCATAATGGATTAATAGCACTATGATACAAATGTCTGTACTTTGAACGCCATGATGTTCCGATTTTATCATCATTGAAAGAAACCCACACAATACTTGGTCTAGTAGTATTTTTCTGTCTGTATTCAATTTTATTTATCATACAAGATGACCCATTTACTAATCCATCATCTACATCAAGGTTAAGACATAGGTCATAAATCATTCCAATAGCTATTCCTACCATCTGACTAAGCCCTGCAGTGTGTGTGGAATCATGTGGCAACTTTGATATTAGTTGTTGTTTAACTGTCACATTGTCATCTCCTAATACATGATCAAGAGCAGGAATGTTTACTTTTTCATTAGTATTATTAAGAAAGCTCCTGACATTGAAATTGTTCACTTTCTCATTGGTATTGAATAAATGTGTTGTATTTTGTGGATAGTCTGTACTAGCAGTATCAGTCAATCTCTTTTTTAGATTTTCAATGTCAACTTGTGTATGATTTCCTTCTCGTAATCTGTTCAAAAGTTCAGCAAATTGCTTGTCTTCCTTTTGCCTCATGATCTCATCCAATTCATGCATTACAATAAAATCCTGCCATAAGTTTGTAGCTAAAGGTCCAAAATTTGTTTTCAAATTCTCAAATATCCAACCATCCATCACTGGTTTCAACTGGAAAAGGTCTCCAATGAATATCATATGCAAGCCACCAAATGGAACATTACTGCCCTTTATTTGTTTTAATCTTTCATTTATGAGTTTAAGCATGTTATTTCCAACCATGGACACTTCATCAATCATAACAACAGACAAGTCTTTATATTTTGTTCGAAGGGTGTTTAAAGTGTCACTATTAAGTGGAGTACAATCATAACCCTGGCTTGCTGGAATGCGGAAAGCTGAATGTAATGTTACCCCATTTATATGAAAAGCAGCTTTACCTGTTGGTGCACAGAGAAGAACTCTACAGTTCTCAGGATTATCACCAGGATTAGATGTCAAGTAACGCTGCAAAGCTTCAAACAATGCACTTACAAGAACAGATTTTCCAACGCCTGCACCACCAGTTAAAAAAACTTTCAACTTTTGTTCATCACGCTTAACAGATTGGAAAACATGAATAAAAAATTCTCTCTGTTTCGTATTCAATGATTTTATCAATTGCCTGTAATCTATGTCTGACATTGTTTTCCTGCGTACACTAATATCTACAGAAGCAACACTTAAACCAACATCTCCAGCAATATCACCTTGTCTCTGATTTTCAGGTCTATCAGGATCAAAGAATATGAAACTTTCACTTTCTTTTGCACCAATATTTGAGTCATCCTGCTCAGACTGCTCTGTGCCTGGGGCAACATCATCAAAATCTTCCTCATTGTGAGCACGCTCCATTGCATCATCTAGTTCATCAGCATTCTTTTCATACTGCAAGGCTTTGTGCTCTATGAAATTTTTAATGGATCTGTACCTTGATAGGTAAGAGTCATGACCTTGTTTCAAATCAATACTTTCATCTCTCCATGAAGTAAATAGAAGCAATCTTTCTCTACAGAACTGTTCGATGTCAATTTTTTTCGAAAATCTTACATATCTTATGACTTTTCTTTGTTTCCTTTCACTTATAACAATTCCATTTTTGAGAACAATTCGACCCCCAGGAATAGAATATTGTCTATCCTCACTTGAATTATAGTCATTTGTGTCTGAGTCAAGCACCTCATCCTCGTTACAATATGTATCCATGTTTTCATTGTTTTCACCTTCATTGGTTTCTTCATTTAATGTTTCAGAAATGTTTTCACCTGAATTTCTTGCAGTGCCTTTGTCAGTGTTGTATTTGATATCAAGCTGGGACACATAGTCTGCTAAACACCAATTTTCAAGTTGTTTTGGTCTTTTAGAATATCTTTTAATGGTATTATCTGCTTCAATATCTGTAGAATTTGAAGATAATTTTTCAAGAGATTCCTTAGACTTAAGTAGGAATGTTCTCTCTTCAGGCAAAGAAGTGTTAATGAAAACAACATCCCTTGAGGCTTTTGTCAATGGCTGTTGTAAAAGTAAGTAGCAGGCTTCCTGGGCACTAACCTCAACACTATTCAAGAATTTATTTCCAATATGTCTAACCTGTTGTCGGAGATCCATATTTCCTCTTCTAGCTTCTTTACATGCCTCATTCATAAGAATACTCATTCCTCTCTGTGCTTTACTAATATATGAAACTATATATACAGCACATGCATATGGATCCAATACAAATTGTAAGTCATGGTTTGCACCCCAAGCGTTTAGAATAGGTTTCATGTATGCATTAATTCTAACCTCACTTAATTTTCTTTTCAGAAAAACCTTTGGACCACTCAATGAGCTTTGGACTGCTTTGATGTAATCATCCTTGCTTACTTTGATCTCAGTAAGGAAATCATCTACCGTAATATTTGTTTCCTTCAACTCATCCAATTTCTTTTGTATTTTGACAAATAAATCTTTGTAATTTTGCTTTTCTTTACAGTCATTTAACGGTTCCAATATAGTTGTGCTTTTCATTGGAGGAATGGGAAAACCAAATCTACAAATAGATTTCTGTTTCTTTCTACAAGACTTGGAATGTTTATGTATCTGTAGTTCTACAAGTTGTTGATCTGGATTTTTCTCACAAGATACATACTTATCTATGAAGGATGTTACTTCATCTAATGAACTTTCATGATATCTAGGAGCCTTTTCAATCCATATTAACATGTGGATGTGAGGTGAACCTCTTTGTTGGAATTCAACACGATAAAAGTAATCTATTATTTTTCCTAATGGGTCATGGGGACTTTTAAGTACAGTGTTTATGAATTCTTGTACTCGGTTGTCAAAATACCTTACACATGTAACTGGATCTTTTTGCACAAGTTTTGTTTTATCAATCCAAGTCAAGTTATCCAATTCTTCCACAGACATTGTTTTTCCATCATTTATCTGAGAGAGCATATTTAGTAGATCATGCCATCTGGTATCTGCCGACGAAAGAGATGTAAACCAAGTAGGTAATCCTAGTTGTCTAATCATTGCAAAAACATCTTTTTTACGGGCTTCAAAATATGGTGGTGAATTCCTTAAACTTCTGAAAATATAAAATCCCTCATCCAATCTCACAACACCTTTAAGATGATTTGTATCAAGCATTTGTGAGGCAGTAAATGTTTTACCTTCTGTTTTACATCTACGCAAAGCAAGATGGACTTTATCAGAAATTTGTTTCAGTTGAACTTTCTTTAACTTAAAGAAGATATTGGGAATATTTGATGCTACTCTGCGATCAATATGCCTCAGTTCTAGCTTGCATGTATCACTATAGTGAATGTGAACATGTTTTTTATCATTTGGACTTCTTCTCTGTCCACAGAAAATTGTAGGAAAAGACAAATATTCTGCATCAGGATCTTGATAAAGGCTGAGTGGTGTTTGACCCTCACCTGGAGCAAAAGTATAAGCGTTGTCTTTATTTGGGTCTGCAGCATCCAGCATAGTGTCACTATTACCAATAACCTTTTCTGTCTGGTCAACTTCACTAAAGTGATCAGAGTCATAATTCACATCATCATTACAATCTAATTCTTCACTTACGCTTTCACCTGTCATTCCAAAGAACTCTTTTACTGTATCACTACAATCTGAAGTAATTGATTGCATCCAGTCATCATCTACTTTAACACCAGATTCTTTATACAGTACACTATGGTTCACTAACCAATGAAGAGCACTTAAAACATGCAGAGGTCTAATATTTTCAGTGAAATCACATTTATTATATGAAAGTTTCTTCTTAAGTTTAACAGGTATTGTATAGTGACTATCTAATGTTCTTGGTAAACTGTGTATAACAGGCTGAATGTCAACCGGGACATTGACAACATTCCCTTTGATGGACAACTGACCTCCTCTTGGTAATTCTCTAATCTGCATAAATGGGATTCTCAAAGAAACTAATCTTTCCTCTAGCTGATGTAAATTCAGTTCCTTTGGCAGTACAGGAAATGCATTTTGATTGAAAACAGACATTGGAGGGACTTTGTTAAGTTTAATTTTTTCATAGCATGTTTTACACAGCCATTCACAATCATCAACAGAGATGTAATTTGTAGAAAATTTTTTAACTGCATCAGAAGAGCATTTAGAATTTAGTTTGTTGAATAACACAACAGAATGTTTAAACCATGTTTGGTTACAGCATGAACAAACATAAACAGGGCCTTTTGAAACATTCTTCTTAAATTTTTCAATGCAGTCGTCTAAGCTGGAACCATATCGCTTTGAACTTTTGTAGCTCTTTTCCTTAATTTTATAATCTAAATTAGACCTTAGACTCTGGCGCTTAGTCTTATTTCTTTCATTTTCTACTATCATATTGAATCTTGATGAACGTTTATTCTGTTTTTTCATCCTTTCTGAATCTTTATACAATTTACTAGAGCGGCACTTGTGCATTGATTTAAGAGTTAACATTCTTTCTTTCTTCTTTCTTTCCTCATTTTGTCTAACTTTTTGCATAGAACCCTTTGTCATTGACCTTTCTTTGACTTGCCTTTCTGGATTTTCTCTTGCTTTTTTCTTTGAAATATTTGTCATTGTCCGTTCCTTGACTTGCCTTTCAGGATTTTTTCTTGCTTTTTTCATTGAAGTATTAGTCATAGTCCGTTCCTTGACTTGCCTCTCTGAATCTTGTCTTGCCTTTTTCTTTGAAATACTAGTCATAGTCCGTTCCTTGACTTGCCTTTCTGGATTTTGTCTTGCTTTTTTCATTGAAATACTAGTCATAGTCTGTTCCTTGACTTGCCTTTCTGGATTTTTTCTTGCCTTTCTCTTTGAAATACTAGCCACTAATCTTTCCTTAGATTGTCTTTCAGGATCCTGCCTAATTTTCCTCATATAACTTTTCATATATTCATTTCTTTTTAATCTTTTACGTTCGTGTACAATTTCATAATCTGACCTAACTTCTTGTTTGCGCTTTTGTCTCTCTGCTTGATCCTTGAAATATATGTCAATCAAAGATAATTTCTCAGGTGGACAATTTGTAAATTCAATTTCATTTTTCTTGGATTCAGATTCATGGATTTTTTCTCCTATAACAAATCTAATTGGCATCATGTCAAATTGTTCATTTAGATCGATGTTCATACTTTGATACATTGCATACATGAACATTACCAAATCATCTATTGAAAGAAAAGAAGCTAATAATGATCTTCCATCATCATCTACCAATCCATCAACACCATGTGAATGAGAATCAAATAAACAATATCTACCATCCTGCCTGAAAATTGCAGAACAAACTGAACCAATGATAAATAAAAGATAAGAAGTTGTGTGAAATGCTTCCTTCAAACAACTGTGAAGTGATGACATATGAGTGTTGATAGAACTTTGAATAAATACACCAGATAAAATATTTCCTCTCACAATAGAAACATGTCTATCAAATGCAGTTACAGAACCTGGGATCTCTTCCAAATTCAAAAGCAAGCTTTGAAAGTCATTCCTCGCTTTCAGTCCAATCACTATTTCTCTATGTAATCTATCTCCTTCTATTAGAATTTCATCTAGATTTTGTGAAGATGGCAGATGTCTAAGCTCTGTGTATATCATCGAGCATAAGGCATTGGCTGTACATTGTAGATTTCGAGAGAATGGGTCAAACATTTGATTACCTTGATGAAAAGTTCCGAAAATCATTGTGTTGGATTCTGTATCTTCAGCAACAACTTCAGTAGCAAGAACAGTATTACCATCAGCACTAGCATCAATAACAGTGTCAGTAAGTATATCATCTGCAGTATTTGGTAAAGTATCATGAACAGTATCAAGAACAGTATCAAGAACAGTATCAAGAACAGTATCAAGAACAGTATCAAGAACAGTATCAAGAACAGTATCAAGAACAGTTTCAGAACAAATTCCAGACACAGATGGTTTTTGTGGGTGGGCAAGTCCCCCATCTGATATTCCAAAGACGCCCTCCATAGACACAGATGGTTTTTGTGGGTGGGCAAGTCCCCCATCTGATATTCCAAAGACGCCCTCCATAGACACAGATGGCCTTACATCTGTTTCATCCAAAACAGATGAAGGTAAAGGGTGGGATAGGCCCCCATCTGATAGTTCAAAGACACCCGTTAAATCAGCTGTGGTTTTCGTGAGTACATCTCTTCTGGCTCTACTCATTCGCCAATTCTTCTTGCGAGGCATTTTCCTTCTGCAATTAGAAAATATAAACTAAAATGGCAAATTTTCCAGACATTCAAAGACAACTTTTGACATTGTCTGATGACCAGGACCCTGTTTTACAAATGAATTGAAATGTTCATAAAATCATAAGAAAAACAGGGCCCTGGACCATAAAAGCTGCTACATGTGTATGAAGTGTAAATTTGCAAGCATGTATCGTTTTGACCTTGATAAGTCACTTTAACAATGTTATTAAGGGATTCATACCAATGAATTATGAACTGTTTTAATATCAAATTTGAGCACTACATCTTAATTTCTAACTTACAAGGAAAAAACAGACAAACTAATGGACAGACCAGATTTTATATTGATCCCTTTCTGATCTTTAGGTGCAGATAGTGTAAAAATTCAAGAGAAAGTAATAAAAAGCCAGTTCTTACATTAAACGGATAAATCAATGGTAAATCCAAGTCCCTTTTTCCTCTGTATCTCTTTTCTTTAACTTCGTCACACTGTACTCTATATCTTTCAGCAATCAACACAAAGTGATCTATATTAAGGTACACAACCTTAAGTCACATAGGGTAGAACTTATGTTCACAATAATTCCAATATATACTCCAATTCACTGTCACAATGAACTCACAGCTACATAAAAATCACAAAACTGTATTTAGAATTAAATCAGTGTTGCACAAAAATCATAAAAAAATGTTCACTATTAAAGTGTTCACAATTCACTGTTCCACACAAGAATCATAAAAATGTGTATAACATTTCCAATTTTGGAAATAATAATAAAAGTTCACAAATGTTCCAAGTGATATTACGGTAAGTCTTTTTGTAATATTGATAAATTTGTCTGAAATAAATAAGAACAGTTGTTGAAATCATGATTGATAGAATAGTTGAGTGACAAAATGTAAGTTTCTTGAAAGACAAGATGTGTTTGTGAAACATGAATGCCCGAAATGGCTATTTTTCTACAATGTTAAGTTTTTTAATTAAGAGTTGATAAGGGTTACATGGAACATATAGATATCATTGAAAGGAAGTTAGATACCAAATTTCAGCTTTGTTTGTCAAACACTTTTGGAGAAAATGCAAAATGTTAAGTTTTCTGACAGACAGACAGGAGTAAAACAATAGAAATCATGTTATTTTGCTAACCTATGTAAAAGATCTGGAAGTAATTGCGATTAGCAATTCTAAATTATTCACTGTGTGTTTAGTTTTGAGATTTAAATCTAAATTTGTTCAAAACGTTATAATAATTTAAATATTGGCATGACACTGTACATTACTAAAGACTAGAAAATCAAATTCAGTTTATTGTTGAAATATCATTTCCAAAACTTAAATAAATGTGTATCTCTGTTAAATTGATAGAAAATAATTTCCACTTTCTATGAAAGTGGTAAACTATTTTTTGTGATAAACAAGGCGGTTATCCCAAAAAGAGGCCCTCTTCATAACTGGTGATAATCATGTATGCAATTCAAAGAAAGCAAATAACAACTGTCTTTGAAATACACAATCCTACATACTCAAAAGATTCCTGCAGCATGTTTTGGTCACCAGCACACTTACCTGGTATAGGTTAACGTCTGCAATAGCCCCTAAAGAACAAAGTCTATCTAAACTTTTGATTTAAATAGAATTTAACAAAGTATGGGTTACAAATTATCAATCATTCTTCATAATAATCATAAACTGTTGTTTTTTTTTCTTCATTAACACAAACACTTGTCACGGGTCAAGAGGGTCTGAAATGAGAAAAAGAGTATATCACATTTTGGCATCAAACTTAACCATTTTCCAAACTCTTCCAATTTGAAAGGTGTTGCAGACCGCAATATCAAGTGCATGGAATTTTAAATTTTTTGGTGTTTTTTTGTTCAGAAAATATTGTGGAAAATGAAAAAAATTGCTTATCACAAGCAATTTCTTCATTTTCCACAATGTTTTCAAAAGCCTTTATCTTGCAGGGTGTTGAAAGGCGTCACTGTGTGGTAATGGGTTAAACAGTGGACTCTTAATAATTATATAATCCTGTTATAAGACATTCATTGCAAATTAGCAATTTCCTGTCTGCAAAAACTTAAAATTTTGAGAACAATATACTCCCTTTTTAGCTTTTTTCTGTTAATTGCAATAATTATCTTGACAAATAGACATTGCAGTTAAAAAGAATCCACTGTTTAGTGCATTTTCTCTTTTCTCAAACGATAAAAATTCAGACTGTCAAGATTTGACAGCTACTGCAGGTGATGAATTGGGTTACAAAACTATATGGAATTTGTGAACATTACAGAACAGAAAATACTGAAGGAAAAGGAGCAAGTGCTAATAATCAGCATTTTGTTTTTTCTTTCAAAGTTTTCTGACACTAAATTCCTTCAGAGACATGAAAACATGGTCTTGTTAGGGAAAGGGTTAATGAACGTTGAATTGATTTTCATGTGACTAAAATTCAACACAAAAGTTCTAAGAAGGGTGTCTCAAATAAAAAATGGTCTTGGAGATGTTTTGAAAATTCAAAGTAAAAATAAAAAAATTGCAAAAAGTCACCTAAGGAACATTCTGGCAAAGTACACTCATAATATGTCCAGTGATTACAGAAGCGGCAATCAATGAAAAATTTTCTAATGATTTCTGATAAGCCCCATCCTGCCATGCACCCATTTTTGGACAAAAAACAGTTTTTTTCTAACATTTGACCGCTTGACCTAGTTTTCAACCCCAGTGACCCAATTTCAATCCTTCAATGATTTCATCAAAACAATCACTCTGACCTCTTTTCAGATTGACTGGGCAGAAAATATGACCTCTGAAGGGCATACAAGGTTTTTCTAAGATTTGACCTAATAAAGATTTATGTTTAATTAAAGAACTTTTTCATGGTTTGTCATATTCTGATAAGCCCTACCCTGCCGCACCCAAATTTATAGACCAATTAAAATTTTACTAACAAAGTATTATTGAATAACAAAGTATGGTCGAAAGTAACAAAGTATGGTTGATTTTAAGAATTTCTCGTGATTTCTCCCATTCTGATAAGCCACGCCCTGCAATGCCCACATTTATGGACCAATCAAAATTTCATGAACAAGTTAAGTATAGGGTCACTTAAGGTGCATTTCTACCAAGTTTAATTGAAATTGGCCCAATCGTTGATTTTTAAAGAATTTAACAATTATTTTGTGATTTTTCTAAGTCAGATAAGCCCGGCCCTGCCACACTCAAATTTATGGACTAATAAAAATTTCACGAACAAGTTAAGTAAAGACTCACCCGATGTACATTTCTGCCAATTTTGGTCAAAATTGGCCGAATGGTAGATTTTTAAAGAATTATTTTGTGATTTCTCTAAGTCTGATAAGCCCAGCCTGGCCACGCCCACATTTATGGAGCAATCAAAGTTCTTTAAACAATTTAAGTATAGGGTCACCTAAGGAACATTCCTTCAAAGTTTGGTCAAAATTGACCAACTGGTTTGAGAGGAGAAGATTTTCAAAGAATTATTTTGTGATTTCTCGAAATTTGATAAGCCCCGCCCTGCCACACCCACATTTATAGACCAATCAAAATTTCGCTGACAAGTTAAGTAAAGAGTCACCCAAGGTACATTTCTGCCAAGTTTGGTCAAAGTTGGCCAAATGGTTGATTTTTAAAGAATTATTTTGTGATTTCTCTAAGTCTGATAAGCCCCTCCCTGCCACGCCCACATTTATGGACCAATCAAAATTCTTTGAACAATCTAAGTAAAGGGTCACCCGATGTACATTTCTGCCAAGTTTGGTCAAAATTGGCCGAATGGTTGATTTTTAAAGAATTATTTTGTGATTTCTCTAAGTCTGATAAGCCCCGCCCTGCCACGCCCACATTTATGGACCAATCAAAGTTCTTTAAACAATTTTAGTATAGGGTCACCTAAGGAACATTCCTTCAAAGTTTGGTCAAAATTGACCAACTGGTTTGAGAGGAGAAGATTTTCAAAGAATTATTTTGTGATTTCTCAAAATTTGATAAGCTCCGCCCTGCCACGCCCACATTTATAGGCCAATCAAAATTTCACTGACAAGTTAAGTAAAGAGTCACCCAAGGTACATTTCTGCCAAGTTTGGTCAAAGTTGGCCAAATGGTTGATTTTTAAAGAATTATTTTGTGATTTCTCTAAGTCTGATAAGCCCCGCCCTGCCACGCCCACATTTATGGACCAATCAAAATTCTTTGAACAATTTAAGTAAAGGGTCACCCAAGGAACATTCCTGCAAAGTTTGGTCAAAATTGGCCCACTGGTTTGAGAGGAGAAGATTTTTAAAGAAAAAGTTAACGGACGCACGGACGCACGGACGCACGGACGCACGCACGACGGACACACCGCCATGACAATAGCTCGCTGGCCTTCGGCCAGTGGAGCTAAAAATAATCTAATTTAATTAATCAAAATTTAAGTTTTACACAGATTTTATTTTTTTTTAAGAAATTAAGAAGAGATTCATACAAGGATGATTTCTGTGAAGTTTGGTTGAAATTGGTCCAGTAGTTTTGGAGAAGAAGAATTTTCAAAGATTTTTCGAAAATTTAAATCAATTAAATTTATTAAAATTCAAGTTCTGCATGGATTTTAATCTTTTGAAGGAATTTGGTAGAGATTCATACAAGGATGATTTCTGTGTAGTTTGGTTGAAATTGGTCCAGTAGTTTTGGAGAAGAAGAATTTTTAAAGATTTTTCGAAAATTTAATTCAATTAAATTAATCAAATTCAAGTTATACACAGAATTTATCTTTTTGAAGGAATTAAAAAGAGATTCATACAAGGAAGATTTCTGTGAAGTTTGGTTGAAATTGGTCCAGTAGTTTTGGAGAAGAAGAATTTTCAAAGATTTTTCGAAAATTTAAATCAATTAAATTAATAAAAATTCAAGTTCTGCACCGATTCTATTCTTTTGAAGGAATTTGGTAGAGATTCATGCAAGGAAGATTTCTGTGAAGTTTGGTTGAAATTGGTCCTGGAGTTTTGGAGAAGAAGAATTTTTAAAGATTTTTTCGAAAATAATTCAATTAAATTAATTAAAATTCAAGTTCTGCACAGATTTTATTCTTTTAAAGGAATTTGGTAGAGATTCATGCAAGGATGATTTGTGTGAAGTTTGGTTGAAATTAGTCCAGTAGTTTTGGAGAAGAAGATGTTTGAAAATTGTTTACGCACGCACGGACGGACGGACGCACGCACGGACGCACGACGGACACAGGGCCATGACATAAGCCCCGCTGGCCTTCGGCCAGTGGAGCTAAAAACAGCATGCTCACGAGCTCGGTTTGATCAACGAAGCTGAAGTGTTTTTTGTCAAAATTTGCATATTTTTGGAAATATTTCAAGTTCTACATAATAGAATTTGATAAAACTCCCTCGTTGTATTAAGCAACATGTCCTGGTAATAATTCAAAAAGAAAATGTATAGGTCAGCGCACTTATTAGTGAATTACAGCAATTTTTATCAGCTACACATTGATAAAATGACGTAAAACAGTGGTAACTGCATACACACTTACGACTGTCTTGCTCTAAATAATCGATTTCCATCTTGAGGAAATCAGTTTTGCATAATAAATACACTTTTATCGTCGAAAATGGTAAATTGTAATGATGTGTTATATTATTGAAATTATGGTAGCGAAACATATTGATACGAAACATTTAATTTACTACAGTAATGACCGAGTGTTCCGAAAAACTGGAGCATTCCGCCTTAACATGATATTTTTTACTTACTATCTATATTTGCATCTATCCTAGAGTTGTGTGGTTTTTGTGTAGTTGTTGTTGTTGTAGTTACAATGGTACCCTCCGGGGTCACAGACTTGGAGGTTTCTATAGTTCTACGCGGGGATAAGGCGTCGGCCATGCTGTCGTCGGGGTCTTCGCACAAAAACTGGAACATATCGGACATAAAAATATTTAACATGTTCAGTATACTTACCATCAGATCAATATGACCTCAGGCAGTGTTCTCCCCAGCCCAATAAGCTGTGTCGGCCCCATTACAGCTTCATGTAAATTGGTGTAATGCCCCCACAGCTTCATAAGTACCCCTACAGTTTAATTTCTTCAAAATGGTCACCAGATGGCGACATTTAATTAGAGGTATTTCATGTCAAAAACTGATAAATAATGCACTCTTACAAATTAAAATGTAACAATTCTGTATAAAACATTATGGGAAAAGAAGAAATTGCTCAAATTGAGCAATTTCTTCTTTTTCCATTATCATTTTATTCACAATTACATGTATTTGAATGAACCCAATGTCTTCTAAGGTTTACCAATGCCACTACGACTTCAAATTTTTCTGCGAGAACCTATAATTCTAGGACAACATCGAAGATATAAATCACAATAACATGAGTAACTTAATAACTCGATAACTTCAGTCTAACACAAGATCTACATTCTTTTGAATGACAGGCTAGTTGGACTTATGTTCCAGTTGAACATAAAAATACTCCTATTTCAGAGGCATAAAGAAAGGATATTTGCCGCGACCTGGGATCGAACCAGGGACCTCATGAGAGCTTGATCTCTTGAAGAAGACCATCATTTTTAAATAACTGAGAAAAATAAATGACTTATTTTTTTCTTTTTCAATATTTGAAAACCATTTCTCTCTTCAACAAAGCATTCAGCAAGACTTCTTTAACCCCTTCGCTGCCAGACAAATATTTAAAAATTGGTTCCTATTTGCCAGACTATTTTCCAAGAAATTGAAGATAGTGTAAGAAATCAACTTATAACTAAACAAGAGCTGTCACTGTAAGATGACAATGCCCCCGACACCGCTTTGATTTTAAATTATGGCCAATCTATGTTCAAGGTCAAGGTCATCCAGGGGTCAAGGTCACCAAAGTATGTGCCTACAGAAAGGTAATGTACCAAGGAATGTTGTGGTAAAGTATGAAGCGAATATGTTAAGTAATAAGGAAGTTATGGCCAATGTTAAAGTTTTTTGACGGAATGACGGACAGACGGACGGACGGACGGACAGACAGACGGACGGACGGACGGACGGACAAGTCAGATTTATGATGCCTCCCTATCGGGGGCATAAAAACTATTCAATAAAACTATATACATCAATATATTTTCTGAAAGATAATTGAAAATGCTATTCAGTCAATATATTTTTATTCATTTTGCATTTTACATTTTTTCTTAAACTTTGAAAATAAATTATCGATTTCCCCTCATGACGGCCCAGGCCGTCATGGGGCAGCTAGTATAGCGACATTTTCGCATGACGGCTCAGGCCGTCAAGGGGCAGCGAAGGGGTTAAACTCTCATGCTAGGCAAGGCAGACCAAGCTCTATCACATTGACTAATCAAGATCAGTCATGCTGACCGACCTTGATATGTACTCCATCGCTTATTCAGGCTTGATCTGATCATTGCAGTAATGGGAACCTAGCATGCAACATGCAAATTTTCCTAGCCGTATGAGAATAAAACACATAATTTTCTCTCTATGTAAATCCTTTGATCCAACAACATAAGATTTATTGCTGTATTGACGGGAAAAGGAGTCCAAGCCAACAAAATAGTTCTTCTGGAGAAGTCCAGCAGAGCTAAAAATTAAAGAAAAACTTCATAAAACATACAATACATTTTAGTTATCATAACTTCTACTTATCTACTACATGTTTATACTATTTTAACCCATGTTGCTAATCATGAAATATTCTGACTTTATGAGGCAGCATAGGCAATGATTCTGCATACATTTGCAGTGATATCATAGTCTACACAGCCTATTTGTCAGTTTGAAATCAAAATTGTTTGTGACAACAATTTCCCCTGAAAGACTAACAGTTCTTTCAGTGCTTTGATTTCAATTCAAGTTTGGAAATAATTCAATCAGCATGACATGGGTTAAGTCGGAGCTAGAAATACAGAGCAGTGATGGTATTTGAAGTCCCATTTTTAGACTTACATTTGCATAATCCTAAACTGTAGGTACTCATAACATTCGCCAAATCAAAACCTTACAAATGAGTACCAACAATAGAAGAGATGGATGAAAAATATCAGTTAACCCATTCCCACATAATGATGCTTTTTTGACATCAAACAAGAAAAACTCTCTGGCAAACATTGCAGAAAATGAAGAAATTGCTTGTGACAAGCAATTTCATCATTTCCCACAATGTTTTATACCCAAATAGACAAAAACGTAACATTTCATTCACTTGAAATTGTCTTCTGCACTATCTTTGAATTTGGATAAGTCTAAAATTTTGCCATCTGGTAATGGGTTAAAACAATGTCATCACTCTCTTAAATTTTTAGCTCTGTTAATTCAAAACTGTGAGCTGCAATGTAAAAGTGAGTCTTTGAAGGTTTCAAACTGCAGATTCTAAGCTATCAAGTCGAGCAATAAAAGCTAGGATGTAAGCATACTCTAATTCTTATCAAATATTCAGTAAATTTGAAAAGAATAGAAGAAGAGACAGAAAGAAGATTGAGAGAAAAAGATAAAATACAGATACAGAAAATATTCCGAAATAATAACTTTCAAACAAGAGAACGACACAAAGACGTAACAGTTGACATTTAGATTTGCTTTTTATTTCACGAAGGTGTAAACAGGTGTCGTCAAGACGGAAAAAATGAAAACTTCTACCATATCAAATAAGATGCTATTAATTCATGGTATCCATGGCAACGTGCTGATGCTTGCAAAATTCTCAAAAATCTATAATCTACAGTGCTGTTAATGGAGAAAATTTCAAGGCACAAAAAGAGATTAGCTTGGAATAAAATTTGCAGTCTGATATTTTCAAAGACTCACCTTTTCAAAGCAAGAAGACAGAGCAGGAGAAACTAATTCTCTCAAATCTGATTGGATGAAATGACTCTGTGATCCGATTGGGTAATATGTACAGGATTCGAATCTGATTGGTCCATAAATTGGCCAATCAGTGAAGGGAGGTGCATGTAATTGGAGGCAGCCATGATTTAAAAATTGGGTTTCACTGTTTTCCTTCCAAAAAATCGTAACTACAGCTTGAAACAAGCTGTTGTTATGATTTTTTGGAAGGAATGCAGAATTATTGTTGAAAATAACTAAATTTCTAAGTAGAACACTCCACACGGACAAACATTGGCTATATATGGTGACAACATCATTGAAAACATCCATCAGGGCAAAAGAACTGAAAAGAAATTGTGATAGAAAAGTTGTTTCATAATTAGAGGAATTGACCAAACGCCAATCGATAGATTGCTCCGCCAAACATAGAATCTAAGACAAACAATAGGGAGCATTGGCATGTCAATTGTTTTGATTGTCAGTCGATAGATTGATACAAAATCGTGTGCAAGGCAGATTTCACAAGACTATATTAGTGCTAATGTTACATGGACAGAAAGTGTTTAAATTGATTTAAACATTTATTTGTTTTTATAATTTACTCTTCAAGCCAGAATATGATATCATGTGCAGCATTTTATAATACAAATATAGAATCGACAAATAAATTTGTATCGTTTCATGTTTAATTCATTGTTGACTGGTAGTTATGGACGGAATTTTGGACAGAATTAACTCCCACCCAATCTGAGTGTCTAATTTCAAATTTATATAGAAAAATAAATAATGTATAAAAATATTTAAATTAGCTGTGCTTATAATCATAATATATTTACAATCATAAAATGATTATTATTTTGTTGTTTTTATTTAACATTATTGAAAATAAGCCCTTTCTTTACGACAATGGCCGCACTGTTTATTTTCTGTCCTGTAACATTAGCAAGTAACATTAGCAATTTGCAAGCCCCAGTAACTCTATCTTCAGGAGCAAATTGGGTACAATGAAGTGTAGTAAGTATGTATTGATTATTTATGTGACTCTGTCATCAATTGAGGTCAACACATACAATATAAAGTACCTAATCTTTAAGTATTTTTTCCATGCTAACGTTATGGAATTCTGTTCTATGTAACACTAGAATGGGACATATTCTGTCCATATAACACTAGCAATCATGAAATCTGCCGCAAAGAAGAATTTAAGACAGACAATGGGGGTGTGGCATTTTTCTGATCGTCCATTGGCTTATGGATGGTTTTGATTGACAGCTGGCGTTTGGTCAATTAACGCCTGCATATAAAATTTGAAACTGATAGGAAGTTTTGGCACACTAAATCCTTAATTTTCTTCCTATAATACCACAACATAGGGGATTTAATCGACAACAAGCTACAATTTTCCTTTCCAATTTCAAATGTCATCTACCAAGCATACAGTACAGCTTGCGCGTATTTTGCCTATTCCAATGCTTCACCGTTATTGGATTTCGGGTGGATTATGGTTGAAAAGCGTGATGGAAGCAGTGATTTTCCACTTGACCACCGCGAATTGTGGTAATATTGGTCTTACCTAGCATTTCCACCCGAACACGCCAAAACGCTGTGATCAACGCAATTTTCGACCCATTGCCGCAATTTGCGGTGATGTGCGGAAATTTCCAATGGCAATTTATTACAATCCGAATTATTTTTGTTTGCGGTAGCCGAGGGATTAAAGCAAAAAACGCAGGAGCTGTACTGTGACTAGAGCTCTGCCTGTCATAAATTTTCACCTGCAATAAATCATTACACACAAACACCTATTCTGTTGACCTTTCAGTTGCAGTGGTTACTGACATTTTCAAATCTCTCACCAAATACCGTTATTATTCTAATAAACATGTTCATTGCTTGAAAGAAAAGTTGGGGGTGGGCGTTTGTTAAAAGTATTCTAATTTTGTTAGTCAAAACATGGGAATTGAACGTCAATTCATGGACTCGAAGTTAATTCAATAAAATTTTGCAAAGTTTTGTTACAGGGACTGTAAAATACATTTTTTTGGTTGAAATTCATTCATTGTAAACGGATTAGAGGACAGGAAATTCTCTCTTTCATTTCTTTTGGAAAGGATCTTTGTTTATGACTAAAATTATTTTAATCAGGAATCGGGGGAATGGGCGTTTATTAGAATCACCCTTTTCCGCTGAAATTGTTCTTGGAATATGCATATTTTCAGCTAAGATTTGGGGAATGGGTGTTTATTATAATATGGGCATTTATTAGAATAATTACAGTATTTTAGTTGGGCATTAATTTTTTTCTTTTTTGTTAGTGCAGGGGCCCTTTAACAACATTACAGAGAATGAGAGGATAAGTGTCAAAGGACAGCAAAGTGTGACTTTCAAGTGCTGGATAGTGAAAAAATTCTATGTCAAACAATATGTGTTTATGAATCATGAATGCCCCCGAAATGGCCAGTGTGAAAATTTTAGACAGAGGAATGGACAGACGGACAGACAGACACGCGAAATAGGGGCATAAAAAGGGTTAAAGTTACACTAAACTATTTTTCAGAGTAATGAACCTTTGTCTATACAGAGGCTAATATTACAGAAACATTGTGCAAAGTTTCAGAGCAATTTAGCATAAGTAGAAACAGAGATATGGGAAAACTTAACCAAAACATTATTATGGTGATGCTAATGCCAAAGGCAATGCCCGGATGATCAGAATATAGCCTGTATTCTATGAATAGTCACGCTAAAAATTGGCATTAAAAGATTGAAGAAACTTTTTCCTGTCGTAAATTTTCTAAGAATTTCTATATTACCTGCTTAAAGATTACACTAATACAGAATAAATGTACCAGAGCTGGGTTTATTGGCCTTAAACCATTCCAAAACAGTCAAATTTAAGTTTCTCAAAATTCATAGATTTTCCATTTTTCAGTCTTCCTGGGTAGAAACATTGTGGCAAATGAAGAAATTGCTTGTCACAAGCAATTTCTTTTCCACAATGTTTGCCAAAGCTATATTTCATGGGGGCGTCAAAAGGCGTCATCATGTGAGAATGGGTTAAGGCGCTTACTGACATTTTCAAGTCTCTAAAAAAAAATGTTATTCTTTTGGAACTAAATTCTTCATTTGTATTAGTACAAGGGCCCTTTCGGAGCATTGCAGGGCGTAAAAAAAGATTTTGGATTAAATTCAAACAACATTTTTTTAAATTTAAGTCATAAATTTTGTAAGAATTTCTCTATCACCTGCCTTAAAGATTACACTAACACAAAATAAATGTACCAGAGCTGGGTTTATTGGCCCTCAAGCAGTCACTGACATTTTCAAATCTCTCATAAACATGTTTTTTGTTGGGCAATAAATTTACTGCATCTTGGAAAAGTGCAACATTAAATTTGAAATTGAGATGTTGAAAACTGGTAGTGTTTTGTTATGCTGGGTCTATTCTAAATTGGCGACTTGTAGATCTAAAATGGTAGCATGAAAAAGTTGACTTGATGGGTATCTTTATTCCAGTCACGGCATTGTCCCATTCCCAAACAAGACCTGGTTTTGATGTCCTTATTAGAAAAGTCTTTAGAAAACATTGAGACAACAGAAGAAAATGCTGATAATCAGCATTTTCTCCTTTTGTCTCAATATCTTCAATGTTATATTACACACAAGTCCAATCTTTCTCAACATCTATTTTGTGGTCTGCTGCATCTTTTGAATTGGACAACTTTGAAATATTACCGTTAGGGAAAGGGTCAAGACCCATGTTTACAAAAGGATGGGTTGCAATAAGGGGTCAAAAAATAGATTTTCTTTAAATTTTGTGGATTGATAGGGTTACATAATATCTTTAATTTGTATGTGTAAAAAATCTGGTTTCGGCTTATTTTCCGAGATATGGGTAAATAAAGTGGGTGGGGTAAGATGGACTGAAACACAGTAGGGGTCATTCTAAGTCGCTTATCTTTCTTATTTTTAGCCCCAGATGCGTGAAAATTTGTATGCCTGTCTTGTGATATATACGTTAAACATTTATTGGCTTACATTTGATATTCCATGTATATCTTTTCCGTAATATTCATTCTTCTTTCTTTCGCAAAATTTTGCTATTTTTTAACGACCAACTTTACCAAACTATCTCCACACGTTTTATTTGAAACACGATTTTTATTAAACTTTATAGATGTATTATCCAGATATTAATATAACTTTGTGTGAAATTTGAAAGAAAAGTGTTGGCCTGTTGTTGAGATATTTGACCTTGACCTTCAAAATGACTTCAAAACTCGGGAAATGCCAAAATGTGATAGTTAGAGCGCCAATTTTATTCATAAGGATTGGAAGCATGGTTTCTTTTTATTGTTCCTAATGAGTTTCGTAGCAATATTTACTTTTTTGTATCGTACAACCCATTCGGAAGAATGGGAAAGAAAAGAAATTCTTTTTACTTCTCAGTTTTCTTATCAAACTAAATATTGCACATGAAACATGTCTACGCGGAAAGCGCTGTGATTAATATTACTACCATAGGTGAGTGAAATTAAATATTAGCATTATGTTAAGATTGGTAGAACTACCAAAGATTTATATGCAACTTCTGCTTGTATTGTCTAAGAGTTTATATTCACTCATCTCATGATGGACAAGAATTATCAATTTGCTAGGAGACAACTAATCATTTTCAGGTTGTATTTCTTATATGGATATAAAGAAGACGCTTTGTGAATGATTTTACTAAATGACCAAATGTGCTTACAATTAATTAACTTTAGCTAAATATTTATAAAACGTTATATAATATCAACAAAAAGAAAATAATGTTAAATGTATAGACAGGCCTTAAACACATATCTGTCTTTCAATGATTTCATTAGATGAAATGACCGGGTAACTCTGAGAGGTGACCAAGTTTATTATATTGAGTATATCAATTTTAACGGTAAAATCATACAATAAAAAATCCAATCATATGTGAAATACATTTTTTTATGAATGGGCTGTCACATGCCATTCAACCCTAACCATTTTCCCAACAATGCATAGTTTTAACGGACATTCCCAAAATTGATGTTATTTTGAAGGTCAAGGTCAAATATCTCAACAACGGGTCAACGCTTTTCTTTCAAATTTCACACAAAATTATATTAATATCTGGATAATACATCTGTAAAGTTTCATAAAAATCGTGCTTCAAATAAAACGTGTGGAGATAGTTTGGTAAAGTTGGTCGTTAAAAAATAGCAAAATTTTGCGAAAGAAAGAAGAATGAATATTACGGAAAAGATATACATGGAATATCAAATGTAAGCCAATAAATGTTTAACGCATATATCACAAGACAGGCATACAAATTTTCACGCATCTGGGGCTAAAAATAAGAAAGATAAGCGACTTAGAATGACCCCTACTGTGTTTCAGTCCATCTTACCCCACCCACTTTATTTACCCATATCTCGGAAAATAAGCCGAAACCAGATTTTTTACACATACAAATTAAAGATATTATGTAACCCTATCAATCCACAAAATTTAAAGAAAATCTATTTTTTGACCCCTTATTGCAACCCATCCTTTATCATTTTTGATCAATTTTGTATAATAACAAAAGAGGTGAGTGTGTGTAACCCATTACCAGACAGTAAAATTTTTGACTCCATTTTGGATTAGAAAACATTGAGGAAAATGAAGAAATTGCTTGTTGCTTGTCTTCATTTTCCACAATGTTTTCTCAAGCCCTTTCTTATGAAGGAGTCAAAACGCATCACTGTGCAGTAAAGAGTTAACAAACGATAGTGCTAGGGCAGTGCTAGAAAACCTTGCAAGAGCAACATAATAGCATACCTCCACTGTAATGGACCCTGTGACAAATTCTCCGGCCCCAAGTCGACCCTGTAGGGGTATAATTTGTCTGCTGCTTGGGTTTCGTTGTAGGTCTTCGCAGTACACAACTGCCTCACCAAGAAAATTGTCTGAAAATATACAAAATATAGGTTATAAAGTGCCTGACACAAATTCCCCCTGCCCCATGTCAACCCTGTAGGGGTATAATTTTTCTGCTGCTTGGGTTTCGTTGTAGGTCTTCACAGTACACAACTGCCTCACCAAGAAAATTGTCTGAAAATATACAAAATATAGGTCAAGAAGTGATAGTGACAAACTCTCCCGCCCCAAGTCGACCCTGTAGGGGTATGATCTGTTGGGTATTTGGATTTCTTTGTACATCTTTGCAGGACATGACTGCGTCACCAAGAAAATTGTCCATAGATATATATACAAAAGAGTGCCATAAATTCATCGGCCCTAAGAAGACCATGTAGTGGTATGATCTTTAGACTGCTTTTTGTTGTATTATACCTGTATATCATGAAAGCACAAATTAGTTTTACAAAGCAATATGGCAGAAACAAAGTACAGTGTTGGGGTAAAATTCCTGGATGGGAGGTTAATCAAGGTCAAGATTCTCCAATTATCCTTTTCCAAAACAATGACAAGTTTTGATAGACCCAGGACCTAAAGTTCTTGAAATTCGTAGCTTGGAAAAGTTACACTCACAAGTATTTTAGCACAAGATTAAGGGAAAATTCCTGCATCATGGGTTATTCAAGGTCAAAGGCAGGAGTCTGGGAGAAATGCCAGGTGTGATACAAAGGTACATACTATATAGATCTATAGATAATAGAGGGCGATGGAATTTCAATTTTCGAAACCAAAAATCTCATTTATTGTTCATCAAACCCTATGTTGTGGGTGCTCATTTGCATTGTCTCGTCGAGACGATGCAAATGAGTACCCACAACATAGGGTTTGGAGTTGAAATAAAGAATCTAGAATATAATTCTCCCACTTTTATCTGCCTCTTTGCATACCAGGTAGATCCCACCATTAAACTGTTTGTGCTGTACATTCAGTTTCAATAAAACTCATCAATTACTCAGACGCTCATGCAAAGAATTATAGAAATATTTTTTCCAAAACCTTGTAGCTGTAGTTAAGAGGCTTTGGAATAAAAGTAGCAATACAGATCTATTTATTCTTAAAAAACTTCCTCATCTTACATTTTTGATACATTTTTACTTAATCTTTATGTGTTGTATGTATGGCAGGTGGAGTGACCCCAGAGATTTTAGGAAAGGGAGAAGAATTCAACTGCACACTTGAGAATGAATTGATTTTGAAACTAACCTACATCATTCTGAGAAAGATCATATGAATATCAAGCTATATGTATGTGCATGTTAGAAAGTTAGTGCAAAACTATCGCAAGAGAAATTGACAGGCAAATTGGGGATTCCACAAGAGGTGCACTATCAAAGACTGTTGCAAATAAGTCAATAATGGCTGCCCTTTCAATGCAAGTGTCATTAAAATAAACTTAACTTTCGTAATCTATTACTACACAGTAACTCTTTTTGACTCCCCACAAGATAATGGCTTTGGAAAACATTGTGCCAAATGAAGAAATTGCTTGTGACAAGCAATTTCTTCATTTCCCACAATGTTTTCTATTCCAAAATACCAAAGAATCTTAAATTTCATTCACATGAAATGGTCGTCTGCAACATCTTTGAATTTGGACAAGTCGAAAATTTTGCCGTTTGTTAATGGGTTAAGAATTCAAGATATTGCAGACCTAAACTTACAATGAATGCTATTTTATATCTATCTGGTGTGAAAACATTGAGCGAGTCTTTTATTTTCCACAATTTCTTCAAAGCCTTTCAATTAGTAAGGCAACAAAAAGCATAATGGTGCCGAAATGGGTTAAAATTAGTGCATTTCTCAACAGATTTGCACCAACACAATAACCCATTCATACACACTTGTAAGAGATTATGTAGACTCTTTTTCTAATTTATTTCCTTTTCATATTTTTTTTTCTCTGAAAGCTTGATGAATGTTTGACGTCATAAAAATTCTCCAATTAATGAAATTGCACCTCTGTTTCAAATCAAAAGCATCTGCATACAAAAAGAATTCTCATATTTATTAGCAGCTATCTTAACATTGCGTTAATCATTGTTGAAACTGGCATTAGTTTAAACATTTCACAAATAATTCAATTTATTTCTTATCAGTAAAATTGGCCATACTTTTTTTTTTTTTTTCAATTCAGCAGCAGATAATTTAATAACGACATGAATTATCTGAATTTTAACGGTGGCTTGCACAACTACCGGTAGACAGCACAGAGATTTTAAATTGTGGCAAGTTTGATAAAATTCTGATTGAAAGAATAGGCAACTTGTGGGCACAAGAAAATATAACACATTTGCATTAAGCTTGAACAGAGAAAATGATTTTCCAGCATACGATAATAGAGAAATAGGAGAAAGCTGAAAACTTGGCAAGAATTGTGTTTAGAAAGGTTTGGCCACATTTTGATAGCATTACAGGCTTTTTTGTGTATTTGTTGCTATAATACTACAATTCTTGATAGCAGACTTTCATTAAACCTTTTCCAAACAATTTTTGTTTTGGCAATCTCTTAACCCTTTCCAAAACAAGACCTGGTTTTGACGTCCCTAATAGATAAAGGCTTGGGAAAACATTGAAACAAAAGAAGAAACTGCTGATAAGCAGCAGTTTCTCCTTTTGTCTCAATATTTTCTGTGCCATATCTTACACAAATTCTATCTTTAATAACATCCATTTTGTCATTTTTGGCAGTTTTCGAAGTAGATCACCCTAAAATTTTGTCGTTTGGGAAAGGGTTATAGGGCGACGGTAACAGATGGTCTAATTGCAAAAAATGAAATTTTTTGAAAAAAATATGCAAAACTTTTGTGTTGACCACCTCGGGATGGTTAATAATATGCGATTCAGACAGAGAATGAGCCGAAATTACAAGACAGATAGCTGAATTTAGGGAGAATCCAAGCCTAAATTCAACCCCATCACTGATGGGGTTAGAATTATTTTTAAATTGTTGCGCATGCGCATACAGCGCGGACCATGATTCAAACGAGATTCATACTTAAATTTCAATATGACGTCATCATGTATGTTGTGACGTCATTTAAGAAAGTCGCATGTCCTACTGTTTTGACCTACTTTCGACATCGCTTCATGAATTTGGTATCAAATTGCCAAAAAATGAGTGGTTGCTTCAATAGTTTCTCGTAATCATTTAATCAGGTCATATAAAGCTTAAAAAGTGTACATTTCGTTTGTATTTGACAATTTTTGGGTCCAAATCTGGGAACTAGTAGCTTTAATATAAAGTTTTTGAAAACTCTGCAAGGATTGTGTCTGGAAAACTTTCCCCCTATTTGATAGCGTGTCCACTTTACTGGTTGACAGTTACCGACTATGTTAAAATTTTGTTGCTTGGGATAGGTTTATTTCGCAGACTTGAAAAGCAGCAAAGAATAAATAAATATTTGAAGAATTTGCAATCATGATAGCATGTAGGTGAAATTCCTTCAAAGAAATTCTCCTGCATTTTTATGACTGCATGGCAAAGCAAAACAAATTGCTGTAAGGAGCATTTCTCTGTTCCATTT
>OY804600.1:11511462-11514445 GCA_963680895.1 Fragum sueziense | reverse complement strand
GGGGAAAGCAACAGTGACAAACAATTTCTTCATTTTCCACAACGTTGTCTAAACCAAAATGTGATATTTTTTAATTTTATTCACTTGCAATTGTCGTCTGAAATGTCTTTCATATTGGAACAATCTAAAGTTTGTCATTGGGAAAGGGTTAAAATTTGACAACTTTCTTGGTAGAAAACATTTAGGGTAAGCCATGCTGCTGATGAAAAAGCAGTAAACAAGACAGCATTCTTTATGTAAGTATAATGGTATTATTGGTACCTCATATCATTGTTTCTTATCAGAAAGCATCAACAGTAAGAGATAGGCCCTAATTTCTCTCACCTTTCTATAACCCTTTGCCAAACAAAACCTGCTTTTAATGTCCTAATAGAAACAGCACTGGAAAACATTTAGACAAAAGAAGAAAATGCTGATAATCAGCATTTTCTCCTTTTGCCTCAATATTTTCTATGCTATTTTAAGCACAAATTCTATCAACATACATTTTATCGTCTGCAGCAGCTTTCAAATTGGCACACTCTAAATTATTGCTGTTTGGACAAGGGATAAACATAGATATCATCGATTTTCAACAAAAACCTCGTAACTGCAGCTTGTTTTAAACTGCAGTTACAAGGTTTTTGTTGAAAAGCAGCATTATTTACATTGTATCTGGGAATCTATTGTCAGACTCCCTGACAACCTGTCTGGTAGATAGACATACTTATATATTCAGGTTATGACAAAACTAATGTAAATGCTTATGTAATTTATAGGCCTTTTACAACAAGTTTGCGCTAAGCTTTTTATATGTACTTCTGCATTGGTTTCCACATAATGATAATCTCGATATCAATACCTAAGTACTTTCCAGAAAATGTTCACAAAATATTATCAATAGTGAAACTTTTGATTGTAAATATTCAGCAAGTTGTTGTTGCAAGCACAATGTACCATTGCAATTACAGGAATTAAATGAGCTAGTAATCAAGAAATTTCTTAATAACAGTAAAATCCTTCTACGCAAGAATTAAAAACCAATCTTTTTTTCTCAGTTTAAGGAAGGTGGGGAGGGGGTTTTAAAACTTATATAAGTCATTCAGGTAAACACAAAGGTAAAATCAATCAAAGAAGTTTCTGCGGTGCCCATCTCTGCTCTTAAGTATGAACGAAAGTGAACATTCTCATGAGGTCTGGAAAATCTGTTAAGCCAGTAACAAGCATGATTTTTATACAGCTAAAAATGTTCAGACAGCAATGGAAAATGTGGTAACACATTCTTTTTCCTACAATTGCATGACATTTAGAGAGCATTATTAAGACTATAATTCAAAACTAAATCTTAGTCTTCCATACAAAGGTAAAATCAATCAAAGACGTTTTTCATCTACCACTTATCTCAAGTACCAAACAAAAGTGAAAATTCTCATGAGTTCTGGAAAATCTGTTTATGTATAACAATCATGAGTTGTTTAGACATCCGAGTCAGAAACTATTACATCTTGGCAACTGTTCACAGTTTTTCTTTGTCAGGGTCCATTTACAAATGTTACAATAATGGTAATTGCCAAACCATTGCATATGTAAAGGAAACTTCATGCACTTACTGCAGTTTTGAAGCAACCAGATCATTTACAAGAACAGTTGACCAAACCCTAGATAAGCCCACATGAACCCTTCAGGGTGCTCCTCAGAATAATTTGAAGTTGTAGTAGCATATAATTATAACCTTACAATCATGCAGTATTTATGCAAATAATTATGTATCAAAACATAATGGGAAAAGAAGAAATTGCTCATTTTGAGCAATTTCTTCTTTTCACATGATGTTTTTATGCAGATTTATTGTATTATGTGCTTTATGAAATAC
Organism: Fragum sueziense; assembly: GCA_963680895.1. Taxonomy (NCBI): domain Eukaryota; kingdom Metazoa; phylum Mollusca; class Bivalvia; order Cardiida; family Cardiidae; genus Fragum; species Fragum sueziense. The sequence goes on along the minus strand of OY804600.1, from coordinate 11,512,593 downwards.
CTCAAAATTCCCCTATTTTGGGACCATTTTGAAGAAATTAAGCTGTGGGGCACTTTTGAGGCTGTAGGGGTATTTCACTAATTTACATGAAGCTGTAGTGGGGCCGATACAGCTTATTGGTTTAGGGAGAACACTGCCCTTTCCCTAACTAAACCTTGTAACACAAAAGGTTTGGGAAGATGTTGAGACAAAAGAAGTTTTTCTACAAATTGGTCTTAATCGGTGTTGTAAATTGGTCTAAATTGGCCAGCTGTTAGGGTTTAGTGTTTTTTGTTTTGTTTTTTCGCTTAAAACAATTTGATATTTGTAATGCAAAAGTTAATTCATTTCACACAGTATTTCAATGTTATTCCGACATTGCAGACATGCTTCATTATTGTTGGTGGTTATTTCAAAGTTTATTCAATTCTCTCTCCAAAAGGGAAATCAAAACTAGTTATTGTCGGAGAAATAACTAATTACACTCTATTGCCCCTGCGAAAAAAGTTCATGATCGCATTTCTAGAACAGTTCTTGAACTTAAATGAACTTTTTGCAGGGGAGGGCAAGGGTTGATATTGTTGGCAAAAACTTGGTTTGTACTTTGTACTAAAACCTTGGAATGAAATAAAGCTGATTCCATACCACAAAATAGCCATTGATCTATCAAAGTCAGACATTAGAAGAGTTAAGAACAAAACCATTGTAAATAGATTTGATATCACATACACTTACATCAGTTTTGCAAAACCCCATGAATAACTCATTCTAATAAATAGTCATGTCTACAACTTGAGCATTTAGTGTGAAACCAATGTAATAAATATAATCATGTATGTACCTATATGCTTGTTTTGCAAAAAGCCCTAAAACTGGCCCAATACCAATTTTTGTAAGTAATACATAGAAATTCCATCTAACTTCTAATATACTAAACATTTGCTATGTACATTAACTTCTGACCTATCTATTAGTTTAAGTATCAAATGAAAGGATGGGAGAACATCAGAAACGCTTTCCCAAACGATAATATTCTAGGCAGGTAACAATTAAAAGGAGTTGAAGATAACAAATGATGCTGTCTATTGAAGAAAATGTTCATGTACTAGCATAGAAAACCCTTCAGCAAAAGGAGAAAAAGCTGTTTATAAG
>OY804600.1:11273962-11506462 GCA_963680895.1 Fragum sueziense | reverse complement strand
GAGTGTAAACAAGGTCGAAAACAGTCAAAAACGGCAATTTTGTCAAGTTCAAGAGCACATAACTCTCGACTTTCTGATCAGATCAGACTGAAAATCAAACTCATCCAAGATCTTATGGTCCCCAACATTGTGTCCAAATTTTGTCTTGATTGATTAATAATTGTAGATTCTAGAGTGTAAACAAGGTCGAAAACAGTCAAAAACGGCAACTTTGTCAAGTTCAAGGGCACATAACTCTGGTTTTTCTGATTAGATCAGACTGAAAATCAAACTCATTCAAGATCTTATGATCCCAAACATTGTGTCTAAATTTTGTCTTGATTGATTGATAATTGTAGATTCTAGAGTGTTAACAAGGTCGAAAACAGTCAAAAACGGCAATTTTGTCAAGTTCAAGGGCACATAACTCTCGACTTTCTGATCAGATCAAACTGAAAATCAAACTCATCCAAGATCTTATGGTCCCCAACATTGTGTCCAAATTTTGTCTTGATTGATCAATAATTGTAGATTCTAGAGTGTTAACAAGGTCGAAAACAGTCAAAAACGGCAATTTTGTCAAGTTCAAGGGCACACAACTCTTGACTTTCTGATCAGATCAGACTGAAAATCAAACTCATCCAAGATCTTATGGTCCCAACATTGTGTCCAAATTTTGTCTTGATTGATTCATAATTGTAGATTCTAGAGTGTAAACAAGGTCGAAAACTGCCAAAAATAGCAATTTTGTCAAATTCAAGGGCACATAACTCTCGTCTTTCTGGTCAGATCAGACTGAAAATTAAACTCATCCGAGGTCTTATGGTCTCCAACATTATGTCCAAGTTTTGTCTTGATTGATCAATAATTGTAGATGCTAGAGTGTTAACAAAGTCAAAACTAGCTATTTTTTACGTTCAAGGGCAAATAACTCCAGACTTCCAAGTCCGATCAGACCCATAATCGAACTCATCCGAGAACTTATGACCATACTTGCTTTGACCAAGTTTGATTAAGATTGGCCAACTTTTGTGGATGCTAGAGTGTTAACACCAAATTGTTGACAGACGGACAGACGGACGGACAGACGGATGGACAGACGGACGGACGGACGGACGACGGACATTGAGTGACCACAATAGCTCACCTTGAGCACTTCGTGCTCAGGTGAGCTAAAAACTGCCACAAATGACAAAATGGAAGTTAATAAAGATAAAATTAATAAAGATAAAATTTGTGCAGAATATGGCATAGAAAATATTGAGACAAAGGGAGAAACTGCTGGTTATCAGCAGTTTCTTCTATTGTCTCAATGTTTTCCCAAGCCATTTCTATTAGGGGCGTCAAAACCAGGTCTTGTTTGGGAAAGGGTTAAGACAGCACATCTAAATAGTGATGTCACATATAAACTGTCTCCATCAATGCAATGATGTTGACCAGCCAAAGATGTTCACAGCTAGAACTTTGCACAAATACCCCCACTAGCGCCTTGTCATTGAAAAAGACCTACAAGTTAAAAAGTTCTTGAGTTAGAACACGGAAACAGATTCTAAAGAAAGTCGAATTGTGACCTTGACCATTGACTTCATGAAACAAATACAATAGGGCACCTAATTGGGTCAAGGGTAACAACTGTAAAATCTGGGGGTAAATACCTTTTCTATATGAGACATAGAAGGCTGGCTGCGAAGACTGGAGGTACAAAATTCACTTTGGGGTAAAAACTTTCATTTGGAAATGCTGATAGAAGTTTCATGATCTTAGATCAAACTGTTCTAGAATTAGAGCATGGAAACATATTTAAAACACAGTCCAATTGTGACATTGACCTTTGACCTACACATACCAAAAACAACTGCATAAAGTTATGACCCTGGGTCAAACCGTTCTAGAGTTAGAGCACAGAAACAGATTATAAACAAAGTCAAATTGTGACCCTGACCTTTGACCAACATGAACCAGAAACAATAGGGCAACTTATTGGGTCAGAGGCAACAACTGTATAGTTTCATGATCTTAGGTCAAAGGTTCTTGAATTTAGAGGCACAGAAATGAACTACTTTACGGATGATTAGACAGATGGACAGACAGACATGGTGAAACCAATATAACCTCCTCTACTTATGGGGAGGTTTGAAACTTTTTTTTCATAATTTCACATTTCACAAATTAGCAGTTGTGTTATTATAATTAGGGATGGTAACGAGTACCAATTTTACTAATCGAGTACTTTGTCAACCTTCCGATCGAGTACTCGAGTACTCGGATAGAATCGTCGTCTTTTGGTTGTTGTATCGATGTTTTCCAACTTGTTCATATGTGATTAATGCAGCATATCTTCAGTCAAAATATCTCTTTAGATGACATTTGATAAGCACTTTCTTTGAGAAAAACGGACAATTGTTGAATATGTGATGAGAATAACAGAAAGTTTCAAAATCTTTCCATTCAACTCATGAAAATAAACAAAATTGCAAAGTTGTGTTTGTTATTTATTTCCAAATGTGTCCGTAATATTTACACATGTTGTGAGATATACACCGGTTAGTATTGACTTAGCGGGAGGCATAGTTAGACTTTCTTGAATTTATTTGCATGTAATCGGGAATGAGATGATGATTCTTCGGGTAACAAATAGCAATAGAATGAAATCTTAACAATAATCCAATAATCGGCTGATTGAAAATCGGATAAACCAATCAACTCAAAGGTAATCTTACGTACGTCCAATTGAAATGCATCACCCGAAATCAGAATAAAGCTGGGCGAAGGTGCGAAAACTTATGACATTATTTGACAGCAAGAACAATAGCTGTTGGCACTTGATTGCAAATTAGGACATTATCGAGGAATAAGTTAATCGGCGGATGACCAGGTGTTACATAGGCTACTCTACGGTCTACCCTTTGCATGGTACATTGTTGGAAAAAAGCAATCAAATTTTTTTTGCAGAAAACTTGAGTTTGGAAACAAATTTTCATTTTTCTTCTTTTTTCTTCCAATTATTCAATTAGTGATATTGGTAATCGATACTCGGATGTTCGATCGAGTACTCGATTAATCGAGTACTCGTTCCCATCCCTAATTATAATACAAATCTACTGTACATACCAGCATTTTGGTTTAGTCCGCTAGCTTTGATGACTTTAGTTAGAAGTCGTTTATCAACTCCAAGTCGTTGAGCCGGGGGTCGTGGTTGCATCTGTTTTGGTGGTGTCGCAATGGTGGGCACATGAAACTGGAAACAGAAAATAAATTTGAACTCTTTCCCAAACAAGACCTGGTTTTGACTTCCATGATAGAAAAGGTTTTAATAGATAACATTGAGGCAACAAAAGAAACTGCTGATAACCAGCAGTTTCTTCTTTTGTCTCAATATTTTTGTGTTGTTTTATGTACATTTTTTTTATCTTTCACAACATCTCTTATTTGTTGTCAACAGCAGCTTTCAAATTGGATCACCCTACAATTTTATTGTTTGGGAAAGGGTTTATCTTTGCCCAAAATATAAGGGTAGTCCAAATCCAAAGATGTTGCAGACGACAATTTCATTTCATTTGAATGAAACATTATGTTTTTTGGTCATTCTGGGAAGAAAACAATGTGAGAAATGAAGAGATTGCTTGTCTCAAGCAATTTCTTTATTTTCCAAATGTTTTCCAAAGCCTTAATCTTATAGGACATCAAAAAGCATCATTGTATAGTAATGGATAAACAACTTAACCCTTTCCTATACAGCACAGTCTTAAGGTGATCAACTTCAAAAACTGTCACAGACAACAAAATAGGTGATATTAAAGATAGGATTTGTGTAAAATATAGCATAGAGAATATTGAGACAAAAGGAAAGACTGCTGTTATCAGCCTTTTCCATCAGGGGTGTCAAAACTCTGTCTTGTTTTGGAAAGGGTTAACACATCATATGATTACTGAAAAAAAATGTCTCCAGAATTCTTGCAGAATCAGACTTTTTTTTTCAAGTTTTTATTGTGTAAACACCTTATGTTCTGTTACAGAGAAGTCGTAAATCAAGTCATTTTGAGAGGCTTTAATGATAAGGCAGGTACTGATAAACAGTTTTCTCTGATTAAATCTTTCTAAAGCAAAGGGTGGTTTTGATGATTCTACAGGATATTAGTATAGAAAATCTCCAGGGAAAAGGAGAACATGCTGACATCTAGCATTTTCTCTTTGGTCCTAGAAATTACTATGCTATAGCTTCAAGATTCTCTATTTTAAGTACAAAAATGTCATTTGTTTCTTACAATTTGTTCCAGTTTAGAGAAACCATAGAGATAAACCAGGTACAATGTGCTGATAAATAGTTTCTCTCTGATTAAATCTGACATAAATCCTCAATCATTGTGAAATGGACTTGTTTTGTAAGCAAATTATAAGCCTAAACTATAAATTTCATTTTTTTAGCCTTTTGTTTCTACATCATTTCAACCCTATCCTAAATTGCAAAATTTTGGACATTTCAAATGAAAAAGCTGCTGCAGATAACAAAATAATTGATATCAAAAGCACTATATAATAACACAGAACAAATACTGAGGTAAAAGGAGAAATTGTTGATTATCAGCAATTTCTCCCTTTGCCTCTTTTTTTCCAAGGCCTTTTCTACTAGGGCAACGGTTTGGGCAAAGGTTAACTTGCACATTTTCTTATATCTTTAATATATAAATTTGACATTTGGGAAAGGTTTAACCCATTACCACACATTAACTCTTTTTGACTCCCCATAAAATAATGGCTTTGGAAAACATTGTGGAAAATGAAGAAATTGCTTGTGACAAGCAATTTCATCATTTCCCACAATGTTTTCTACACAAAAATACCAAAAAAGATTAAATCTCATTCAGTTGAAATTGTCGTCTGCAACATCTTTGAAATTGGACTAGTCTAAAATATTGGCGTTTGGTAATGGGCTAACGGGAGAAATACTGGACTTACGGCACTCTGTTGTTTGGGAGCTGCTTCTTGCTTTTCAATCGCTTCAAATACTTGCTGGGGTTCGAACACAGGTTGTTTTTCAAAGGCCTGCTGCTTCATCGGGGTTTGCTGTTGTTGCTGCAGGACTCTAGGGCTGGGAGGCTGGGGTTCTTTAAGAAACTTGACGGAGGTCCTTATCCCTCTAGAATTTGTATGCTATAAAGTGCACATTTTCTTTTCTCAATCTCTTTTATCTAGTCATATGCAAAAGCTTTAAATAATAACCAGCAAATAAATTTGACATTTGGGAATTATAAAATAGGAAAAATACTAGACTTACGGCACTCTGTTGTTTGGGAGCTGCTTCTTGCTTTTCAATTGCTTCAAAAACTTGCTGGGGTTCGAACACAGGTTGTGGTTCAAAGGCCTGTTGCTTCACAGGGGTTTGTTGTTCTTGCTGCAAGACTCGCGGGCTGGGAGGCTGGGGTTCTTTAACCCTTTCCCAAACAAGACCTGGTTTTGACGTCCTTAATGGAAAAGGCTAGGGAAAACATTGAGACAAAAGAAGAAACTGCTGATAGCCAGCAGTTTCTCCTTTTGTCTCAATATTTTCTGTGCCATATTTTACACAAATCCTATCTTTATTAACATCCATTTTGTCATTTGTGGCAGTTTTTGAAGTGAATCACTCTAAAATTTTGTCGTTTGGGAAAGGGTTAAGAGCCAATCATTTGGATAAATATGGTACTTACGGCACTCTGTTGTTTGGGAGCTGCTTCTTGCTTTTCAATCGCTTCAAAAACTTGCTGGGGTTCAAACACAGGTTGTGGTTCAAAGGCCTGCTGCTTCATCGGGGTTTGTTGTTGCTGGACTCTCGGGCTGGGAGGCTGGGGTTCCGCACTTCTGCTCATCTCGTCGGACCGTTGGCGCTGTATTGGAATGACCTCACACTGCCGATTTGAGCCACCGATCCACTGAGAGACGTTGAAGCTCGTTGACGTGAGACAGATTGTGTTTCGGACGACTTCCTCGACTACGCCAACGTCTACCAAGTCACTAGGGTCCTGCAAATAAATGAAACTTCTTTTCAACCTATTTCCAGATAGCAAAACTTTATACTGGTCCAATTAAAAGATGTTTAAGATGAGTTTCAAGTGTTAGAAAACATTGTGGAAAATGAAGAAATTGATTGTTACACATCATTTCTAACAATGTTTTCCAAAGCCTTTTTCTTGTGGCACAGTGGGGTGTCAAAAGGCATCATAATGTGGTACTGGATTAAATGACAGTGCTCATATTATTGTATATGCCTACAGAAAGATAAAAGATATCTTTCTCTAATGCAACATCTTTCAAATCAAATGGAGTCATTTCTTTATGTATGTAAATAGGTTCAAGGTCGTGGATCGTAGTATAAAGTCATGGCTATTCTCTGATACCGGATTCTTTATTTCTATTACTAACAGTCTCCATATTTGTTAAGTGAAATTACGGTTTGTCTCAGTTTTACAATATCAATTTTCTGTTTCTTAGAAATACCATTATAACTTTCACCATATGTGATATGGGTTATCAGGGTTTTCCTTGGACTTTGTTTGATATCTGGCGCACCCAAGCTGGCATCCAGCACCAAAAGGTGGTACAAGGTATCCAAACTCCCTCACACCTCCAACTTTACCTAGGGTCGCAAAGGCCTTGACCTTTTCTATAACAAATCCTGCCTACCTGATATGGGTTACTGGGTTTTCCCTGGACTTCGATATCGGGCCAGCCCTGAAAAGATGACATCCACCATAATAAGTGGAACAGGGTATCCAAAATAGGATATCCTTCGGAATTCATCAGGGGTCGCATAGGCCCTGACCTTCATCATAACAAAACCTGCCTACCTGATATGGGTTACTGGGTTTTCCCTGGACTTTGATATCGGGCCTGCCCTGAAAGCTAATATCAGCCATCATGTCATTCTTCTTGCGGTAACAATGGATCTTCAACTGGAAAAAAGAGATTTAAACAAAAATATAACGGCTTGGCCAAGAGAGAAGGTACATATTCTCAATTCCATATTCTCATCCCTATTCCAGTTTGAAAGGCTTTATATGAAATGTCAAATAAACATCATGAAATGTCTTGCAGTGGCACTTGATCTTTTGCTTAACCCATAATACCTGATGGCAAAATTTTTGTCACAGACAATTTCTAGTGAATGAAATTTAATCTTTTTTGTAGACAACATTGCGGAAAATGAAGAAATTGCTTGTAACAATCAATTTCTTCAATTTTTTCAATGTTTTACAAAGCCTTTATCTTGTGGGGTATCAAAATGCATAAATGTGTGGGAACTGGTAGTACAATCTTCAACTGGAAAATACAAGAACATATAATGGCGAAACTTATTAAAAATGTATCTATTTGCAATCATGATCAATAACTTTTCTTCCTATTCAAAAACTGGTGGTATTCATTTGAATTTTCTTATTTGAGATAAATCTACAGCTACAACTTTTTTGCAAGGTAATGGTGTTATTGATGTACATGTACATAAAGGCTTAACATCAATTGTTCTCTAATTGCAACTGAAATTACAACTAAACATCAATTGTTGTCCAATTGCACCAGATATTGCAACTTAACATCAATTATTGTCCAATTGCAACTGATATTGCAACTAAACATCAATTGTTGTCCAATTGCAACTGATATTGCAACTAAACATCAATTGTTCTCTAATTGCAACAGAAATTATAACTAACCATCAATTGTTGTCCAATTGTAACTGATATTGCAACTAAACATCAATTGTTGTCCAATTGCAACTAAACACCAATTGTTGTCTAATTGCAACAGAAATTACAACTAAACATCAATTGTTGTCCAATTGCAACTGATATTGCAACTAAACATCAATTGTTGTCCAATTGCAACTGATATTGCAACTAAATATCAATTGTTCTCTAATTGCAACAGAAATTATAACTAAACATCAGTTGTTGTCCAATTGTAACTGATATTGCAACTAAACATCAATTGTTGTCCAATTGCAACTAAACACCAATTGTTGTCTAATTGCAACAGTAATTACAACTAAACATCAATTGTTGTCCAATTGCAACTGATGTTGCAACTAAACATCAATTGTTGTCCAATTACAAATGATATTGCAACTAAACATCAATTGTTGTCCAATTGTAACTAAACACCAATTGTTGTCTAATTGCAACAGAAATTACAACTAAACATCAATTGTTGTCCAATTGCAACTGATATTGCAACTAAACATCAATTGTTGTCCAATTGCAACTGATATTGCTACTTAACATCAATTGTTGTCCAATTGCAACTGAAATTGCAACTAAACATCAATTGTTGTCCAATTGCAACTTATATTGTAACTATTCATCAATTGTTGTCCAATTGCAACTGATATTGCAACTAAACATCAATTGTTGTCCAATTGCAACTAAACATCAATTGTTGTCCAATTGCAACTGATATTGCAACTAAACATCAATTGTTGTCCAATTGCAACTTATATTGCAACTATTCATCAATTGTTGTCCAATTGCAACTGATATTACAACTAAACATCAATTGTTGTCCAATTGCAACTGATATTGCTACTAAACATCAATTGTTGTCCAATTGCAACTGATATTGCAACTAAACATCAATTGTTGTCCAATTGCAACTGATATTTTAAAGAAACAATTGCAACTATTGTTTTTTTTTTTAACTTTGGGTTTTTTTACTTGGGAGAATTAGCCAGGCAGACAGTCACACACACAAATTCTTACATGTCCTCTCTAAGTTTGAGAACTTGTGGCTTTGTTGGGACAAACAGACACAGATGGACAAATACTTACATGTCCTCTAAGTTTGAGGATGGTTACAGTTAAGTTGGTGAGTTTAACACCCTCGTGAGTTTGTTGGGAGGCGAAGACGGCAAACGAAAGATCACGAGAGTCAACTCGACTGTTGAGAACCTGCAAGTAAAATAAAACAAGAGGACCATGATGGTCCTATATCGCTCACCTGAACAAAGATTGTATGAGCAACAGTTTTGTCCAAATCAATTTGTGACTTTAAGACGGAAAACAAACCCATGGTCGTCAACATTGTGTCCAAGTTTGTCTTGATTGGTCACTATTTGTGAATGTAAGTATAGCTAATGTAGGTATTGCGCTATTATGTCTATAGACCCTTTTCGCACGCCATATGTTAGAGTAAAAAAATGTCGAAAACAGCAAATTAATAAAATTCAAGGGCAGATAACTCAGTAATTTCTAATTATGCCGAATTTCAACCTCATCCAAAATCAACATTATCTGAGTTTCGTCTTGAAATATTTCTAGTTGTTAGAGTAAAAAAAAAAGTCGAAAACAACAATTTTGTCAAATTAATGTGTGCATAACTCCAGACCTATCCGTTCAGACTTAAATTAAAATCATGAGAGATCTTATGGTCCCAAACATTGTGCTCAAGTTTTGTCTTGGTCAATAATTGTAGATTCTGGAGAGTGAACAAAGTCGAAAACAGTCAAAATCAGCAATTTTGGCAAGTTCAAGGGCACATAACTCTCAACTTTCCTTTCTAATCAGACTGAAAATCGAACTCATTTGAGATCTTATAGTCTCCAACATTATGTCCAAGTTTTGTCTTGATTGGTCAGTAATTGTAGATTCTCGAGAGTGAACAAAGTCGAAACCAATCAATATCAGCAATTTTGGCAAGTTCAAGGACACATATCTCTTGACTCTCCGGTCTGATCAGACTGAAAATCGAATTCATGTGAGATCTTATGGTCTCCAACATTATGTCAAAGATTTGTCTTGTTTGGTTAAAACTTGTAGATTCTAGAGTGTAAACAAGGTCGAAAATGGTCGAAAACAACTATTTTATCAAATTCAAGGGCGCATAACTCTCGACTTTCTAGTCTGATCTCACTGAAAATCAAACTCATCCGAGATCTTATGGTTTTCAACATAATATCCAAGTTTTGTCTTGATTGATCTATAAATGTAGATTCTAGAGTGTAAACAAGGTCGAAAATGGTCGAAAACGGCAATTTTGTCAAATTCAAGGGCACTTAACTCTGGAATTTCTTGTCTGATCTGACTGAAAATCATACTCATCCGAGATCTTATGGTCTCCAACATAATATCCAAGTTTTGTCTTGATTGGTCAATAAATGTAGATTCTAGAGTGTAAACAAGGTCGAAAATGGTTGAAAACGGCAATTTTGTCAAATTCAAGGGCACATAACTCTCGACTTTCTTGTCTGATCTCACCGAAAATTGAACTCATCCGAGATCTTATGGTCTTCAACATTATGTCCTAGTTTTGTATTGATTAGTCAATAATTGTAGATGCTTGAGTGTAAACAAAGTTAAAAACAGCATTTTTTGACATTCAGGGGCAGATAACTCAGCACTTTCTGGTCCGATCTGGCCCATAATTGAACTCATCCGAGAACTTATAACCATACTTGTTTTGACAAAGTTTGATCAAAATTGACAAACATTTGTGGATGCTAGAGTGTAAACACCAAATTGTGGACAGACGGACAGATGGACAGACGGACAGACGGACGGACGACGGACAAAAAGCGATCACAATAGCTCACCTTGAGCACTTCGTGCTCAGGTGAGCTAATAATAAATTTGAACCAGGATCTGGAAAAACGTCCCTTATAGCATTTGAGACAGCCATGTTTCAAGATCAGACTGTGTCTTGGTGCAGTCTGACTGTGATCCATGCCACGCTCAAATGGAAGTCATAGACCATGAATAAGCTATTAGAGAACAACATGGTTCCTGATCAGACTGCGTGTATACGCAGGCTGATCTGGAACCATGTTGGGCTCAAAAACCTTAGGACGTTTTTCCAGATACTGACTCAATTATTATATCATTAATGGGAGGTCAAAACCTCGTAACTACAGCTTTTCTAAAAGGCAAACTTTTATACCAGTCCAATGAAAGACATGTTGCAGACTACAAAATTAATATTGCTTTACATGGTTTGTATACAAAGTAGAACAGAAAATATTAAGGCAAAAGGAGTAAGGAGAAAATGCTGGTTGGCAGAATTTTCTTCTTTTGCCTCCATGTTTTCCCAAGCTATTTCTATTATGGACTTCAAAACAAGGTCTTATTTAGGGAAGGAATAAGACAATGCTAAGAAGGAGAAATTCAAAGGAAAGCAATGAACTTGCATAATTCTCATATTCCTGCCATTGCATAAGCAGATTGCATCAAGATGAAAACACTTCTAACATATCATAGCTAGGTGTGTACAAATCAATCACTCATCTTTAACATATGGCAGATTTGGAGTGCTAGGTGATGGAACTGAAATTAAAATGTCTTTCAAACAAAACAGCTTTCTAACAAATGTATCCGCCTGTCATACTTAAAAAGTTGAGTGATTCAATGGTGTTTAATGCCCCTTTTAACAGTATCTCAGTCATATTTCATCAACTGGGGTGCCAAACCATGAATTCCTTTTCTATCACATTGTTCATTCCATGCTTCCAGCTGTTACCTCCCATAGGTTTATGATTATCCATCCATTGGTGGGAGACAAAATATCAGAAAGGATGTAAGACCCCATGATTAAAACTCTGACATACTACCAACTGTCTTATGGCTGCAGCTTATAATTTTAAGGGCCTTCTTGGATTTCATAATAGCAGCCTTTGCAGCAAATGTAGACTGGAATCAGTCTGGAAGTTGTCAAGATATTTTCAGTATGTAGTATCACTATCTGGAAATTCCAACATTCACTTGGGAAACTTAATCTTGAACATTTTTGTTGTGTACAAAACATTTGTATCAAGTTTCAAAACAATAGCATTAGTAGGTACACAGATACTAGATCTTGCATGAAAATCTTACAAGAAAACAGTACATGATGCCAAATGGACTGGAATATCTTGCCTTCTCTTCAAATAGACAAGCTTGAAACAAGCAATGATGAATGATACAATGTCATGTACCCAATAGTTTTTTAAAGTTGAATTAAATGATTAACTAGTACACGGGTGGTAAACAGAGAAACTAGCTCCAAAAAGAGTCAACGGTATTTCGTTTCCTCGTGACATCCGGCCTCTACCGAGGTAGTTGCATAGAGCGAAAATCTGTAAACAAAGTTAGGTCACGAACACTTTTTTTCTACAATTATTTCTTTTACATCAAGTTTTTGAAAAATACGGCGATGCTGTAATATGAAGAAATGGTCGAAGTTTGTCGTGCACGAGAATATACGGTGTTAGTGAGCAGAGTTTGAATACAATCGTTGAAAAACATTTCAAGATCGAAAGTAAAAACTTCTTTACTTTAGATTTTGAAATATTTTTCAATGATTCTATTAAAACCCTGCCACTAATACCGTATACTCTCGTGCACGACAAACTTCGACCATTTCTTCATATTACAGCATCGCCGGATTTCTCAAAAACTCGCTTTAAAATAAATAATTTTAGAAAATGTGTTCGTGACCTACAAATTTTTGCTTTATGCAACTACCTCTTTTTGGAGCTAGTTTCTCTGTTTACCACCCGTGTAGTATAAAAGACTGACCAAGTAGAGAAGAGAGTCTTACAAAATGATCCCAGAGAAAAGTTACGAAAAATTCCAAACATAAACACTGAATACTGTTTAGCACTTCATAATTGTTACATATCAAAAGCAGTGGGACACATTGATAGGTTAGGAAAGTTTATCGCAAAAATATTGTAAATGCATATGTGACTACATAAACACTTACAATAGTTTTGCGATAAACACTTGACATGCATTACATTGAAGCTGTTCAACAAAAACCTCGTAACTGCAGCTTATTCCAAGCTGCAGTTCCGAGCTTTTTGTTGAAAAGCCATGACATGATCTGATCAATCTTGGCAAACACAATACCATTGTAAGTGATTATGTCCACAAATACTCAATTACAACATTTTTCTGCAAATCCTGTGACATGCATTACATGTCGTAATCTATCTTGGCAAGCGTCAACAAAGGTGTAATAGTAACTCTAACAGGTTACTAATTAGCCTGATTCCTGCATTCCGATGTATATTTGTTGTTTTGTCTATTTGTTGATATTACAATAGTTCAAGCTATAGCCAGTGATCAAGTAAGAAATGATCATTTTTGCAATGAAAATAATTGGTCGCTACATAAAATCAGAATGTTCAAATTTCATGAAAGGAAAAACATCAGCTACATGTATCAGAGGAAAAACACTCCACAATACCAAAAGTTTGATAGCTGACAAGATGATTATGCTGTGTTCAAAGGGACATTTATTATTACTGCATGGATCCTTGTTGGAGTTAAGGAAATTGACCTACAATTTTTGTGCAAACTTTTAAAGCAATATCATTAGTATGTGTGAATATACAGAAACTTATCCACATTCTAAATCAACAAAGGGACATAATTCTGCTTGTATGCTTGTCAGGGTGATGGGACTTGGCATGAATATGACCTTCTGGTTGTGTTCATATATGCAATGCTTTCAAGTAATCATTCAAGTAGCTGCAGCTGCTTTGGTCTTGAGGAGTTGTATGTGGCAAAAGTTGCATATAAGACCTTAACCAAAGCATTAAGTCAATCCTGACATATGGGTAACTGGCATAGGAACCTTTCCTTCAAAAAGTCAGCTAAATATCATAACAAGGTGTCAAACTGTCACAAGATACGCCCGTAACACTGCTTTATGTCAACAGGGGGAGCGGGTTGGTAAAAGATTCATGGTCCTAGCTATTATACTTTTCGAGATATGCCCTGGACGATTCAAGTATGAAAACAACAAAGGGCAATAACTCAAAATATAGGCTAGGTAGAGTTAAAATTCTTGTGCACTGCACTCCTCCTTAGTGAGATCTATACACCCATGAAGTTTCATGATCCTAGCTATAATACTTTTAGAGATATACTCCGGACAAGATTCAAGTATGAAAAACAACAAAGGGCAATAACTCAAAAAATAAGCCAGGTAGAGTTATGGTTCTTGTGCACTGCACTCCCCCTTGGTGAGATCTATACACCCATGAAGTTTCATGATCCTAGCTATTATACTTTTAGAGATATACTCCGGACAAGATTCAAGTATGAAAAACAACAAAGGGCAATAACTCAAAAAATAAGCCAGGTAGAGTTATGGTTCTTGTGCACTGCACTCCCCCTTGGTGAGATCTATACACCCATGAAGTTTCATGATCCTAGCTATTATACTTTTAGAGATATACTCCGGACAAGATTCAAGTATGAAAAACAACAAAGGGCAATAACTCAAAAAATAAGTCAGATAGAGTTATGGTTCTTGTACACTGCACTCCCCCTTGGTGAGATCTATACACCCATGAAGTTTCATGATCCTAGCTATTATACTTTTAGAGATATACTCCGGACAAGATTCAAGTATGAAAAACAACAAAGGGCAATAACTCAAAAAATAAGTTAGGTAGAGTTATTGTTCTTGTGCACTGCACTCCCCCTTGGTGAGATCTATACACCCATGAAGTTTCATGATCCTAGCTATTATACTTTTAGAGATATACTCCGGACAAGATTCAAGTATGAAAAACAACAAAGGGCAATAACTCAAAAAATAAGCCAGGTAGAGTTATGGTTCTTGTGCACTGCACTCCCCCTTGGTGAGATCTATACACCCATGAAGTTTCATGATCCTAGCTATTATACTTTTAGAGATATACTCCGGACAAGATTCAAGTATGAAAAACAACAAAGGGCAATAACTCAAAAAATAAGCCAGGTAGAGTTATGGTTCTTGTGCACTGCACTCCCCCTTGGTGAGATCTATACACCCATGAAGTTTCATGATCCTAGCTATTATACTTTTAGAGATATACTCCGGACAAGATTCAAGTATGAAAAACAACAAAGGGCAATAACTCAAAAAATAAGTCAGATAGAGTTATGGTTCTTGTACACTGCACTCCCCCTTGGTGAGATCTATACACCCATGAAGTTTCATGATCCTAGCTATTATACTTTTAGAGATATACTCCGGACAAGATTCAAGTATGAAAAACAACAAAGGGCAATAACTCAAAAAATAAGTTAGGTAGAGTTATTGTTCTTGTGCACTGCACTCCCCCTTGGTGAGATCTATACACCCATGAAGTTTCATGATCCTAGCTATTATACTTTTAGAGATATACTCCGGACAAGATTCAAGTATGAAAAACAACAAAGGGCAATAACTCAAAAAATAAGCCAGGTAGAGTTATGGTTCTTGTACACTGCACTCCCCCTTGGTGAGATCTATACACCCATGAAGTTTCATGATCCTAGCTATTATACTTTTAGAGATATACTCCGGACAAGATACAAGTTTGAAAAACAACAAAGGGCAATAACTCAAAAAATAAGCCAGGTAGAGTTATGGTTCTTGTGCACTGCACTCCGTAATGATGAGAAGAATATAACTGCCAAGTTTAAAGTCAATCGGACTTAAGGTGACAGAGTTATGCTCCGGACAAAGAAGTGGACGCCGCCGGACGCCCGGACGCCGGACATCACGGGTGATCCCATAATACGTCCCGTCTTCGACGGGCGTATAAAAAAATTGCTATAAATGAAAGAGGCATTCAGATTATTACATCTTACAGACAAATCCAATTTATATTTATGACTGCTTGCTATGCCACTATATTTCTTATTGTAAACAGTACGTACAGTGCTGTGTGAATCAAAAGTGGGACAATTGGCACTATATTGCAGATTTGCGAGAAAAAAATCTATCTTTCACACAATAATACACTTCTTTGTTGCCATGCTTTGCAAAATAAAAGTCACGAAGAAAGTATGGCATTTTGAGCAGTATTGCAATATTGCCATTTTTGTTCGTATAAATGGTAACTTGAGCTTTAACACTTTCCCAAATAATCCATGAATTTGATGTCTATAGCAGAGCAAACTTTGGAAAATCTAGAGCCAAATGAATATATTGCTGACAATCAGCAATTTCTCCTTTTGTTTCACTGTGTATGCTATAATTTATGTTACAAGTATTCTGTTGAAGATTATAACTAGATATTTCCGTCTGCAAGTCCTTTGGGTTTGGACCTGTCTGGAAAATAGTGAACCTTTTCCAAAACAAGACCGGGTTTTGATGTCCCTAACAGAAAATGCTTGGGAAAACATTGAAACAAAAGAAGAAACTGCTGATAACCAGCAGTTTCTCCTTTTGTCTCAATATTTTCTGTGCCATATTTTATACAAATCCTATCTTTCATAATATCGATTTTCTCTTTTGAAGCAGTTTTTTATGTGGATCACCCTAAAATTTTGTGGTTTGGGAAAGGGTTAGTCAAGCTGTAGTTACACCATTTTGGATGGCAAACAGTGATATGTCTTCATAAACAGTGCATATTCATGAAAGAGTGCAGACCTTGGATAACAAATGTGTCTGGAAACTGACAATAAATCAATGTCCTTATGATAAAATACAACATTCAACTTCATCATAACCAAACTGTTACATTTACAACTTAAGATGCAAGAAATAATATTGTCAATAATATTTTATGTTACTACCCTCCTGGCAAAATTTTCTGAAAGAATGCATGCTACAGAGTTTTCATTAAGAGGTGGCAGGCGGCCTAAAATGACCACCTTGAATAAAATTTCTGCTGCCTAGAATCATTTGAGAAGGGGTGCTGTCTCTACGACCCGCACCCTGTTGGGGCAAGGGGCCCTCTACCTCCTACAGTTCATTTTCAGCCTCCTACTTCAAATCTTATTGAAAACCCTGATGCTATGGTAACGGATTTTTTTCTCAGCAAAAGACAGAGAAAATTGTACAATAAAGAAAATATGTTGAAACCAATTCATCAAAAAAATAATATGGACTTGAGACATAGGGATAACCATTCTTCTAAATAGACCACATTTTAAATCTGTAATAAAAAAAATTATACTAGAATTTCCGAACTTGCAAGACAAAAGTATGCCTTTAAACCTATCTTCTTGGAACAGAAAAGTTACAACATTCATTCCACACAAAGAAAATTAGCCTTGCCAATAAAATAATTCCTCTCTTAATGCCAGAACCACAAACTTTGACCATTCTACTCAATTTGAGTTTAAATTAACAGCATCTGGTTCCAAAACCAGACCTAATCCATTCTTTTCAACTCTTGAACCCTTTTCAATTTCAACTTTTTCCTAGGAAGAATATTTAATCTCTTCTTCTCTCAAATTGGTATGAATGAAAATTCATTGTGACCGACAATAAACGAGCAACACCTTTAAAAATCATTTAGATCTAGTTACATGGTTTCAGAGTTGTTTTGACTTATTCTCATGATGGTAACCTGCTTTTAAAGTCTATGACCTTGACCTTTAGCAACTTTAAACTACCAATTGACATAAAAAATATATTTGACTAAATCATGGTTTCTACTGACTTTCAAATCTTTAAGCCCCGTTCCCACTGTCACGGTTTGGACCCCCGGTTAGTCCCGGATGAGTGGTCCGGGGGAAACCGTGACAAACCGGGAGTACAACCGTGACGGCACCGTGAACATCCTGGACCATCCGGGATGAATCTTGTTGATCCGGCAACCGACCCCGGATGTTTTAAAATGTTTAATACAACCGGCAGTCACCGGGACTCACCGGGAGGATGTCAAGAATCGGCTTTATCCGGGGAAACACCGGCATATTCCGAGGCAAGTCCGGTTCTCTACCGTGGCTCAACCGTGATAGTCCCTTATGATCCGTGGACATTTTCAGCTTAATGAATGTAGTTTCATTTTCTGATGCAAGCACAAGCAAACAAGATGAATTATCTCATAAACCAGAACTTCAAGAGACGAAAGAGAACTGACGCTGATCCACGAGTGACCAGCGGGAAACATCGGCTTGTCACCGGCGCACAACCGTGATATGAAAGGGCGATACCGGCGGCTACCGGTGCGCTACCGGCGACGACCGGGGTTACACCGGGTCGTACCGGGATCAACCGGGATCACGCCGGCCCCTGCACCGTAAATACATCGTGGCAAACCGGGAACAAATCGGGATAGTCCGGGGTAGAACGGGAAGATCCTGCTAGTAATAAACCGGGGGTACACCGGGGCAATGTCGGGAATATGGGAATATGAATCATTTTTTAGAGAAAAGATCCCGGACCATCCCGGAATACCGGCTCTTTCCCCACCGGGAGGTACCGTGGGTGTCCGGGACCAACACCGTGACAGTGGGAACGGGGCTTTAAGTAAAACCATTATTTTACAGCATGCTTGTACCCCTTCTATAAGAAACATAGAAGGCTGCTAAGTGCTTGCAAACATTGGGGGTACAAGATTAAATTTGGGGGTATAAAATGGTATACCCCATTTGAATGGACTTAAATAATAAGACTTGGTCTGCTTTTCTACATCAACAATTGCCTCACTTATTCTGATAAAACAGCAGTTGCTATCATGTAATGAATGACAAATAGACATAGAGATATAAATCAGCAGCAACACCTTATAGCCATTATGTGTGCACTACTGTTATATCAAATACACAAACATTATCTATTGTATGAATAGCAGATGTTCTAACGGAAAGCTGCTACAAGGCAGAACCAGACATGAAATGAAATCATTTCTAACCCTTTCCAAAACAGGCCATGGTTAACCTTATTTTGACAATTCTTATAAGCTTAGGAAAACATTGATGCAACAGAAGCACCTCCCCAAACTTGGGTAACAAACTCCCATATTTTACCTTTGCAAACTTTTTGTATGTCATAAAGGGAAGTAATTACTCTGGGAATATTTGACCACAAAGGGAACTAATCATGGCAATCAAACTTACATATTTATCCTCCGGGCCTGCATCGTAGGTAACCTCCCCAAACTTGGGTGGCAAACTCCCGGATTCTACTTTCTCAAACTTGATCTGCACTGGGCCCTGAAAACAGAAAGTGAGTTTTGATGAGTCTTGAGTTTTTAAACCATTACCAGACAACAAAATTTTCGACATTTCCAAATTCAAATGAAAATTTACATATTTCGGTGTTTCTGTGTAGAAAACATTGTGGAAAATGAAGAAGTTGCTTGTCACAAGAAATTTCTTCATTTTCCATGATGTTTTCCTAAGTCATTATCTTGTGGAGTGTCAAAAGGCATAACTGGGTCGTAATGGGTTAAGTGGGATACTTAATTTTTTTTGTAAAAATTATTGTATGTGATTATGAAATTTCATATGCACTTACAAACATATTTGCAACAACATCTTTGAATAATTTTTTTTTCTAACCAATGGACAGACAACAAAATTTCAGACTTGTCCAAAATCAAAGATGTTTTAATTTTTTGGTGTTTCTGGCTGAAACATTGATCCATTATTATATGTTCAAAGTTAAACGAGAATCGATACAAATGTTTTGGTTTATTTTGGGTAGGAAAGCTGTATTGAAAATCTATTTATAGAAACAACTTACACACTTGAATAGTTACGTTTACCTACCCGATTCCCCTATATCTTAAATTATGGGTTTGGTCCCTCATTAGTAAAAGATTTTGAATCGTTTATAGTGGCATATATTCTCTGTTGCTTTTGATATAACATGCTTGCTTTGCACGCATTCCCCAAATTGTTTTCTTCCCTTGTACTTTTTCTCACTTTTTTGCCCATAACCTCTTCCTTTCTCATATTTTTCTTGTCTCTCTCATCCTTTTGCTCGTTAGTCTCAAATCACCTCCGTCCCTTACTTCTTTTTCTCTCTCAACAATAAAAATGCCCCCTTTTCTGCAGGATATTGAGTAATTTGATGGACAACTCTGATAAAATCTTAATTAATAAAGCTAGACCAGATCCTCCATATGTTACCAATGGGCTGCTTTTCAACAAAAACCTCGTAACTGCAGCTTAAAACAAGCTGCAGTTACGAGTTTTTTGTTGAAAAGTGACGAATGACTGTTACTAGTTCATCTTGAGTTTTTTACAATCAATAAAAACTGTTGTTTAGAAACAGAAGGTGATGTGTGATTTATCATTCTATATGTATTCATATTTGCACCATAAAATGATTTACTGACTGACTGAAATGCAACCTTATTTTTTCAATATTTTTTTCTCAGAAAAAAAAAAGAATAGTTCAAGGGTAGGCAAAAATTTAGTTTAATGCCTATCTATTGGCACAGGCCATAACATTGTAGCCGAAATTATCGATGCTGAAATTTGGCGTTTTTACATACAAAAAGATGTTTTTATATATAATAAGTTCAGCAAAAAGCTTATAATGAAAGCACAGCAGATTCACACAAATTACATAAATGATACAATTAAGACATCTGTTTATATCAGTATGTAACATCAAATTGGTTTGTTATCACATAATTTGCTGGTTGTTTTGCCTAATTAGCACTTCCAAAACTACACAAAGCGAACACTGGATTCAGGAATAGTATCTTAACCATTTCCAAAACGACAAAATTTGGGAGTAGTCCAATTTGAAAGCTTCTGCAGACGACAAAATTTACATAAATAAAGATCAGTTTAGTGTACAATATAGCATAGAAAATATCGAGGCAAAAGGAGAAACTGCTGATTATCAGCAGTTTCTTCTTTAGTCTCAATGTTTTCTCAAGCTTTTTCTCTTAACAATGTCAAAACCCAGTCTTGTTTGGGAAAGGGTTAAACTTAGTAACAAAATGAACTATGATTCAATTCATTTTGTTTTGAAAGAGTAGAGCCTGTATAGCTCAGTGCTCAATGTCAGAGTCTGTCAATCCAGAGGTTGTGAGTTTGAACCCTGGCTTGGCCTATATCCATTCTAACATTTGACGAGTCATTTGTCTCTCACCTATGGGTGTGAATCATCTATGTGAGAGAGCAGCTGGAGGCTCAGTTTGGATATTGTGGTTACTGTTAAGAGAAATACCATGAATACAAGGCCCTGGTCTTTCGAAAAAACTTAAGTACATGTGTACTCATCAGTACATGATCAACTTCAATGGAATACTCTCCAACATTGAAGGGTATTCGATTGAAGTGTACATGGATTTCGTGTGATTTGAGTATGGTGGTCAGATTTGAGAGTCAGAGAACATACATAAGTATTTACGAGAAACCGGGGCCAGGTGCTCTAAAAGTCATTTTGTTTTCTTATCAGAATTTAATATCATTCCTCCCTGTGAAGAAGAAGAATCAATAATGGTTTTTGATCTGCATTTAATTGCTTGGCATACAATTTTAATGCACAGATCAATTAACTTTGCATGTTATCCATAATCCACAAGTATTTTAATGCCCCCACTTCTCATGGTCTTGTACATTATACAGCATCCTTTTTTGCCTTAGTGCAAATAAAGCACTAAGTCTCTTGCAATAATTTAGTAACAACTATCTGTTTAATTTCAGCAAAGTACATGTAACTATGTCTGAAACATCAAAGATTGTTCAGTTTCAGCTCATCAAATTTCATCTGAAGCCTGACTAATGAACAGGTGCCTGTTCATTCAATGTTCAACATTTTCTCTATATTATATGAACATACAATAATCATCATAATATTGTTTGTTTCATCCTAGCAAATTTTGCAGAATCTGATCAGTGTTCAAGCGCGGATCCAGGTATTTTTCCCAGGGGGGGTTACCGATCTTTAACCCCTTTTTTCGCCAAATTTCAGGGGGGGGGGGGGGGGGGTCAGGCCCCTGACCACCCCTGGATTCATGCAGATACATGTCATGCCATGAAGGACTAAGTATAACAATGGTTTGTCGTGGCACACAGGGACGAATGGCACAGCTTAAATGGGGTATAACCAGTAATCTTTTTGATAACCCCTTTTTTCGCCAAATTCCAGGGGGGGGGGGGGGTCATGACCCCCTGACCCCCCCCCCCCCTGGATCCGCGCATGGTGTTTTAGTTTTTAACCCATTGCAGTAATGTACATACATGTATGTCTGAAAGATCAAAGATTGTTCAGTTTCGACTCATCATATTTCATCTGAAGCCTGACTAATTAACAGGTGCCAGTTCATTCAATCTTCAATATTAATATCTTCTCTATATTGTGTGAAAATACAACATTTTCTGTATGTTTTACCCTTGCAAATTTTGCAGAATCTGACAATGGCTTATCCCATTAGCAGAACCAGCTCATTGGCCAAACATTTTAGGCCATTTCTTTTCCATTGACTGTAGAATTGGGATAACCATGTGTTCCAAACAATGATTTCTCATACCAGTTGAACAATCCAATCTCAGTCAACATTCTGCTCATCCCATATACTAGAATATCATTAACTACATACCTGAAAGTCATATCATTTGAATCAGGGTTCAAACTAGTGCAAACTACTGATAGTAAAGCAAAGAACATCAGATTGATCAAATGAGGTCTAGGTATACCACTTCAACAGTTAAGATCATGTAAAGTCTCATCCGAAAGACTGGATTGAAACAGATCAAATCGGATGGTGAGCCGCCTCTTAGTCACATTTCTGCAAAGACCTTGTAACTACAGTATAGCTTGCGTGTTATTGCCTATTTCCACACATAGTTCCGATTGGATTTCGGGGAGGATTAAGGAGGAAAAACGCGATGGCCGCAGCTTGCATGTTTTTCCACCCAAATCCGCGGGAATGGCCGCTATTTTCCACTGCGATTCTCCACTCGACCACCGCGAATCGCGATGATTTGCACGGACAGGTCATATTGGTCTTACCTTGCATTTCCACCGCGAATCGCCATGATCATCGTGACGGTGATGCACGTAAAAGTAAATTTCGAGTCGAAAAACATGGTGGTTGTGATGGCAAATCACTGTGATTTTCCACCCAAATTTATTTTCGTCCATGGTGGGCAAAAAACATGCGAGCTGAACTGTACATACTGCTTAACCCTTTCCCAAATGACAAAATTCTAGGGTGTTCCAATTTGAAAGCCGCAACAGACGACAAAATTCTATCCTGATAACTTAAAGTTAGATGGAATTAGTATACAATATAGCATGGAAAATATTGAGACAAGAGGAGAAACTGCTTGTTATCAGCAGTTTCTTCTTTTGTCTCAATGTTTTCCCAAGCATTTTTATAAGGGACGTCAAAAGCAGATCTTGTTTGGGAAAGGGTTAAAACAAGCTGTAGTTTCAACGTTTTTGAAGAAAAGCAATGATATAGTTTTATATGTACTAATAATGCTCGCGAATTGGTCTTATACTTTCTCACTATGAAGGCTCCAGAGAAGTCATGAGGGGATTTGTATGTAATGAGAAAATCCTTATTGATTTCATACAGATGTTTTTGTAAGAATCATTCAGCTATTATTTAACTCTCTCATGGGGGAGTCAACATCTGGCTATTGTGTTTTTTGTACCTGGCTCATTCTTATGTAGCAAGCAATTCCTATTTACTAATAATCTTGAAGATATTGAAAACAGCTTTACAATATTGATACAAACTAACAAGGGTATATATAAAGCTTTGAAAAAACAATGAATTTATCCGGACCAACAATTTCTTCTTTTCATACAATCAACACAATAAAAATTTTGCTTTTCTATTGACTTTAATTTTTTTTATCAGAAACTCGTTTCTATTCAAACCAGGCTCAAAATTTCTTGTTGGAAAAGGGTTAAACTAATAAACAATTTTGTTATTAAGAGCAAGGTTAAATATAGTATATTAAAGCTGAAATTCATCTTCGTTTTCATGTCAAATAAGATGAATTCATCTTAAAGAGAATTGTCTAAAAAAAAAGATTAGCAAAAAATGCGATTTAAAAAATCAACTCCTTACCCGAGTTATAACCTGATAAAGATACGTGATTTACAGGCGCGCGTAAAACGAAACTGAAATTTACCTGTGGACCAGATATGGATGATGACGTCAATTGTGCAATCCCATTATAGCCGTGTAAACCTTACATGTATAAACGGTCAACTTTAACTTCAAATTGCGGTGACGTTGCAAAAGCAAATATATTAAATAAAAGCATTTTATGGTGTTTATCATTTGGTCATTAAAGTGGAGAAAAAAATGTGACATTTTTTCGTGAATTTGAACAGTAAAATACAGTTATATTTACATGCCGTGGTCCAAAAATTCTCAAGTATTATACCCTTAATGATAGTGGAAATTTCCGGAAAAGTGCCTTTATATCGCTCTTTTAACCCATTCTCACACATTGACGCTGTTTGACGCCTCACAAGATAAAGGCTTTGGAAAACATTGTGGAAATGAAGAAATTGCTTGTGACAAGCAATTTCTTCATTTTCCACAATGTTTTCTATCCCAAAAGTCAAACAATTTCAAAATTTTATCAAATTGAAAATATCGTCTGCAACTTCTTTCAATTTGGACGAGCTCAAATCTTTGCCGTCTTGTAAGGGGTTTACATGTAGATTTAGGATAAATGTTTCTTGTAAACCTCTTAAAAGATATATAATTATGTTAAGAAGTATTTTAGAAATGTCATTTTCTCCAATAACAAAGGAAATCCAACTCTTACATGAAATATTCCGTGAATTTTACCAATCTATCGTATGTCTTACACCTTGTATTATATTGTTATATTGGTTTTTTTTTTTTTTTTTTTTTTTTTTTTTTTATTATTACTATTTTTTTTTCATACTGAATTTTATTGGGTTGTTCAATTTGGGAAGACGCAATATGGAGCGTTAAAATCTTGGGTAGGGACATTTTATATGCCGTGATGTAACTTGTACAATTTTCAACCGTTTCCCAAAGACAAAATTTAAGTCTATTAATATGCGGCCCATTGTAAAAAAACCAGCGGGGAAATGTGAAGTTCTTGGTTATTTTTTTATTATTATTATTTTCCTGACTGAATCAATGCAAAAACTTGTTTGAGAAAGGGTATGGTGAGCTAGCACTTAATTGACATATTTGCATGCAAGCGTCAAACAAACTGGTATGATATGAACTACCGGTATTTGTTTGATGGGATTATTCGTATCAAAGGATTACGTAATAAATGGACTTGGTTGGTATAACACACCAGTTTGCAGGTGCGCTACCAGAACATCGTATCAAGAATACCAAAAAACTTTAGTTACGGCATTTTTGTCGCTATTTTTAACATGACTTACCGTTTGCTCCTTGATCCTTTACCAGATCATTTCTCGATGTTTAAAAAAAACTCTCTGTTTGAAATATGGAAACATTAGGAAAAACCACTACCTCACTAATTCCCCTTACAATATGAAAATACTGTATTAATTTACTCTTTCCCATCAGAGATCAGGTTTCGACATCCACATTAGAAATCGTTTGGGAAAAAATCATTGAAAGAAAAGAAGAAATTGATGACGGTAAAGAATTTCTCACTTTCCCTAAATATTGTCAGTACTAAACCAAACACATTTTCTTTTTTTAACATCAGTTACTTGTCGTCTAAAAGCATTTACTCAAAAATTAAAATACTTATCTGAATTCTTCCCAACATAATGTAACATAGTTAAATGTCATTTACTTCAATATTATTCAATATATTTGCGTACTAATTATATACTATTTATGCATGTATTAGGCCATTATTAGGCCTTTAAATTCTTTAACAAGTTTTTGCATTTTTTCAGTCAGGAAAATAAAATACCGAAATAATTTCTAACCAAAAACTTCACATTTCAACGCTGTTTTCTTTAAAATGGGCTGCATATTTTTTAGACTTATATTTTGTCCTTGGGAAACGGTTGAAAATTGTGCGAGTTACGTCAAGGGATATAAATTGTCCATAACCAAGGTTTTAACGTTATATATTACAACTTCGCAAATGGAACAGTCTTACAAATTTTAGTTTGACAAAACAATATAATTCAAGGCGTGAGACATTCAAAATATTGGTACAAATCACGGAATGATAAATGTAAGAATGGGATTTCCTTTGTTATTGGAGAAAACGACATTTCTACAATACTTCTCAACATAATTATATATCTTTTAATAGATTCACAAGAAACATTTATCCTAAATATACAGATTAAAAAAGCATATTAATTGCACTATTCAGTAAATTCCCACTATCA
This sequence comes from Fragum sueziense, assembly GCA_963680895.1. Classification (NCBI taxonomy): domain Eukaryota; kingdom Metazoa; phylum Mollusca; class Bivalvia; order Cardiida; family Cardiidae; genus Fragum; species Fragum sueziense. The sequence continues at coordinate 11,480,530 of OY804600.1, read as the reverse complement.
CCAAGCGTATAATACTCGGGAATTTTTGGACCACGGCATGTTAATATAACTGAATTTTACTGTTCAAATTCACGAAAAAAATGTCACATTTTTTTCTCCACTTTAATGGCCAAATGATAAACACCATAAAATGCTTTTATTTAATATATTTGCTTTTGCAACGTCACCGCAATTTGAAGTTAAAGTTGACCGTTTATACATGTAAGGTTAACACGGCTATAATGGGATTGCACAATTGACGTCATCATCCATATCTGGTCCACAGGTAAATTTCAGTTTCGTTTTACGCGCGCCTGTAAATCACGTATCTTTATCAGGTTATAACTCGGGTTAAGGGTTGATTTTTTCATCGCAATTTTTGCTAATCATTTTTTTAGACAATTCTCTTAAAGATGAATTCATCTTATTTGACATGAAAACGAAGATGGATTTCAGCTTTAATAAGATGTCATTGAAATTCCCTCCGAGCATCAAAAGCAACTGGATATAGCTATATATCATTGCTTTTCATCAAAAACCTTGTAACTGCAGCTTTAAATAAACTGCATTTACAAGGTTTTGGAAAAAAAGTGACAATATTAAGCTATGGAATATCGGAAACTCTAAGAAGAGTCTGAAAAATATATGATATTTTTTCTGTTACCGTGGTAACCATAGATATCAAAGCTAGAACATGTTCATTCAGTTAAAATCAGGGAATCAGTTATGATTTCCTATTGTTTGATTAATAATCGTCATTAATGCAAATGGCTAACGGCTGGGTTAATTGATCTTTTGCATTGTTCTGATCATGCAGAGATCTGCTTTTTTCTAGGGTCTTCAGTAGCTTCTTGATTGATTGATTGATTGATTGATTGATTGATTGATTGATTGATTGATTGATTGATTGATTGATTGATTGATTGATTGATTGATTGATTGATTGATTGATTGATTGATTTATGTTTGATTGATTGATTGATTTATTGATTGATTTATTGATTGATTATTTGGGGTTTAAAGCCTCTTATAAAAGCTATGGACACATTGTGGCAGCTATAGCACCTAACCATGGATTCCTGTCGTTTCTCATACCGGCACTATCACAGCACCCTTACCAAGTTACTGAGCCCCAAGCTGCTCGCCCACAGAATAATAATAAATCAAACCATCCGTGGGAGACAATTTTGTCAGAAAGGATGCTTGCCCGGCTGGGGATCCAACCAGAGTCCTCATGAATGATCTTTCAATTTGGGCAATCTAGATTAATATTGTTTAGTAAAGGATTATTGCAAAGTGCCAATGGTTGAGTCAATTTATCTTTTCCATTGTTTTTATTATAAAGCTAAAATGCATTTTTCTACGTTTGCTTATTAAGAATTTATTTGCTATGTCTGATTTAATACAGACAGAATTCTGTATCATCGCATGATGTTCTTAGTTTTACCCCTTATCAAAACCCAAAATAGTACACTATTCCAATTGCTTTGGAAAGTTTTAAAATAAACCCATAAATGATATTGACGAAGCTTGGAAAGCATTAAGATGGTCCTAACAAGCAAATGTAGAGTTATTTGAACAACAGCTATTTCATGAATTGTTAATCATCCACAACCAAATAGCTTCACTGATCAAAGGTTAGCTGAGTCAAAGTAACCATTTAATTGATCCAATTTGACTAGCTTTAGTTTATGAATATCGGTCAATTTACTTGTTTCTTAAACAAAACCTGGTTTAATTAAATGTTAGCAAGTCATTGTTTAGAACCTGATTAAAAGTTAGGGTGAAATGGCATGTCAACTAGAACTGTCGCAAAGCGGACAAATACCCCCCACTAGCGCGCTGTCACTGAAAAAGTGCTAAAGTTCAAAGTGGCATAACTCTAAAACTACTGCCTGGATCAAGATGATAATTGCAGGTGCACAACTTCATATGATAGGAAACAACCTGCTAAAATTTCAGCAAAATCGGTCAAAAACTGTGGGAGGAGAAGAGGACACAAAATTATGTCCACGGACGGACGGACGGACGGACGGACGGACGGACGGACAGACGGACGGACGGACGGACAGACGGACCGACGGACGGACAACCTGAATCCAGTATACCCCCCCATAACTTTGTTGTGGGGGGTATAAAAATACATAAGATAAAGGATGCCTAGAAATACAAGTTCTGAATTGGCAAAAGGGCCCTTTTGGCATATAAGACCACCATGATTCCAATTCAGATTTTGTCGCAGAGCAGTCTGATCAGCAGCCATATTGCTCTATTAAGGATTCTACAGGTCGTAAAGAAGCTATTGGTGAACAACATGGGTCCTGATCAGACTGTGCATACACACAGTCTGATCTGGATCCATGTTGTTCAGGGTTGGCAATCGACCGGTCAATATGAGTATTGACCGGGCCGGCGGTCAATACTGGTTTTAACCGGTCAATACTGGTCAATACTGGTCGATTGGTGGTCGATTGGTCAATTGAAATGGTTGGTTGGAAAATACTCATATATGATAACCCTACTTAAGGGGGAATGCTCCAGTTTTTCGGAACACTCGGTCATTACTGTAGTAAATAAAATGTTTCGTACCAATATGTTTCGCTACCATATTTTCAATAATATAACACATCATTACAATTTACCATTTTCGACGGTAAAAGTGTATTTATTATTCGAAACTGATTTCCTCAAGATGGAAATCGATTATTTAGAGCAAGACAGTCGTAAGTGGGTATGCAGTTACCACTGTTTTGCGTCATTTTATTCATGTGTAGCTAATAAAAATTACTGTAATTCATTAATAAGCGCGCTGACCTATACATTTTCTTTTTCAATTATTACCAGGACATGTTGCTTAATACAATGATGGAGTTTTATCAAATTCTATTATGTAGAACTTGAAATATTTCCAAAAATATGCAAATTTTGACATAAAATACTCCAGCTTCGTTGATCTAACCGAACACGTGAAAATGCTGTTTTATACATTTACGCGTTTATAATAGCACATATTTTGGGTTTCCTGTTCTTATTACATGTAAGACGTTACTTTAAATCCGTTTTCGGGACTAAACAATGAATATACAGCATTTTGTTAGCATTTTAGTGACCTTGGACAGATGCAAAAAATTGTGCATTTTTTCGCTGTAGGGATATGTGATACGAATGCCCATAAAATTCAAACAAGATCGCTGACCACCCATTTTTATTTCATTTTTCAATTGGTAATAACATGTAATTTCAAAATACAAAATATAAATAAATTCTATTATTGGGAAAAAAATTAGGAAACTGGAGCATTCCCCCTTAATAGACCCTACATAATATAAGAATATCACTGCAAATTAGATGTTGAGATTCTGACTTTCTGTTGTTCAAGACTCTAAAAAAACAAAGCTGCAAAACCAAAATGTAAATGGCTATTTCAAAGAGGTCCATTCATGAATCAGTTAACTTTTCAATTATTCTCATCAATTTTCAGTTCAGGTTGTTCTAGTTCAATATATACATTGCCATGTAAAGAAGAAGAGAAGAAAAGAGAAGTGTAATAAGAAAGGGTTTAAAAGTGCCCATCAAAATCATGAAAAGCAATCAAACAAACAAACATTGACTCGATCAAAATTTGACTGTACAAAAATGACACACTACTTCAAAGAGTACTGCTGGTTCAAACTATGGATATTGTTAGCCAACACATCAAAAAGGATGACCTAATCTTAATAACAGTAATTGCCTTTTGACAAACAATTAAGAATGGCCAATCAAAACTGTCAAAATACTGGACCTGTCACTCAAACCTATGGAAGGTGTGTCCAGCTTGTAAGGTTGACCAATGAGAGGGGCTGAATTATATGGGTTATGAAACTGACACCTTTGTTTATTCAGATGTGTGAAAGTGTGATCATTCTGCTATCTGTTATTGGTCAGTTAACTGGACATTACTGGACATTTAATCTAAGTGTCAAAACAAGAGTAACTGTTGTGTTAAAATAAAGCCAAAGGACCCTATCTGGTCAAAAGCCACCTGATGAGTACCCTTGACAGGTTATAACTGTCAATTTTTCAATTTCAAGAATATAAATAATAAATCCGAAAACAAAAAGAATAAATTACCATTAAAGTATTTTTAATTGACCATCAGAATTTTTCCAATTGACCATTAAAAATGTTCAATTGACCATTAAAATTTTTCAATTGACCACCAATCGACCACCAATTGACCATTAGATTTTCTCAATCGACCACCAATTGACCACTTGGAGTATTGACCGGGGCGGTTTTAACCGGTTAAAACCGCCCGGTTAAAACCAGGTGACCGGTCGATTGCCAACCCTGATGTTGTTCTCTAATGACATAAACAGGGTCCTCCCCAGAATAATTTGAAGCTGTAGTGGCAGTATCGTCGGAAACTTACAATACAGTGTTTATGCAAATAATTGTTATTAAAAACATTATGGGAAAACAAGAAATTGCTCATTTTGAGCAATTTCTTATTTTCCCATAATGATTTTAAGCATATTTATTGTACAGCATGCCTTTATTCATCAGTTTTGGACATGAAATAACTAAAATTCCTCTATTTGGTGACCATTTTGAGGAAATTAAGTTTTGGGGTGCTTTTGAAGCTGTAGGGGCATTACTCTGATTTCCATGAAGCTGTAGTGGGGCCGATACAGCTTATTGGGCTGGGGAGAACACTGATAAAGGACTGGCTCAATCGTATGTGAACTACAACTATCAGGAGTCTGAAAGATCTTCACTCACTAGTCAAAATTCTGATGTTGACAATCTAAAAGGGGTATCTTCAACCCTTTCTTAAACTACAATTTCTTAGCTGGTCCAAGCTGGAGTGAGTTACAGAAAACACAATAAAAGCTTTGAGAAATAGAAAGCCTGTTAGTTATACCATGCATAGAGCAGAAGAAAATGCTGATTATCAGCATTTTGTTTTTCTTTTCCCTCAAGGATCTTCAAACTAATTGCATTGATTTAGTACCACTAAAATCAGTCATAATTTGGGAATTCTATTACCACAGAAATCTTGTCATAAAGTCAAGGTATGAAATTTGTAATTAAGAAATCAATCTTTTCACCTGCATCCTAATTCTGAGTTATGGCTCATAAAAATAACCTTATTACTGGGAAAAATGTCAAAATCAATATATTTACCGTAATTTACCATAGTTAGCGAGGAGAAGACAAAATTTTTCAAAATTACTGCCAGGGAAAACAAATATTTATTAACCCTTTTTTCGTGGACAGAAAAAAAGAAGGAAACTCATATCTCTTTCCAGGCTGTTTTTGTACAAAAAAAGTGAAAATCGTACATTAAGAAATAATTATTTTTTCTCCTACATGATAATTCTGATATATGGCTCATATTAGTAAACTGTAATCATATTATAGGGAAAAAAATGGTAAAATCAATATGCATTGTTGTTGTTGGTCAAGAAGACAATATCATTTGTTATCACCACCAGGAAAAATAAATATCTGTTACCATTTTCACAGACAGAAAAAATGGAATGATCTGCCCTAAAAAAACACTAGTTTCATAGCTAATTCTTCACCCTGACAAAAACTAGGCAAAATTTATTTTAACTCTTTGCCAAACAAGACCGGGTTTTGACATCCCTAACAGAAAAGGTTTGGGAAAACATTGAGACAAAAGAAGAAACTGCTGATAACCAGCAGTTTCTCCTTTTGTCTAAATATTTTCTAAGCTATATTGTACACAAATCCCTTCTTTTTTAAATTGAATTTTGTCGTTGACAGCAGCTTTTAAATAGGACTGCTAGAAAAATTTTGTCATTTGATGTTAACCCTTTCCCTAAAGACAAAATTTTGGACCATGCAGTCCACTTTGGACCAAGTTACTGTCAGACAACAAAGTATTTGATATCAAAGAAAAAAAATGTGTATATCACTGTTTAGAAAATATTGAGACAAAAGAAGAAAATGCTGGTTATCAGCATTTTCTTCTTTTGCCTCAATGTTTCCAAAGCCATATATCTATTAACTCTTTCCCAAATGATAAAGTTTTAGTGTGGTTGAGTTTGAAAGATGCTACAGGCGGCAAAACATGTGAAGCAAAAGTTAAACCTTGGGAATAGTATACCAAAGAAAACATTAAGGCAAAAGGAGGAAATGCTGATTTTCACCATTTTCTTCTTTTGCCTCCGTGTTTTCTGAAATATTTTCTGTTAGGGACGTGAAAATCAGGGCTTGTTTGGGAAAGGGTTAAAGATGGCTAAAACAGGTCTAATGTTTTGGGAAAGGGTTAAAACTTGAATCCAGCCTCCATTTAACCATCATCAGACAATTCCTGGAAATAACAATCATCATGGGAAAACAAAATATCTATTAACCTGTCTTATAGAGAGAAATAAAATTCTATTATTTTGGAGAAAACTTTTCTCCTTATCACGGAACAATGTTCCCAAGTGGTGTCTACACATCTAAATCTGTCTGCTTCCAAACCAGAGCTACAGACAAGACTTGAACCCATTACCAAACCACAAAATTGCAGGGAGGTCCAACTTGAAAGCTACTGCTGACAACAAAATAGATGTTGATAGACAAAATTCATGTAAATTATTGCTCAGAAAATATTTAGGCAAAAGGAGAAAATGCTGTTTGCCTTAGTATTTTCCAGAGTCTTTTCTGTAAGGGACGTCAAAAGGAGGTCTTGTTTGGGAAATTGGGACAGGGTTATATGCCATAATTTTTTCCTTTAATGTTAAGAATTGTTTCTTTGAGCTGATTCAAATGAGTATAAAACGGCATCATTGTTTGCGAAATGGTTAAAACCAATTGCAGAAGCTGATTGGCAATTAAATGGTAAACCCTCTCTTTGATTTAACCTATTACCAAACGACAAAATTTTGACCTATCCAAATTCAAAGATATTGCAGACTATAATATCAAGTGAATGAAATTCAACGTTTTTTGGTAATACTGGGTAGAAAACAATGTGGGAAATGAAGAAATTGCTTGTCACAAGCAATTTCTTCATTTTCCACAATGTTTACCAAAGCCTTTATATTGTGGGGCGTCGAATAGCGTCAATGTGTGGGAAAGGGTTAATGTTAAGAATTGTTTCATTTAGCTGATTCAAATGAGTATAATACAGTATCATTGTTTGGGAAATGGTTAAAACCAATTGCAGAAGCTGATTGGCAATTAAATGGTAAACCCAAGGGTGTGGAATTCACATGCCCGACTTGCCCGACACGGGTTTTGTGGTGGACGGGCAAGGGCTTTTTTCAAGTGAGCTTGTCCGCGGGCAAGTGCATATCAAGGGGATCAAAATGTGAATTTTGTCTTAAAATTGAAAAAAGGGTATTGTCATGAGCAATTTCTGCAAAATATATGATAAAAGGTAAACATGTGTTTGAATTGTATTTATTCAGTTTTATATGTTTACTGAAAATAAAATTAAAATAAAGTTTAAATATTATTTTCCTGTCTAGATGTTGTTTTGGACAAGTAAACTTTGCCTTCGGACAAGTAGAAATTTGAGTTCAACTTGTCCGAGGACAAGTGGAAAAATTCCATATTTCAACACCCCTGGTAAACCGTCTCTTTGATTTGATCCACCTTTCAGATTATTTCCTCGTCATGCTTCCATCAGATAAGCCGAGCCCGGATAGCTCAGTCGGTTACGTCGGAGTCTGTCAATCCAGGGGTCGTGAGTTCGAACCCCGGCTCGGCCAGTATCCATTCTGACATTTGACAAAAGTCATTTGTCTCTCACCAATGGATGTGAATCATCTATGTGAAAGAGCAGCTGGAGGCTCGGTTTGGATATTGTGGTTGTACTGGTGCGAGAAATACCAGGAACCCACGGTTAGGTGCTCCAGCCGCGATATGACCCTGGTAGTTGAAAACGGCGTAAAACCCCAATAAACTCAAACTCCATCAGATAAATTCAGAATCATGCAAAAGTAATAGGTCAAACACTGCCAATATTGTGCTTTGAACATAGATCAATGATACATTCCGGGCTACAGCTAAGAGAGGATAATTGAAAAGTCAAAATGAAAATTATCTTACAATGTTCATCAAACCTTACTTTCTGGGTATTCATAGAAATTGACCAAACGCTGACTGTCAATCAAAAACATCGACTAGCCAATGGGCGATCAGAAAAATGTCATGCCCCAATTGTTCTTCGTTGCACGTGTTATTGCATCGGTTTATCGACTGACAATCAAAACAATCGACATGCCAATGGCTAAGAATTTTGTGCTAACAATAGACTAGGTTTACCGTTATGTTTTGATAAACCGTCGGTGTTGTTATAAAATCTCGTAACTACGGCTTAAATCAAGCCGTAGTTACGAGATTTTATAACAACACCCACGAAATACTATTTTGTTTGACCGAATTTACGTCACGATTAACTGGATAAAATCTTTCCCTATTAACGATCACATCCTCATTGTTTGTCCTAAATTCTATGTTGGGCGGAGCGATCTGTCGATTGGCGTTTGGTTAATTGAGATGATTCCAATGAGTAGTTGAATACCCACAACATAATGTTTGAATTTGCAGAGCTCCAGATAAGAGGGGTTGATGACTTTTTAAACTGCAATAATTCTTTAAATGTTCATCAATCCCTATATTGTGGGTACTCATTTGCATCGTCTCGTCGAGACGATTCAAATGAGTACCCACAACATAGGGTTTGGAATTGAAATAAGAAAGTTAGAATGTCTTCACCCCCACTTATCTGTAGCCCTGATTTGAATTTTGAAACATCAAATTTTGAATATTTGTTGCTTTGACTGATTTTACCAGATCTACAATATCAACTGATAATTGGCCGACAATTCATTCCATTGATTTACTTTCCTTTATGTCAACAGTACAACTTTGAGTATAGCACGACAAATTGGGTGTGAAGAAATATTTTGTTCATAAATGCCTTTCTGTACACATATTTGTCCTTTTAATCAATTATACATGTGTTGCTGTACATTAATTTAATAAATCAACCCTTAAATGGTGGTGACATAGTGACACATTTCTCCTTTTGCATCTATACCTTCTGCGCTATATTGCACACAAGTTGTAAATTCATCAACATCCCATTTGTTGTCTGCAGCAGTTTTCTGTAAGTGTAAATTGTTGCTGTTTGGAATTGGGACTAGGTTCACTTGTTCATGCATTCTTTTAACCCATTACTGCACAGTGACACCTTTTGACTCCCTCACAAAAAAGGCTTGGGAAAACATTGTGGTAAATGAAGAAATTGCTTGTGACAAGCAATGTCTTCATTTACCACAATGTTTTCTTATCCAAAATGGAAAGATTTTCAAAATTTTATCAATTCTAAATTGTCGTCTGCAACACTTTTCAAATTGGAAAAGGCCAAAATTTGCCATCTGGTAATGGGTTAACCCTTTCCCATACGACAAAATTTTAGGGAGATCCAATTTGAAAGGTGTTGCAGATGACAATTTCAAGTTGATGAAATTTCAAAAATCTTTCTATTTTGGGCTAGAAAACTTTGTGGAAAATGAATAAATTGCTTGTCACAAGCAATTTCTTCATTTTTCACAATGTTTTCCCAAGCCTTTTCTTGTTAAGGAGTCAAAAGGCATCACTGTGCAGTAATGGGTTAAAAGTATCATTATTAGTGCTAGATGGGTTGACACCATTCTTAATTTGTTATTTATAATCAAAAACCTATCTTGTGCATACTCATTTGAATCGTCTCAAGGAGACTACTCTAATGAGCGCCCACTTAATATGGATTGATTAACATATAATGAAATATTTCAATCTGAAAAGCCATCAACCCCACTTATCTGTAGCTCTGTGCTTGTCAAAGAATTTCAAATTATCCTTTTCCAAAAGACATACTCCTTCTTTTAGTGGTGTGGGCACAATTCGAACTAATGAGATTTAGACCACTCTGGATATACACACTACCAATTATATAGTGCATGGATCCATGCCATATCAACTCGTGAAAACTTTATTTTCTGTCTGTTTGTTGAAGATCTTATGACAACAATGCCAAATCAGGGTCATTACGGGTACATATGCAGATTTCCTGGGTTAAATATTTTGTGCCATTCTCTGAAATTATTTTACTCGCCTTGGTCGCTGACAAAATCATGAAGATAAGTATCACTGAGTGTGACTGTAACATGTTACATGGCAATACCATACTACAATAATTATAACCCTGAAATTTCTACAGCTTATATAAAAAAAATAATAGCTTTTTATGATTATAACAAGATACTTGTTCAAAACAAACCTATCATGGTGGTGCTTTTTAGGTACCGCAGTACTTAATGGTATTGGTAAATAAAATAAACAAAGAATGAGCGCAAGAAAGCATTCTACTAGAACTGCAAACTAACTATGTTTTGAATATATGCGGTACAGTACCATAAGTGATGCTGTACCGAAGAGGTCCACTGAGTTCCAAGACACGCGAATCAGAAGGGGTGATGTCATTCCAAAACTAAATTGCTCCGATATCATCTATCAAATCTTATGTTGTAGGTATTCATTAGAATCGTCTACCCCAGATGATTCTAATGAGTACCTCCAACATAGGGTTTGTATGAGAAATAAGCGATCTTAATTGTCATCACTCTCTTGTATCTAAAACTCTAAATATCTCCAAGTAACAACAAAGGGTAGATGCCAAATATTTGATTATAACCAAAGCTACAGATAAGCACGAGTTCTAAATTTTTTATTACAAACCAAAACCCCATGTTGTGGGTACTCATTTGCATCGTCTCGACGAGACGATTCCAATGAGTACCCTCAACATGAGGTTCAACTCTTATTCACATCACATAGTTTTATCTTAAACTCTGAATATCAACAACATAGGGTAGATGCCAATTTTTTGTTGCAATCAATAATCCAGTGACACTTACCCCAAGTTTGACCGCTTGGTCGTTCAGGGACTGAATCCAAGCATCAACAAACTCTGGCAGCGTGTTGTAGTGCAGGTAGAACCAGTTCAGCGCCTGATTCAGCCAGAAGGTCGACTCTGGCTTAGTCGGCCCCTCGACCACAGATCGACCAGACTGACCATCTCGTCCTTTATCCCACGAAATCCGGGGCTGCAAGGGTCCAAACACGTTTGTTAGGGAGTTACTTATTCCAACAATCAACAGACCCACCGAAATCCAAAACACAAGCAAAACATCGAGAAAATGTTCCTCCCAACTGAACCAAGTCTCCATGTTTGCACCGGCTTCCGCCATTTTGGAATACGTTTCGTTCAGTCGGTACCATATCAATTTGAGTGTAATGTCTGCCATACATAAGCCAATCAGATTTGTTCTTTAGAAAGGTGAAACCAAGGTAACCGTTTTTCACTCCCATAAACTGCTTTGGCACCTGTGCCAAATTGTTGGGCAAGAATTTTCGTGTATTCTCACTACTTACACACTCGGTTTGTTTTCATGCTGATAGGGAATCCCCGCATAAAAAATGACGTCACATTTTACTTCTGTCAAAATAATTAAACCCAAATCGAGGCAAACTAGTGAAAGCTGCCGCGGCATGTAAATTGGATTCATTTTTATCATTTATTATTCAAAACTAGCATTAATTTTTGATAATTTATGTCTTTTCCAATTCATCTCATTTCTCTGGGTTTTGGTGAAACATTGACAGAAAAGAAGAAATGGATGGAACTAGAAAAGTAGGCCTACCCCGTTTCGCTCGATGCTTTCTGGACTACACTCACGAAGAATCCTGCATTAGGCCTAGACTAATCTTTTCCCAAATAATGAACGATTTGTAAACATTGGGGCAGATGAAAAAATATTGATACCTTTATTTCCTCCTTTTGTCTCAACGTGTTCGTTTTCCAAATCTATAGTAGGGGCCTAAACCTACTTCATTCATTTTTACGTGTCTTAATTTATAGTGACATCTATGTATTTGAATAAATGTCACTTCGGATCATAATAAAACAATATTCTTTGACAAAGGTTAGACTAGGTTGCGTCGTGGGTGACGGAATGAATATGCCTAATGCCTGCAGATGCTTTTGCAGGTGCGCAAATTTTCCCCAGACGACAAAATTTCACTTTGAAAGAATAGAAGGCACAGTCTACACTTGCAGACGACATTCAACAGTATAAAATTTATTGGGTTAACCCATTACCAAACAGCAATATTTTGGGGTGATCCAAATTCAAAGATGTTGCAGACGAGAATTTCAATTTACAAGTATGAAATTTCACATCGTTTGGTCTTATGGAGTAGAAAACATTGTGGAAAATGAAGAAATTGCTTGTCTCAAGCAATTTCTTCATTTTCAACAATGTTTTCCAAAGCCTTTATCTTGTGGGGAGTTAAAAGGAATCACTGTGTGGTAATGGGTTAAGATAAAGATCAGAAAAGTGGAAAGCACAGAAGAGAAGGATCAGAATCACCATATTTATAGGCTATTTTCACCTTGTGAAAAATATTAGATCCCAGATCTTTTTCTAGATCTAGCCATCTTTTTATCAGTATTTCTTAACCCATTACCACCAGCGGGGGTACAGGATTTCTGTTAGAGGGGTTCGTTTTTACAAAAAGGGGGGTTCGTTTTACAAGTAAAATGCACAATTTTGACTGAATTTCGTTTGTACCCCCCGACCCCCCCCCTGGATCCGCCACTGACCACACAGTGACGCATTCTGACACCGTACAAGCTAAACTAAAGGCTTTGGAAAACATTGTAAAAATGAAGAAATTGCTTGTGACAAGCAATTTCTTCATTTCCCGCTACGTTTTCCAGACAAAAAAAAAATGTTGAATTTCATTCATTTGAAATTGTCATCTGCAACATCTTTGAATTTGGAAAAGTTTAAAATGCTGCTTTTTGGGAAAGGGTTAAATCATGATAGGCCACTCAAAAACTGATCACAGTCGGCTAAAACTATTTGACCAGCCCTTTTTCCGAGCGATAAAAAATCAGAGGATTGTTCCAATTTGAGAGCTGCTGGGTTATGGTGAAGAAATGATTTGTGTACAATAATTATTAAGCACTGAAATATTTAGACAAAAGGAGAATTTTGTTAGCTGTACCTTCTTTTCTCTCGGTGTTTTCCAAAACCGTTTCTACCAGGGACGTCATTTTAGCTTCATACGTTTCTTTCCAATCGAGTTTCGTATATTTCTTACATGCAAGTTTTGTACACTTCTTACATTGGAGTTACCGCTTCTTTCATACGACTTTTGTACAATTCTAACATATATACATTAAACACTTCTTACATACGAGTTTTGTACACTTCTTTCGCACGAATTTTTTATACTTATTACATACGAATTTTGTACACTTCTTACATACGAGTTTTGTACACTTCTTACATACGAGTTTTGTATACATCTTACATACGAGTTTTGTACACTTCTTACATACGAGTTTTGTACACTTCTTACATACGAGTTTTGTATACTTCTTACATACGAGTTTTATACACTTCTTACTATAGATACGAGTTTTGTACACTTCTTACATACGAGTTTTGTACACTTCTAACATAGGAGTTTTGTACACTTCTAACATACGAGTTTTGTACACTTCTAACATACGAGTTTTATACACTTCTAACATGCGAGTGTTGTGCACTTCTAACATACGAGTTTTGTACACTTCTAACATACGAGTTTTGTACACTTCTAACATACGAGTTTTGTATACTTCTTACATACGTGTTTTGTGCACTTCTAACATACGAGTTTTGTATACTTCGAGATCTAACATACGAGTTTTGTACACTTTAACATACGAGTCTTGTACACGTTTTACATACGAGTTTTGTACACTTCTAACATACGAGTTTTGTACAGTTCTAACATACGAGTTTTGTACACTTCTAACATACGAGTTTTGTACACTTCTAACATTCGCGTTTTGTATACTTCTAACATACGAGTTTTGTTTACTTCAAGATCTAACATACGAGTTTTGTACACTTCTAACATACGAGTCTTGTACACTTCTTACATACGAGTTTTGTACACTTCTAACGAACGAGTTTTGTACAGTTCTAACATACGAGTTTTGTATACTTCTAACTTACGAATTTTGTACAGTTCTAACACACGAGTTTTGTATACTTCTTACATACATGTTTTGTACACTTCTGACATACGAGTTTTGTACACTTCTAGCATACGAGTTTTGTATACTTCTAACATACGAGTTTTGTATACTTCTAACATACGAGTTTTGTACACTTCTAACATACGAGTTTTGTATACTTCTAACATACGAGTTTTGTACAGTTCTAACATACGAGTTTTGTATACTTCGAGATCTAACATACTAGTTTTGTACACTTCTTACATACGAGTTTTGTACACTTCTAACATACGAGTTTTGTACAGTTCTATCATACGAGTTTTGTTTACTTCTAACATACGAGTTTTGTATACTTATAACATACGAGTTTTGTATACTTCTTACATATGTGTTTTGTACACTTCTAACATACGAGTTTTGTATACTTCTTACATACGTAGCCTATTTTGTTTACTTCTAACATACGAGTTTTGTATACTTCTAACATACGAGTTTTTTACAGTTCTAACATACGAGTTTTGTATACTTCTAACATACGAGTCTTGTACAGTTCTAACATACGAGTTTTGTATACTTCGATATCTAACATACGAGTTTATACACTTCTTACATACGAGTTTTGTATAATTCTAACATACGAGTTTTGTACACTTCTAACATACGAGTTTTGTGCACGTCTTACATACGAGTTTTGTAGGCCTACACTTCTTACGTACGAGTTTTGTGCACTTCTTACAGACGATTATTGTAGACTACGCCTCTTTTATTCGAGTTTTGTCCACTTTTTAATAATATTTGCCAGAACTTTTTGTACACGTTTTCGCTGAAATTACCGAAAAAAATCATGATGCATCCAATAACGTCGAAATATGTAATGTCAGATATGTATAGGCCTACATAATTTCAAATATCAATGACTGAGGGAAACGTGTTTGATGACATGAATTTTTCTGACCTCCTCCCCCCTTACCAAACGACAAAATTTTAGACTGATCCAAATTCAAAGGTGTTGCAGACGACAATTTCAAGTAAATGGATTTTCAAATGATATTTTATTATTTATATTGAATTGTTTGCATTTTTATTGTAGGCTATTTGTGAATATATTGACTTAATTTCTTATCTTGAAACAAAAATAATGTTGTTTATCGATGATTTGACATGAAAGTAGACGAGTTGGGACAGTAGACGAATTGGGACTCAATGCACTTAAATAACAGTAGACGAAATGGGAGTAGACCAATTGGGATGTTACCCCGTGTCCCCTTATACCAACAAAATTGATATACGGTTATTTTTGCGTAACCCGACTGTGTAATTTTGTTTTATACCTAAAACATTCAAACGAACCCACTGTGTAACCAGATCATTTCATTTTCATACAGAAATCCAGTCAAAATTGTGTATTTCTAGGAAAACGACCCGCTTTCGAACCTCCTTCATAGAAATACTGGATCCGCAGAGCTCTGTTGGCCCTGGAATCTGATTTTTATGCAATCATATGTCTGCTTGCATACTTTACACAAAAGTGTTGGAAGATCTTATTCTAAAGTCTATATCTCTACCGGGGCCCTGGTTTGGACATCCTTAGGACTGGAAAGGGCTCATGAAAAAATTGAGACAAAAGAAGAAATTAACCAGCAATTTCTCGTTTTATCTTAATATTTTCCAATATAAAGTGTGCAAAACTCATTCATGAGTGCACAAAAACGTGCATATTGTAAACGCCCAAATTCGGTTTAAGAGTCCAACTAGGGTCTGCTTAATTCATTACCACACAATAACTCTTTTTGACTCCCTACACGATATTGGCTTTGGAAAACATTGTTGAAAATGAAGAAATTGCTTGTCACAAACAATTTCTTCATTTCCCACAATGTTTTCTACCCTACAGGACCGGAAATATAGAAAAGTAGACGAAATGGGACTTTTGTCAAAAATAGTAGACGAATTGGGAGTATACGAATTGGGAGTAGACCAAATGGGATTAAACCGGACACGGGTCTTATTTGGGAAAGGGATACTCGGCCAACTGGATAATATACTTTTTGTCTCGACACAGTTACTGCCCTTGTTGAAATTTCGGCCATTTTTTTATAATCAAAATATGACAACAGCGGTTTGAAAACATCAATCATCGCCGCAGATGTATGACAAAAATTAATCTTCAGTTATATATGATCCATTAACAACAAGAACATTCCATTTTGCTAGATCATACTGTTCATCCCAAATGCGTTTATCAGTTTCAACGTTTTAGAAGACAGGTATAGTAAACGGACACAACACTGGTTTCGGATAAGATAATTTCACATTCCACAATTCGACCAACAAACACCATCGGATTCATTTAGTTCACATAGTTCACATAGTTTGTAAAGGCCTAATGCATTCAGCATAAGCTTTCGCTTCTAAATTGGCCCATTTGTTGATGTTTTCCCGTATTGAATGGTGGCACATAATCCGAGCCTTCTCTGATGTAAATACGCTCTTTGATATTTTGATTTTTCGCTATTTACATCAGAGAGCGTTGCTCTTTGAAAACAGCGGAAAGTTCGGTAACGTTACAAGTAGTGAAGCTTTGTTTTTGTGTATCATATCGAATCACTCGGTAAAACACTGTAGGGTATAGATCAATAAATAATTTTTTGTCATACCTGACAAAAAATTTCATTTCAAATCGGCCTGCTGGAAGAGTATAACCTTTGGTTTTGAACGGAAGGTCAAGGTAAACAAAGGCTGCTCAGGTGAGGGTTGTTGCAAAACATTGCCTATAAACCTTTTAGAAATACTTTTTGGCCGTAAATTTTTCAACATGTATGACAATAAATGGTTCATTTATCAAAATCATCAGGGGTTTTAACGATAGCGTTTGAGATCGGACGGTGAACGATGCGCAACAATTTGTTGAGAACTTCTTGATTTTTTCAAAGAGCAACGCTCTCTGATGTACATAGCGAAAAATCAAAATATCAAAGAGCGTATTTACATCAGAGAAGACTCGGATTAGGTGGCACACTGCACAACAAGGCGACTTCCGGTTGCTTTTGTCACAGATCACTACTACACTTTTTTACACAACTTTTTCACCATGGTCACACACATATGGGCAAGTTTAAAAAAAATGTGACCAATCACTTTTTACATGCCACGGCTCTTACAGAGAAACATATTAAACCCAATCAAAGCTTAAAAGATGTGATATTGTCTCTATATACTGGGTCCCAAGTTTAAAGAAAATTGCTTCACAAATAAAAAAGATATGTCATTAAAACATGTCAAAAATGTCAGGAGTGAAACGTTTTTGTGTGACACTTAACACTTGTACCAAATTTCTAAGCTATGGTAAATAAAAGACAGTGACAGGATACTACAATAAGCACTTGTAATTCATAAAACAACATGTGCATCATCATCTTAAAATTACCTTTTCATCTTATCTTCACTGGTTTAGGATGTGGAGCCTGTTTTATACAATACCCCTCTGAATTTTATGTCAGGAGTGAAACACTTTTTTATTTCAAAATGTGTTCTCATTTTTGTCTATTCAGCCAGAAATCTACCACTCAATTTTTTTTAGAAAGCCATCAACCTTGTGCACTCTACTATTTAGTGATTAGTGTGTTACAATTTCTCATATTGTGCAATATATATGCTGTCAGGAGTGAAACGCTTTTTTGGTGTCATTTTGCAAGATTGTGCACACAATTTTAGCTAAAAGGTAGTGAACATGAATTCAAAATATACTTTGGGCACTGCTTAACCATTTAGAATAGTTTTTAGCCACCCTAATCAAGAAATCTGGATGATATTCTGTAAAATAAGCTGTTATTCTTAACATTTAAATGTCACACTTTGGTCACATTTTTTTTAAACCTGCCCATATACATTAATTTTCACTTTGAACTTAGACTGATTATTTACATTTACATTTTTTGCCCAATCAAAGTGCAAATGACAAAATTATGTAAGAACACTTTTAAAACCATTTTAGAAATGTAGGGCTTGCCTCAAATTCCTACATTTTTTCTTTTTGTTTCTTATTGCTGACACCAGATTTAAACTTGAATTTCTTCTTCGATCAGAAAGACGTCTTCTCCATTCGAGTCGCAAACCGGAAGTAATGATTAAAGCATTTTCCCTAAGGTTAAGCCTAAATGTCAGAAGAAAATTCTTGAACATAAGCAGTTATTGTATCTCGAAATAAAACAAATTGCAAAATTAGTGAGATGATGGTCTGGTGTAAATTATAAATTGATACATTCTTTGCACCCAAGATATTTCTCTTTTAGATTTTTTTCCAATTTTAAGGGGTTTATGTATTCCAAACTAATGAAACTATATGACATACATACATTACTGACAGACTACACATTGTTAATGTTTGTTTTGTTGTCTTCAACCAGGGTTCCCACTGACTTTTAAATCGGGTTGGGGGGGGGGGGGGGGGGAACAGTCATTTTACAGCATACTTGCACCCCGTCTTTATGAAACAAAGAAGGCTGCTTGCAACAATAGGGGGTATTATAAGATTAAATTTGGGAGTGATAAAAAACCCATTTGTTTTTTTTGGGAACCCTGTCAACACGGTGACCTTTGATTAAGTCATCCCTTTTTTTTAAATGGGCCTTTTTTATCTTTTCCCAAACAAGACTGGATTTTGATGTCCGTAACATAAAATGCTTGGGAACACTTTGAGGCAAAAGAAGAAAATGCTGATGATCAGCATTATCTCCTTTTGCCACAATATTTCCTTTAAGATTATGTACTCTAGCTTTCTTTATCTGACAACATCCATTTTATCATCTGTGATTACTTTCAAATTGGAATAGTCCAAATTTGGACGTTTTTGAAAGGGCTAATGGATTGTTTGTTCATTGCAGCTTTGTATGAATAATGGAAACTGAATTTGGACTGATGGAACCCTTGGTCAGTGAGGCTGAAACTGAACCTGTGGTTGTGAAAACAGAACCATCTGTATATATAGAGGATTTCATGGACACAACAGCATGTGAGGTCAAGACAGAGGTCGACTTTGATTACAATGATTACAACATTGATGGCAAGACATATTCACATGACAACAGTTGTAATGATTCAAATGAAAATGATGATCAGACTCGATTAGATCAGTTAGATATTGAAGAGCCCCCTTCAGGTCCTTGTGAGAAGAATATTGGTACGGGTAGTGAAGTAGAAGAAAATGTTAAACAAAGTTTTTCTGAAGTCGAAGAGACTCTTAGTGAGAAAACAGAAGAGACTCTTTCTGAGAATATAGAAGAGACTCTTACTGAGAAAGATCTGACAGATGGGACTGGTTGTGTAAAAGAGATGGATTCAAAAAATGCTATTACTACGGAAATTCTGCAGATGGATTCAAACTTTACCAATAATGGTGATTCAAGTAGAATATGTAAAAAGCCAGTGAGAAAACAAAGTAAACCTCTATTAAAACAACCCAAAGCTAAAAGAAGGAAAACTGAAAGTAGTAAAGTTAACGCAAAAAAGGCAAAACAAGAAACTAATAAGAAAAATAAGAAAAATACTAAAGAAAAAACCAAAAAGAAATCAGCAGGGAGAGGGATTGACAAGAATTCATACGACATTGATGGAATGAATGATGAAGTAAACAGTGAGAGGAGGAGTTCCGAAGAAAAGGAGAGGGATCACTCTGGATCAGATGAAAATTGGGATAGTAATTCAGGCAAAAATATGAATATGAATAAGAAAAGAAAGAAAACAAATGACAACACAGTGAAAAACAAGAAAACATCTAGTGAAAAAGTTGTGAAAAAGGACAAAGATATGGAAGGAAAACCGAAAGAAAAACGCAAAAGAAAAAGAGACAAAACGCTTATAACTTGCAAAATATGTAACAGACAAATTCAAGCTTCATGTAGTATGAGTAAACATCAGAAAACTGCAATTTGTATGGCTGAACGAACTAAAGCTATAATTGAAAAGGAGGATTCAGAAAATTTGGAAGATACGGAGTTAGACACTCTCAAAGAAGAGGCTCTCTCTGCAAGGTCACCGTTAGAATGTTCTGTATGCGAGAAAAAATTGGCATCCATTGCAACTTTAAGGCGACATATCTATTTAGTGCACAATCTTGATCGTCCCCCGATTGAACACAAAGTGAAATGCTTAGAAGAAAACTGTACAAAACTCTTTGAGAATAAATGGACGATGAGAAAGCATCATAATGCCGTGCATCTGAATATACGGAAATACTTATGCGATCTCTGTTCAGTGATGTTTAAGACGGCAAGTGCTCTGAAAGTGCATTTACTAGCCGTACATAATTGTGCTGTTGATGGTAAGCTCAAGAAACACGAATGTGACGTCTGTAAGAGGTCGTTTAACTCAAGAGGCAAACTAATGGCTCATTCCACGGTTCATACCAATGAGAAGCCCTATCAATGTGAGGTTGAAGGATGTGGAATGTGGTTTAGGTAAGCAGAGCAATAGGTAACAGTTTCCCCCAAACCCAATAACCTGTATCGGCCACACTTCAGATTCATCTTAATGAGTGTAAGGCCCCTATAGCTTCAAAAGCACCTCACACCTGAATTCTTTTCAAAATGGCCACCAAAATAGAGAAATCTTGGGTATTTCATGTAGAAAAAACCTGATGAATTAAGGCATTTTGTACAATAGATCTGCATAAAAACATTATGGGAAAAGAAGAAATTGCTCAAAATGAGCAATTTCTTCTTTTCCCATAATGTTTTTATTTTGCATTAACGTTGTATTGTAAGGTACAATGATACTTTTATAACTTGCCACTACAGCTTC
Source organism: Fragum sueziense (assembly GCA_963680895.1). NCBI lineage: Eukaryota > Metazoa > Mollusca > Bivalvia > Cardiida > Cardiidae > Fragum > Fragum sueziense. The sequence continues at coordinate 11,459,685 of OY804600.1, read as the reverse complement.
AAGTTATTCCGAGGAGAACCTTGGATAAGCAGAGCTTAAGATAAGAGTGGCATTAATCCTTTCTAAAATTGTTATTTCAAATACAAATCCTGTCAAACCCTATGTTATGGATACTCATTTGAATTGTCTGGCTCATTCCACTGTACATACCAATGAGAAGCCCTATCATTATAGGCTATCAATGTGAGGTTGAAGGATGTGGAATGTGGTTTAGGTAAGCAGACTGAGCAGGGTTCTCCACAGAATAATTTGAAGCTGTAGTGGCAAATTATATTGTACGGTATAATGATTACTCTCAACATATGGTTTGATGATCATTCTTGTGAATTGTTTGTTCCTAGCCATGTTGGGAAAAGGAGTCGGGTTGAATTCGGAAATTTTCAACGTGTAAAATTAGTAAAGCAATGAATTAATCAATTAACCAAATAATCAATAAGATTTAGGCTTCTTACTAAAACCTCATTCTTGCAGCTTCTTTTAATCTGCAGTTACAAGGTTTTCATCGAAAAGCAGCGAAATTCTGTTATTTTTTCTGTATCGAAAGATTAGGGGCATATTCTTTTATTCCTGTCTGTTTGTCCATCCATCTGTCCGCCTGTCTGTCTGTCAGAAAACTTAACATTAGCCATTTTGGTTTGCATTCATGTTTCACAAGCACATCTTGTTTTGTAGGTTGATTATAACCACTTTGATCCATCAAATAATTGATTATTTAATCAATTAAATAATCAACCAATTAATCAATAGATTAGAATTGTCACTTTTCATAAAAAAACTTGCAACTGCAGCTTCTTTTTAAGCTGCAGTTTCGAGGTTTTTGTTGAAAAGCAGTTGAATGTGGATATTTTGTAGATTGAGAGCCACCATGAAGAAGCATGTTCAGACACATCATACCTGCCTCAAGCCATTTATCTGTGAAACTTGCGGACAAGCTTTCTCCAGAAAAATTTATCTAGAGACGCACCAATATAAACATACCGGTAAGTGGAAATATTGAGGGAAAAGGAGACATAAGATTAATGTATCAGCGCTTTTCAACAAAAAACCTTGTGTCTACAGCTTTAAACAAGCTGTAGATACAAGGTTTTTGTTGAAAAGCAGCAGTATGTTCTGACCCATTACACCCTTTACAAGCTATTTACGAGTAAAGTTTGTGGTCAGGCTTTCTCTAGAAAATGTTATCTAGAGACGCACCAATATAAACATACCAATAAGTGGAAATGTTGAGGAAAAATGAGACATTTATATATATTCTGGACCATTATATCTTTCACAAGCTGTTTTACTGTGAAATTTTGTGGCCAGGTTTTCTCTAGAAAATGTTATCTAGAGACGCACCAATATAAACATACCGGTAAGTGGAAATTTTGAGGAAAAATGAGACATAAAATTTTGTATACCATTGCTTTTCAACTAAAACCTGGTATCTACAGCTTTAAATAAGCTGTAGATACAAGGTTTTTGTTGAAAAGCAGCTACATGTTCTGACCCATAATATCCTTCACAAGCTATGAAAGGGTTACCATTAGACTTGATAAACAAAAGGGTTGGTTCAGCAGGGTCCCTGGGAATTGTGACCCCTTGCCTTCAAAGTTTGGCGTCATTTCTAAAGATTTGTGGGTGAAATTTTTTAAATGCCTTAGGACTCGAGTATCGTACGAAAATTTGGATTAATAAAATAGGTAAATCTCTAAGGCGAAAGGGGTCTTTTGTTTTGAAATTGCGACAATGACACACGACTTGTGCGCCATGGATTTAAATCTGCATTGACACTTTTTGACACCCTTCAAGGTAAAGGCTTTGGAAAACTTAATGGAAAATGAAGTCATTATTTGTCAGAAGCAATTTGTTAATTTTCTATAATGTTTTCCTTAAGTAAATTTTGTGACAGGCATCAAAAAGGGTCACTGTGTGTTAATGGGTTAAAACTTTCCAAAACAGGGATGCCTTTTGGCAACCTCACTGGATATGGGTTTAGAGAATCTAGCAGCATAACATATCCCGTTCCCACACAATGGCGCTTCTTGACACTTCACATAATAAAGGTTTAGGAAAACATTGTGGAAAATGAAGAAATTGCTTGTGACAAGCAATTTCTTCATTACTTCATTTTACATAATATTTTCTACCTATAAACCAGTGCTCTCAATAAGCGAACGTCGACGTATATTACGTCCGATTTTCGTGAAAAAACGTCCGGAATTTCGAAATTGGACGGCCGTCAGACGTCTTATATTTTTTACTGACTTCCAAAAATTTAACTTCGGACGTCTGTAAAAAAAAATGTAAAGGGTAAATATCGATATTTAACCCTTTCCCAAACGACAAGATTTTAGGGCAGTCCAATTTGAAAGCTGCAGCAGAAGACAAAGTAAATGATCACAAAAGGCCAAAATGTTTATGTCATAGCCAAGAAAATATTGAGGCAAAAGGAGAAACTGCTGGTTATCAACAGTCTCTTCTTTTGTCTCAATGTTTCCCCAAGCTGTTTCTATCAGGGACGTCAAAACCAGGTCTTGTTTGGGAAAGGGTTAACCAATAACCAGACTGAAAAATATCAACAGCTATCAAGCGCCGTCGCATTTGCCAGCCCCTTCATATCCGTGGTTAAGCTAAAAATGCCGTAACTACAGCTTAATCAAGTTAGTTCAAACTGTAGGTACAGCTTTATCGAACATTACCTACGATATATTATCTCGGCTTGCGACACGACAAATAGCGCTAACTGTTAAATTACCTTTAATTGCCATCGATATCCAAACACATATGACATAACAAAGCGATGGGAAAAATCAATAATTCACACAGTAGACAAGATTCGGGTAGTTTACTAGTGCCGTGTGCATTAGAGCATAGCACATTACATATAGTGGGCGTGTACTTTCGATATTATTTTAACTTGATTGACAGGTCGAGTTCCTCCAGTTAAATTCTTTACTTTACGACAAATTTCACTCGACATGGAGTTGTTCAAAGCCAAACTTGTAGCAAACAATTGTTAATCGCCGTACTTGCGGTGGTTGCTGAAGTGCGATGTTACAGGTAAATTAATTCGCGCAAAATTTGTGGAATAAACTAGACCTTTGTTTCGTGCTTTTTATCGCGAGAAAACGGATCCCAGTGGAGTTAATTAAATTTAATCGGTACCCGGATATTCATCAGTTCTCCTTTTCCAAACTGGTTAGACTATCTTTTGACATTGGATACGATTTTCCGGCGTCGGGGGGAGAGGGGCGACCAACTTTTGGAATTTTGCGAAAGTGATGGGGACAACTTTTTTAGGCCAGGGTGAAATTGTCCTGATATTTGAAAACATTGAGTGAAAAAGAAGAAACTCATAGATCGATATTTTTAAGGCAATACACATGCAGGGTTTTTTCAGTCTGGGGGAAGGGGCCTGGCCTTTTTGTAGGGGAAAAACAAGCATGTGAAACTGTTAAAGCGGAACAAAATTTCCAAGGTAAACCTCAATGTTTGGGGAAAACTGCATGATTTAAAAGAAATTTTTCTGGGGAAAGGGGCCTTTTGTCAAGGGGAAGGAGAAAAACCCCTGACATGACATGGAGTCTTTGTATCATGAATGTTGAACAATTTCATATGGTTATCTTAAGGTCATATCTTGCAGATATTATGAAGTAACTACATAAAAGGGTTACAATCAGACTGCCAGCATGACAATTTAAGTCTGGTCAAGCTTTAACCGGATTGCCACAAGCAGGGTTCGACACTAAGGGGAGTCCGCCAGTCCGAGACTCCCTAAAAATTTGTGGGACTCCCTGATTTTCAACCTAGGAAGTCCGGCTGACTCCTTAAAAAATCTGCCGAAAAATTATAAGCAAAATGATAAGTAAGCTGTTAGCTCTAAATAACAGAATCTATTGTCTTGCATTTATTCTTTATTGTTCCATACAGATATGAGAATGACTTTGACTCACATTATAAAGCAACATGCATGCAACGTAAAATATTTGCTTCTCTTTCTGACTCCTTTATTTTCCACTAGACTCCCCAAGTTCTCTTGATGGGAGTCCGACGGACTCCTTGGTTGGGAAAGTTAGCGTCTAACCCTGCACAAGGAGAAGAGTTGCAAATTGGAGCAGACAATATAACTGATATTGAAAAAAGAAAGAGATATGTTTGTATTTAACTATTTCTTCTTTTCCTTCATTACTTCATATAATTCGAAATGGCGAAAACGCGCTGAAAAATTCCTGATTTTCTGGAAAAATTCCTGAAATTTGGACATGGAAGTCCAAGACTTCCTGATATTGGTCCTTATTGAGAGCGCTGATAAACACAAAATAATGTACCAATTCATGCTCTTGAAATTGTTGACTGCAACATCTTTGAATTTAGACAAGTCTAAAATATTGCTGTTTGGTAATGGCTTATTTGGTTACTTTACAGGTGTAAAAATGTTTAAATGCACAGTGTGCATGAAGTCGTTTTCTCAGAAGGGGAACCTGAATATTCATATGAAACAACATGATAAGGTGCTCCTGACGTTCCGCTGCAAATTTTGCGACAAATCGTACCTGACGAAACACAGCCTCTATCACCATCGACGACTCCAGCACAACGTTCACGAACCTGACCCTGATTACGAGAACAATGTGAAAGACGAACCTGAAATATCTGTTCGACGGATCGAAAATATTGGTGAAACAATCGATAAGGTTGAAAATGTTACTGATAATGATGATACAATAGCCAAAGGGGGTGAAGATGTAAATGATTTTAATGAAAACATTTCCGATCAGGTTGAAAGCATTCCTGTTTTTCCAATATTTATTGTGCAAAATTCATAACTTATAAAAGTTTAAAAATTTGAATGGTATTGCATGGAAAACATTGAGAGAAAAGAAGAAATTGCTGTTAAACAGCGATTTATTCTTTTCTCTCAATGTTTCTCAAACTTTTTATACTAGAAACACCAAAAGCAAGTCTTGATTGAGAAAGAGTTAATCCATTGGGACCATTAAACCAGAGCTACAGTTAAGAAAGGAAAATGGCTTTTCATGATAAAAAATGTCATTCAATTTTTAGCTCACCCGGGACGATAGTCTCGGAAGAGCTATTGTCATACCCCCGGATGTCGCGTCAGCGTCCGCAAAAACTTTAACCTGGCCTATATCTTATGCCCTATTGCACATACAGCCTTGATATTTCACATATGGACACCTCCTACCAACACCATTCACATTTGACCATGACCTTTAACCTCATGACCTTGACCTTGGAGTTTGACCTACTTAAAAAAAACTTTAACCTGGCCTATATCTCATGTCTTTTTACACCTACAGCCTTGATATTTCACATATGGACACCTCCTACCAACACCATTCAAATTTGACCATGACCTTGGACCTTGTGACCTTGACCTTGGAGTTTGACCTACTTTTAACAAACTTTAACCTGGCCTATATTTCATGTCCTTTTACACCTACAGCCTTGATATTTCACACATGGACACCTCCTACCAACATGATTTACATTTGACCATCACCATGGACCTTGTGACCTTGACCTTGGAGTTTGACCTACTTTTAAAAGACTTTAACCTTGCCTATAGCTCATGTCCTTTTACACCTACAGCCTTCATATTTCACATATGGACACCTCCCACCAAGACCTTTCATATTTGACCATGACCTTGGACCTGGTGAACTTGACCTTGAAGTTTGACCTACTTTTAAAAAACTTTAACCTGGCCTTTATCTCATGTCCTTTTACACCTACAGCCTTGATATTTCACACAATGACACCTCCTACCAACACTTTTCACATTTGACCATGACTTTGGACCTGGTGACCTTGACCTTGACCTACTTTTAAAAAACTTTCACCTGGCCTATATCTCATGTCCTTTTGCACCTACAGCCTTGATATTACACACATGGACACCTACCAACACGGTTTGACGGTGACCTTGTACCTTGACCTTGGAGTTTGACCTACTTTCAAAAAACTTTAACTTGGCCTATAACTCATGTCCTTTTACACCTACAGCCTTGATATTTCACACACAGACACCTCATTCCAACACAGTTCACATTTGACCATGACCTGTGACCTTGTGACCTTGACCATGGAGCTTGACCTACTTTTACAAAATTTCATTTTGGGCCATGACCTTTTTACCTTGACCTAGGAAATGACTTTTCTTTGTGACAAGCTCTCATTTGGGCGAGCTTTATTGTCCGCGGACAATTCTTGTTATCATATTCTAATTTGTTTGTTATAATTAGTATCGTCTTTTCAAGAGTCAGAGAAGATTCAATTTTGTTTGTTATAATTAGTATCGTCTTTTCAAGAGTCAGAGACGATTCAATTGAGTACCCACTATACAGGGTGTAAAGTTGGTCTTGAAATGATAAATTTAGAACACCTTTACCCCCTCTTTATCGGTTGCTTTGTATACAGTTCATAATATTACCTTTCATGCTATCTTTTTAGCGAGTCAGGACTGGGGAGCTTATGTCACAGCCCTAGTGTCGGTGCTGCGTCCCTTGACGTCTTCACTCGAAAAACTTTAACCTGGTCTATTTATCAGGTACTTTTAGAGATATAGCATTGATATTTTACACATGGATACTTCTTGCCAACCCATTTCATTTGGTACCAAAGCATTTGACTAAGTGACCTTGACCTTGGGGTTTTAGCTACTTAGAAAAAACTTTAACCTGGCCTATATATCGGGCAAAATTAGATATACACTTAAAGACACTTCTAACGCAACACTTACCTTTTTGGTAATAACTTGATATTTAACAAACCATTCTTTATCAAATTTTCAACAAATTCAATTCATTCACAATTGCATAATATCTGGACTTTTCATACAGAAACATTGAGTAGAAATGATTAAATTTGCAGTGCATATAATATGACTTGAAAACAAAAAGTCGCAAAAAAGCTGTGCGAGCTGATAACGTAAATTCAGGCCCGTAGGAAGCAATTTCATATTGGGGTGACTGAAGCCCCTGTGTCTGGATATTGGGGGGCTAAATTGGATTTTCCCTTCATTTTCAGTGTAAAATAAGGAAAATTTGGCATTTTGGGCAACATCAGGGAGGCTAAGCCCCCCGCCCCCACTGTTCCTTAATAACAGGCCCTGTTATTAATGTAACAGCAGTAAAGTTTATGACATTATGCTAGCATTCTGTGTATCCGTCATGAACCTAAATGACACGAAGACACACCCTTCTCATTGATAAAGCATAATTGATGGTGAATCTTTGCTGGATCATTCTTAACTCGTCCCTTTTAAGTTCCTGTTGCAGTTGTTGAAATTTTCTTGGAGCAAAAGGGCGAAAAACTAATGTCTGGTAACAAATTCAATGATTTTGTATAATGCTGACACGTACAAAACATTAAACAAAATAGGTGAGACTGAATTCTAGTATTGCATCACACATGAAAACATGTTTTCAAATCTTTTGAAGCAGTGATATGGGATTTGAGCATGATTTTGTGACGCTGTTTTGATGCTATTGAATTCTGCTATTGCCTAGGATTTTGTGATTTTTCATATTCGAGTCTTAGTGAAAAACCTAAATATTATTGATGTTCGGTTCAATCGATTTTCTTGAAACTTACAGAAAACATGTAAACGTAATTGATTGATATTTGCTGAAAATTTCATAAAACATACTGCATTATTTATTTAGTTATGATGAAAAATGTAAGTGATGCGTTGGAAGTGTCTTTAAGTGTACAGCCTTGATATTTCACACATGGAGACCTCCTGTCAAGACCTTTCATTTGGAACCATGACTTCTAACCTCTTTTACTTGACCTTCAAGTTTAGCAGATTTTGTGACAAGCTTCCGTGAAGGCAAGCTACGTTGTCCACGGACTACTCTTGTTAACCACATCAATTTATGGACTGCTTACTGTACCTTATAGATCTACTACTTTGTGTATAAGTAAGCACAAAGTAGTGTTTGTGAGGATAACCAGTCTTAAGATCACCCATGCGCTAAAAGGTTTCAGGACGTAAAATGGCATGGTAAAAAACATAGCTCTAAAAGGGTCTTTTCAAGCATTGTGAATGAGATATTATGACTACATGATCTAGTACTGACAGTAGAATTGTAAATATGGAAGAAAATGGTGAGAGAGAGAGTGGGGAAAGAAAACCAGTATTATCATTGGTGGGAGGTCAAAACCTTGTAAGTACACATTATTCAAACTGTAATTACGAGGTTTTGACACCCCCCCCCCTTGACATTATCTTTTCTTTTGTGCTGCTATTTCAAAATAGCAGAGGTATGTTGTCTTACAGTTGTTGGTAATTATTTGCTAATTATCATCTTTTTAGCGAGCCGTGACTTTATGTCCGGGGAGCTAATGTCACAGCCCTAGTGTTGGCGTCGCGTCCCGTCTTCACTTGAAAAACTTTAACCTGGTCTATATCTCAGGCACTATTAGAGATACAGCCTTGATATTTCATACATGGATACATATCGACAAGACCTTTCATTTGGGACCATGACCTTTGACCTTGTGACCTTGACCTTTGAGTTTGACCTACTTTTGAAAAACTTTAACCTGGCCTATATCTCATGCACTTTTATTGATAGAGCCTTGATATTTCACACATGGATACCTCCTGTCAAGACCTTTTATTTGGGACCGTGACCTTTGACCTTGTGACCTTGGAGTTTGACCTACTTTTAAAAAATTAGCTGTTTTTGTGACAAGCTCCCGTATAGGCGAGCTACGTTGTCCGCGGACAACTCTTGTTGTTTTTCTTGTACAAACCAAAGTATGAATACCAGACATGTAGCTTGTGCAATATGTTATTTTCAAATATCTTGTATCAATCATTCAAAGATTTTTATCTACTAAATCTTTTCCAAGGAAAGAAATTTAAGACTGCACCAATTTGAAATTGTGCATGCAAAAAATGGGTATAAACGAAATTAGAGTAATTAAGGACACTATTAGCAGAGATTTATGGTTCTCAGCATTAGAAACATTGACGGTAAAGGAAAAAAATCCAAAGTTTTTGATAGGGATATTTAACTCACAAAATTTTGGACTATTCCAATTTGAAAGGTGTTGCAGATGACAATTTCGAGTTGATGAAATTTAAAAAAAAAACTGTCCATTTTTGGTTAGAAAACATTGTGGACAATGAAGAAATTGCTTGTAACAAGCAATTTCTTCATTTTCCACAATGTTTTCCCAAGCCTTTTCTTGTGGGGGAGTCACTATGCAGTAATGGGTTAAGGAAAGGATTGTTGAAAGAGAAAATACTGTCTTCCTAAGTTTGCTATTTTGCTAATTTTAACATTGTGTGCTTCTTATAACAATTTATCCTTTATTTGGAAATGTCTAATTTATATTGTAAGCATTATTTTAGATGAAAACATGATTTAACAATTTAGATTGTGTCTTAGTTTTCATTTATGGACGTTCTCGCAAGAATTTTTATAAATTTGCCCTTTCCCAAGTAAGACCAGGCCCTGGTTTCTCGAAAAAAATTAAGTACTTACTCATGAGCACATGCTCAACTTCAAAGGTATACTCTCCAACGTTGAAGGGTATTTGATTGAAGTTCACAAGGATTTCGTGTGAATTAGCATGGTGCTCTGATTTGAGTCTGAGAACGTACTTAAGTTTTTTTTTTCGAGAAACCGGGCCTGGTCTTGGCATCCTTGAAAAGTGGCTTGGCAAAATATTGAGACGATATATTGCTTAAGTTTCAATATTTTCGATGTTTAAATGCACACAAATATCCCATCTGTTTCAACACATTCTGTGCTTAAATGCACACAAATATCCCATCTGTTTCAACACATTCTGTGCTTAAATGCACACAAATCTCATCTGTTTCAACACATTCTGTGCTTAAATGCACACAAATATCCCATCTGTTTCAACACATTCTGTGCTTAAATGCACACAAATCCCATCTGTTTCAACACATTCTGTGCTTAAATGCACACAAATATCCCATCTGTTTCAACACATTCTGTGCTTAAATGCACACAAATCCCATCTCTTTCAACACATTCTGTGCTTAAATGCACACAAATCCCATCTCTTTCAACACATATTTTGTCATCTGCAGCAGCTATCAAGTTGGACCACCCTGAGATTTTGTTGTTTGGTAAAGGCTTTATGCAATGAATATTGATAGCATGTTTAACCCATTATTGCACATTGATTCTTCTTGACTCCCCTTAACCCATTACCAAACGGCAAAATAGACTTTTCCAAATTCAAAGATTTTGCAGACGACAATTTCATGTGAATAAAAATTAAATTTTCCTGGTCTTTTTGTGTAGAAAACATTGTAGTAAATAAAGAAATTGCTTGTCACAAGCAATTTCTTTATTTTCCACATTGTTTTCCCAAACCATTATCTTGTAAGGAGTCAAAAGGAGTCACTGTGTGGTAATGGGTTAAGATAATGGCTTTGGAAAACATTGTGGTAAATGAAGAAATTGCTTGTCACAAGCAATTTCTTTATTTCCCACATGGTTTTCCATCCAAAAAGACCATGAAATTAAAAACTTTGCACTTGAAATTGTCGTCTGCAGGATATACCAATTTGGATGACCCTAAAATTTTGTCGTCTGGTCTTGTTAAAGTTCAGAGCTACAGATTAGTGGAGTGGTAATGGCTTTTCAAATTGTAACATTTTATTTATCGTTCATCAAACTCTATGTTGTGGGTGTTCATTAGAATCAAATGAGTACCCACAGTAGGCTTATAGGGTTTGAATTTGGTGAAAAAAATAGAATGGCTTTACACCCCGCAATATCCACGATGGATAATCACGTGATACAACAATTTCAGAAAATCTTCAATAATTTTGTTAATACGGGACCGATTTGAAATCGGTTTGAAGCAGAGAAGGTGAACATAAGTCACACATTAGATGGATTTGGTGGATTTTTGAAAAATGAACTGATGAAAAAGTTATTGAAGATCAACCAAAATTTTGGTTGATCTTCAATAACTTTTTATCAGTTGATTTTTCAAAAATCCACCACATCCAGCTGATTTCTAGCATTTTCACACCTTCTGCTTCAAACCGAATTCAGATTGGTCAAGTATTTATAAAAATCTTCATGATTTTCTGAAATTTGGAGTCACGTGATTAACCATCGTGATATCTGTTGCTCTGCATGTTCAGTATTTTAACCCTTTTCCAAACAACAAACTTTTAGACTCCTCCAAATTCAAAGATGTTGCAGACGACAATTTCAAGTGAATGAGAGAAAAAATGTTTTTTATGCAGAAAACATTGTGGGAAATGCAGAAAATTGCTTGTCACAAGCAATTTTTTTTTTATTGTCCATGATGTTTTCTAAAGACATCATCTTGTGGGGAGTCAAGAGGAGTCATTGTGTGGTAATGGGTTAACCCTTTTCCAAATGACTATTCAATTAGAATTCCAATAGTATTGGATTTTGTGCTAAAAATATACTTGATTTGCTGTAATGTTTTGATAAACCTTCGGTGTTGTTATAAAATCTCGTAACTACGGCTTGAATCAAGCCGTAGTGATGAGATTTTATAACAACACCCACGAAATACTATTTGTTTGTCCGAAATGACGTCACGGTTAATTGGATAAAATCGTCCCCTATTCAAAAGCTTTAGATGGCAAAATACATGTGGAAGGAAAGAAATAGAGAAAACAAGATGTGTTTGTGAAACACAAATGGCCATTTTTGTAAAATGTTAAGTTTTCGTAGAGTAAAGGGTTGATAAGGGTAAACGGATGACCTTGAGAAAGGTCAAATTGCATTGAACAGATAGCTATTATTGAAAGGAAGCTGCATACCAAATTTGAGCTTTGTATGTCAAATACTTTTGGAGAAAAGGCAAATGTTAAGTTTTCGGAGTAAAATGTTAAGTTTTCGTAGAGTAAAGGGTTGATAAGGGTTAAGAGATGACCTTGAGGAAGGTCAAATTGCATGGAACAGATAGCTATCATTCAAAGAAAGTTACATACCAAATTTGAGCTTTGTATGTTGAATACTTTTGGAGAAAAGGCCAATGTTAAGTTTTCATGTTAAGTTTTCGGACAGACAGACGGACGGACGGACAGACGGACGGACAGACGGACGGACAGACGGACGGACAGACGGACGGACATGAGTAAAACAATATGCCCCCGATCTCTCGATACGGGGGCATAAAAATATGACAAAATAACACAGAAAATGAGGAGGCAAAAGGAGAAAATGCTAGCATTTCTATATGCTCGAAGTGTCATGCGACGGATCCATGATGTGTCTGTTAGGGGTGTTCGAATATACAAGTAGGGTTTTTTTTTTCATAATGATATATTACACAATTTTGTCTGAATTTCTGTATGAAAATGAAATAATACGGCATCAGATGGGTGTTCATTTGTGTTTGTACATGCGAGACACGTCAGGAAAACGGTTACTTATTAATTGCACGAGCTGTACTTGCAGTAGATCTACAATTGTAATTGATACATGATATTAAACACTACCAGGCATATTTGTAGTGCAGGTAAATCATTATAAAGTTACAGCTCCAGAACCTCCAGTTTGAGAGATGCTGCAGACGACAAATTGGGTGTTACCGATGACAGGTAAACATAGCAAACATAGAGATAAAGGAGAACATGCTGATCAGCACTTTTATTTCAATGTTTTACAAAGCCCTTTCTTTTACCCACGTTCAAATTAGATCTTGTTTGGGAAATGGTTAGAGTCTAAAAGTTGTTTTATTCAATGTTTTTCAAACTCATTTCAAAATAAAGACAAGTTTAACCCATTACCACACAGTAACTCTTTTTGACTCCCCACAAGATAATGGCATTGGAAAACATTGTGGAAAATGAAGAAATTGCTTGTGACAAGCAATTTCTTCATTTTCCACAATATTTTCTACACAAAAAGACCACAAGAATTTAAATTTCATTCACTTGAAATTGTCGTCTACAACATCTTTGAATTTGGACTAGAATCTAGTCTAATTTGCCATATGGTAATGGGTTAAAGTATTACCTAACATTGACGCCTTTTGACGCTTGCAAAACATTTTCTTCGTTTCCTACAATGTTTTCTACCCCTTACAAAGACTAAAGTGATATTTAAAATTTCATTCACGTGAAATTAATGTCTGCGAGATCGCTTATTTTGGGCCAGTCTAAAATTTTGTCGTCTATATTTGCATGCATGTATTGGAGAAGGCAAATGAAAAGATTAAGAACAGGCCCGTAGGAACGGGGTTATAGCATTATTTCTAATTTCTACAGTATGTTATCACAGAATGTTATGAGAATATGAGTGTACTTAGCTACAATTATCAGTACGAAATGAATAAGCGTTGTTCATAATGACTGAGGTGTCATAACTGGGGTCTATACAGGCCACAGTTACGACATTTTTGTCATTAAACTAGAAATCTATCACTGAAGGTGATAAAAATACCCCCGCCACCACCTTTATTCGGACAAGCGTTTTTGTTGATTTAGGAGCCATACTCAGAAATTGGCAATCCGATTTTATTGAAATTTGGTCCAATCAGGGGCCATAACGCAGAAAGTATCGGTCTGATTTCCATGAATTTTGCATCTTGCATATATACAGGTCCTAATGCATACCTGTGCCAAGTATGAAGCAAATCGTTCATTAACTGTAGGAGGAATTGTCCGGACAAGCATTTTTGTAAAATCAGGGGCCATAACTCAGAAAGTGTCGGTCTAGTTTTCGTGAAATGTGCATCTTGCACATGTACAGAAGTTAATGCACACCTGTGCCAAGTATGAAGCAAATCAGATAGTAACTAAAGGAGGACTTGTCCGGACAACCATTTTTTGGTCAAATCAAGGGCCATAACTGAGAAAGTAATGGTCAGATTTTCGTGAAATGTGTGTCTTGCACATCTACAGGTCTTTATGCACACCTGTGCCAAGTATGAAGCAAATCGGACAGTAACTGTAGGAGGAGTTGGCCAGACAAGCATTTTTGGGTCAAATCAGGGGCCATAACTCAAAAAGTATCGGTCCGATTTCTGTGAAATTTGCGTCTTGCACATCTACAGGTCGCAATGAATACTTGTGCCAAGTATGAACTAAATCGGTCCACAAGTGTAGGAGGAGTTATCCGGACAAGCATTTTTTGGTCAAATCAGGGGCCATAACTCAGAAATTATCAGTGCGATTTTCGTGAAATGTGCGTCTTGCACATCTACAGGTCCTAATGCACACCTGTGCCAAGTATGAAGCAAATCGGACAGTAACTGTAGGAAAAGTTGGCCGGACAAGCATTTTGGGGTCAAATCAGGGGCCATAACTCAAAAAGTATCGGTCCGATTTCTGTGAAATTTGAGTCTTGCACATCTACAGGTCACAATGAACACTTGTGCCAAGTATGAACTAAATCGGTCAACAAGTGTAGGAGGAGTTATCCGGACAAGTATTTTTTGGTCAAATCAGGGGCCATAACTCAAAAAGTATCGGTCCGATTTCCGTGAAATTTGTGTCTTGCACATCTACAGGTCACAATGAACACTTGTGCCAAGTATGAACTAAATCGGTCAACAAGTGTAGGAGGAGTTGTCCGGACAAAGTTTTGGAGACAGACCAACCATCCAACCAACCATCCAACCATCCAACCTTCCAACCATCCAACCACTGGACCGACAGGTTGATTCCAGTATACCCCCTCCAAACTTCGTTTGCGGGGGTATAATTAGCATTGATTCAATAATTGATATTAGATGTATTGCTTTGCATGCATTCATGTATGTATTGTCCCTTCTTTTTCTTTTCATTTTTTGTCGGTCAATGTAAATTTTATTGTATTTGTTTGTATTGTCATGTCTGTTTGTATGTTTGTATTGTCATGCTCTTCTTTTCAAGGAGGAAATAAAAGAATCAATCAATCAAACCCCTCGAAGTTGGCCAAAATGCCCCTTTATCCTAATTTTACACTGAAAATTTAAGGAAAATCCAATTTATCCCCCCCCCCCCCCCATATTCAGACACTGGCACGGACAGGGGCCCTCCCCCAAATATAAGATTGCTTCCTACGGGCCTGAAGAATGAAACAATATACATCTAATGAAACAAGTTTTATTTCATAAACATGTTAATCTTCTTTAACAATAAACATTTCATCCTAATCTCAATCAGGATACAGGAAAAATGGTCCTCATAGATCCATAGTGGTCTCAAATCCCATGTCGCTTTTCGACGAAAATCTCATAACTGCAGCTTGTATAGAGCTGTAGTTATGCGAATTTCGTTGAAAAGCAGCGATAAGTTTTTATTTGTCTATGTCCAAGTTAATTCAGAAAACAAAGATCAATTTTGAGCAAATAAATTAGACGAGACCTGGAAAAACAGCAATCACAATTTGGAAAACAGCATTTCCATATCAGCCTATGGTCAAAATGTAGTCTGATCAGGATCGAATATATGGTCGCTTTTCACGAAAACCTCATAACTGCAGCTTGTTTAAAGCTGCAGCTACGAGGTTTTTGTTTAAAAGCAGCGATATTCTACGAAAGTTGCTACGTGTAACCGAAAAGATACCTGGAGACCAACATGTTGGGTCTCAAATGATATAGGGGACCTTTTTTCAAATCCAGGCTCAAACAAAACTATGGAATATGTTTCTTATACCCTTTCCCAAAAAGACGTACCGGGTACTAATAGACTAGAAGACAAGCATAATTAATAATAACAAAATTGAAAATCGTCGGTGTAAATGCAAAACCTCGTATGTTGATACTTGCGATTTTCAAAGTACAAACTTGTGTGCCTAGTTACAACAATTCTTGCAGGTTTTGAGATATTTTACTGATCAGTATTAATGACAAATCATTTGTGAACAATATGTCCAAATTTCAAGTAAAACATTTCAGTTTGGGAAAAGTTATTGAACTTTTTTTGCTCCCCTTTGAAATTTTACAAAAAAAAAGAAACAAGGTTTTGCATTTACAACGACGAAATGCTGTTGCGTATCGCAAAGAGAAGAGAACATCTTCGCTTTTTAACAAAAAAACTTGTAACTACAGATTTAAACAAGCCACAGTTTCCAGGTTTCGTTGAATAAAATGCTGATCATAATCATTTTCAAGCTTTTGCCTCAATGTTTTCCACAGCTTCCCCAATGCAGTACGTCAAAACCAGGACTAGTTTGGGAAGAATCTCAAGGGAGATCACTTCCTTCCAGACACTACTGATGAGAGCAAGAGTTCTCTTCCCTGTTAAAATAAAACCTTCATCTGCTTACTTTAAAACTTTACATTTTTCTTACAACATTTTCTTTCAGTGGGCTATATCACACCCTTTATGTTAACTTTCATTTCATCATCTGTATCAGTTCTCAAATTTGACCTTTCTATAATTTTTGATGTTTGGGAAAGGTTTAACCCATTACTTGACAGCAAAGATTTTTACTGGTCTAAATCCAAAAGTGTTACAGCCAACAATTTCAAGTGGCTAAAATTTAGTTTTTTTTTGTCTTTCTGTGTAGAAAACATTGCAGGGAATGAAAACATTGCTTGTCACAAGCAATTTTTAGCTCCACTGGCCTTTCAGGCCAGCGGGCTATTGTCATGGCGGTGTGTCCGTCGTGCGTCCGTCCGTCCGTCCGTGCGTCCGTAAACTTTTTCTTTAAAAATCTTCTTCTCAAAAACTACTGGATGGATTTCAACCAAACTTCACAGGAATGATCCTTGGGTGACCCTCTCTCAGATTTCTTCAAAGAATATGGATTGGACTAGAATAACCTGAGTTATCTGCCCTTGAATGTCAAAAATAGCAGGTTTTGACTTTAGTTTTCTTCTAAAATCTACAATTATTGAACAATCAAGACAAAACTTTGACAGAATGATGCTGACTACAAGATCTTGCCTTGGTAAAATTTTCAGCTTGATCTGAATTTTACATCATGAGTTATGTGCCCTTGAAATTGACAGAATTGCCATTTTCGGCTGTATTTTGACTTTGTTTTCACTCTAGCAACTACAAATATTGACTAAACAAGACAAAACTTTGACAGAATGATGATGACTATAAGATCTTGCCTTGGTAAAATTTTCAGCTTGATCTGAATTGTAAAGCATGAGTTATATGCCCTTGAAATTTCCAAAAATTGCCATTTTCGGCTCTATTTTGCTGGTTTTGAATTGATTTTATTCTAAAATCTACAAATCAAAACAAAACTTGGACAGAATATATATAAGCATGACATGCTGCCTGGGTGTAATTTTCAGCTTGATCGGAATCTTATATCATGAGTAATGTGCCCTTGAATTTGACCAAAATTGCTATTTTCGACTTTGTTTTCACTCTAACAACCACAAATGTTAACCAATCAAGATGATACTTGGAAAGAATCTTGTTGACAACAAGATCTTGCTTATGTGTAATTTTCAATACGATCACACTGTTACAATTTGAGTTATTTGCCCTTGAAATTGACAAAATTTCAGTTTTCGACACTTTTTCCACTCTTGAAGCCACGAATATTGACTTATATAGACAAAATTTGAACAGAATGATAGTGACCATAAGATCTTGCATGTGTTTAATTTTCGATTGATTTTAAATATACATACTGAATTATGTGTCCTTGAATTAGGCAAAATCACAGTTTTCAATTTTATTATTGCTCTAACATCCCTAAAATATTAGTCAATCAATTACTTTCTTTTTGAATTGACCACATGATTGCTGCTTTTGACTTTGTTTTTGCTGTAAGAACCACAAGTATTCAAAAATCTAGACAAAATTTGGATTTATTATTAAAAGAAATTCAGGCCTGTGGAGCGACTCAAGACCTTCAGGTCTTTCTAGTTTCACTTCATGCAATGTTTTCCAAAGCCTTTATCTTGTGAGGTATCAAAAACAGTCTTCACATGGAAATGTTTTGAGATTATTGGGGTTTTACGCCGTTTTCAACTACCAGGGTCATATCGCGGCGGCTGGAGCACCTACCCATGGACTCCTGTTGTTTCTCAAACCAGTACTACCACAACACCCTTACCGAGCCTCCAGCTGCTCGCCCACTTAGGTTAACGATTTCAAACCCATTGGTGGGTGACAATTTTGTCAGAAAGGGTATTAGCCGCAGCCAGGTATCGAATCCGGGACCTCTCCAATGAGGGTCAGATGCGCTACCAACTGCGCTAAGGCCGCGGCCTTCACATGGAAATGGATTACGCTGTAGTTATGATGTTTACAAACATAACCAACAAAATGTATTGTAACTAAAAACAGTAAAGTTAAAGTGACATTTCAGAATTGTTTCTCATAAATTTTACTTTTATTTTTATCTGAAAGAGCATTTTTCCTTATGAAAATTCTGAAAATTTCAAGCCAAAATATTGCGCCGTTTACGAGAAATTTATATTTTTGTGGTAAAATTGAACAAATTGTTGTGGACAACAGTTCGGATTTATATGCAGTTTATCGATTATGTCTCAACTTTGAATGCATGTTTCTCGCTTATTGGCAACATTTTGAAAACAAGAGGGCCAAGATGGCCCTGGATCGCTCACCTGATAGAAGTTTGAACTTTCTCCATGCAGAACAAGACCCACCTTTTACATGACCTAGGTATCTCTGAGACAAGAACACGAAACTTAAGATGCGAGATTCAGCTGAAAACAGCATTCTTAATCTTCAATGATCAATATTTGTGGCTGTTAAAGTGAAAACCAAGTCGATAAGCAAACATCAATTTTGTCATAATCCAGGGCACATGACTCTGTTCTGATAAAGATATTCTCATCAACCTTATGTCCAAGTTGTTTTTTGATTGGTCAATATTTATTGCTGTTTGAGTGAAATTCAAAACGAAATCGGCAATTTTGTCACCATCAAGGGCACACAACTCTGGTTTTTCTAGTCCGATCAACATGAAAAATTAAATCATATAAGATCTCATGGTCACCAACATTGTGACAAAGTTGAGTCTTGACTGGTCAATATTTGTGTATTTTAGAGTGAAAATAAAGTCGAAAATGGCAATTTTGTGAAATTCAAGGGCCAATAACTCTGGCTTTTCTCGTCCGATCAAGCTGAAAATTTAAACTCATTCAGCATCTTATGGTTACCAACATTGTTGCCAAGTTTTGTCCTGATTGGTCAATAAATGTAGATGCTAAAGTGTAAACAAAGTCGAAAACGACAAATTTGTCAAATTCAAGGGCACATAACTCCACACTTCCTACTTCGATGACACTGAAAATCAAACTCATTCATTATTGTATGGTTACCAAAATTCTAGCCAAGTTTTGTTTTGATTGGTCAATATTTGTAGATGCTAGAGTGGTAACAAAGTCAAAAACTAGCTATTTTTGATATTCAAGGGCGCATAACTCCTGACTTCCTGATCCGATCTGACCCAAAATCAAACTCAGCCAAGAGCTTATTGTCATACATATTTTGACTAAGTTTGGTCAAGATTGGTCAATATTTATAGATGCTAGAGTGGTAACAAAGTCAAAACTAGCGATTTTTGATATCCAAGGGCACATAACTCCGCACTTCCTGATCCGATCTGACCCAAAATCGAACTCATCCAAGAACTTATCATCATACATGTTTTGACCAAGTTTAGTTAAGATTAGTCAATATTTGTAGATGCTAGAGTGGTAACAATGTCAAAACTAGAATTTTTTGATATTCAAGGGCGCATAACTCCCGACTTCCTGATCCGATCTGACCCAAAATCAAACTCATCCAAGAACTTATAGTCATACATGTTTTGACCAAGTTTGGTTAAGATTGGTCAATATTTGTAGATACTAGAGTGGTAACAAAGTCAAAACTAGCCATTTTTGACGTTCAAGGGCACGTAACTCTGGACTTCCTGGTCCGATCTGACTCAAAATCAAACTCATCCGAGAACTTATGGTCATACATGTTTTGACTAAGTTTGATCAAGATTGGTCAATATTTGTAGATACTAGAGTGGTAACAAAGTCAAAACTAGCCATTTTTGACGTTCAAGGGCACATAACTCTGGACTCCCTGGTCCCATCTGACTCAAAATCGAACTCATCCAAGATCTTATGGTCATACATGTTTTGACCAAGTTTGGTTAAGATTGGTCAATATTTGTGGGTGCTAGAGTGGTAACAACAAAATGTGAACAGACAGACAGACGGACAGACGGACAGACGGACAGACAGACGGACGCCGACGGACAAAAAGCGACCACAATAGCTCACCTTGAGCACTTCGTGCTCAGGTGAGCTAAAAACTAATAGTATTTATACTCATTAGAATAACCAATCTTGGCATCAAGACATACTTTAAGAAATTGAAATTGGAAAGAAATGTCCCTTTAACATATAAATTTATCAAACAAAAAATACAGAGGATAAAGGATCTTCAACAATGGCAGAGTAAGAGAAAGTTCTGACTCCTCAAAAAGTAAAATCATCTTTCAATGACCATCAAATATAATGTGGTGGGTACTCAGTGTCCTCCCCAGCCCAATAAGCTGTATAGGCCCCACTACAGCTTCCTGTAAATTGGAGTAATGCTCCTACAGCTTCAAAACTACCCCACAGCTTAATTCATTCATAAAGGTCACCAAATGGGGGATTTGTAGACATTTCATGTCAAAAAGTGATGAATATTGTATTTTTATAATATAAAATGTAATAATTATGAATTTAAAATATAATGGCAAAAGAAGAAATTGTTCAAATTGAGCAATTTCTTCTTTTACCATTGTTTTTATTCACAATTATTTGCATGAACACAATGCATTCCAAAGTTTACCAGTACTTATAATTTGCCACTACGGCTTCTTTTTATTCTGGGGAGAACCCTGGCACTACTCATTAGAATCGTCTCATGGAGACAATTCTAATGAGTACCCACAACATGGGGTTTGGATTTCAATAAACAGATTTAGCCTTTATCCCCTCTTTGATTAACAGATAAGATGGGGTAAAGGCATTCTAAATTTGTTACTTTAAGTCCAAATCCTAAGTTGAGGGTACTCATTGGAATCGTCTGGACGAAACCATTCCATTCAGTACCCATTACATAGGTATTGATGAACAATAAATGAAATACAAGACTGAAGTCATGCGTTTTGAAAAGCCATCACCCCTTCTTGTCTGCAGCTCAGCCCTCTTATCTTTTGCTCTAAACAGTCAAGCTGAAAACTCTAGTCTTGATCTTTAACAGTCACAATATACTGTACGGAATTCGGTTGATTCGTCCCTTCCAGACCTAAAGTATTATCCCGATTTTGAACGTCCAAAATCACCGTGGTACCCGGAGGCGTACTTTGTTGATTCCATTTACTCAGGAATTCCTTCAATATTCCTTCTTCGACACCATCCAGCCCGGACGAAACTATCTCATATTCGACATTTTCCCCCGACGAAGACGCAGACGGATTGATGATGTCAGTCAATGAATTTATTGATTGAGCATTATGCACATTTTCTAACTCGGAATATGAAACAACTTCTGTGTTGGCTACATTTTGGACGATTTCTTCCTGCACAGGAACTATACCATTGGCAGTGACAGGATTTTCGACATAAATTGTCTGCGTCTGTGCCTGCGTGTCTGATCCACCTTGAGTTATGGGAACTCCCGCAATGCTAACTTCAGGATTAATGTTGGTGTCATCAACGATCTGAACTAGATCTACATTCTCAACACCTAAAGTTTGTATTTGATTCGAATCAGTAGTAACCACTCTTTTATTCTGAATTTGATCGTTTGGTACTGACTTACTCAAAAGCCGGGCCCGTAGCTCTTCAGTTCCACAAGATTTGTCCATTTTACCCACAATGTTATCAGCATTCTCTTCTTGAATGATAAAAACCGTGTCACTGGAAGTGATATCCTTCACCTCTTGAATAATCGAAGCAATGTCTGTGGTCGATCTGTCACCAGATCGTTGTATAAATACCGTCTCTGTATTTTCCATTTTCAAGGCCGGTTTTCTCAAGCTACATGTAGTTTGCATGTGTTTGGTAAGGTTTGACTTGTTACTGTATGGCTTCATGCATCGTTCACAGTTGTAAAATTCTCGATCCTCGCAGTGAAGTTTCATATGTATGTCGAGATTCCCCTTCTGCGAAAACATCTTGTTACATAAACGGCATTGGAACTTCTTAACTCCTGAAAATAAATGAAGTAAATAATGTGTACACGTAAAATTCTTGATCCCCGCAGTGAAGTTTCATGTGTATGTCGAGATTCCCCTTCTGCGTAAACATCTTGTTACATAAACGTCATTGAAACTTTTTCACACCTGAAAATTGAATTTATACATGGTGTATAATCATGTGACTTTCCGATAATCTTCAATATCTTTTTTAATACTTGAACAATTTGAATTCAGTTTGAAGCAGAGAAAGTGGGAAAATGCCAGGAATAAGCTAGACGTGTTGGATTTTGAAAAATCAACTGATAAAAAAGTAATTGAAGATAAACCAAAATTTTGGTTTACCTTCAATAACTTTTTTATCAGTTGATTTTTCAAAAATCAACCACGCCCATCTAATGCGTGACGTCTGTCCACATTCTCTGCTTCAAACCAAATTCAAATCGGTCCCGTATTAACAAAATTATTGAAGATTTTCTGAAATTATTGCATC
Organism: Fragum sueziense; assembly: GCA_963680895.1. Lineage (NCBI taxonomy): Eukaryota > Metazoa > Mollusca > Bivalvia > Cardiida > Cardiidae > Fragum > Fragum sueziense. The sequence continues at coordinate 11,437,089 of OY804600.1, read as the reverse complement.
ACATGATTGATGATGATTATCCACCATGTTATAAATGAGCCAGAATCTGGGAAAAGGGCCCTTATCTAACGCATTCCAACAAGATAAAGGCTATGGAAAATATTGTGAAGAAGAGTAGTCCGCGGACAACATAGCTCGCCTATACGGGTGCTTGTCACAAAAACAGCTTAATTTTTAAAAAGTAGGTCAAATTCCAAGGTCAAGGTCACAAGGTCAAAGGTCATGGTCCCAAATGAAAGGTCTTGGCAGGAGGTATCCATGTGTGAAATATCAAGGCTGCATCATTAATAGTGCATGAGATATTGGCCAGGTTAAAGTTTTTTAAAAGTAGGTCAAACTCCAAGGTCAAGGTCACTAGGTCAAAGGTCATGGTCCCAAATGAAAGGTCTTGTCAGGAGGTATCCATGTGTGAAATATCAAGGCTGTATCTCAAATAGTGCCCGAGATATAGACCAGGTTAAAGTTTTTTCAAATGAAGACGCAACGCCGACGCTGACGCCGACACTAGGGCTGTGACATTAGCTCCCCGGACTTAAAGTCCCGGCTCGCTAAAAATTAAGAAATTGCTTGTCAAAAGCAATCTCTTCATTTCTGACAATGTTTTCTACTCAGAAAGACCCAAAAATGTAGAATTAAATTCACTTTAAAATGTCGTCTAAAACTACTTTGAATTTGGACAAGTCTAAAATTATGCTATCTGGTAATGGGTTAAAATTCACGATCTTCCAAATGGAGTTTTATTTGAATGTCCAGATTCCCCTTCTGAGAAAACATCTTATTACATAAACGGCATTGGAACTTCTTAACTCCTGCAAATAAATGAAGTAAGAATGCTACTAAACCTTCTCACATATCGCAAGCTTTCACCCTTGTCCTTTTTTGGACTTTTTTTTTTTATAGAAAACATTGATGGAAATGAAGAAATGTCTGTTCACATTTGTAAGGTTTGGTATTCCCGTACACACTCTCATGCTTCAGCTTGTTTCAAACATCAGTGGTTTTCCTTGCCATTTTGGGAAATTTTTCAATAACAAATTAATGAAACATTTTTTGCCATAAATTTTACTTTTATTTTTATCTGAAAGAGCATATTCCCTTATGAAAATTCTGAAAATTTCAAGCCAAAATATTGCGCCGTTTACGAGAAATTTATATTCTTGTGTTAAAATTGAACAAATTGTTGTGGACAACAGTTCCGATTTATATGCAATTTATTGATTATGTCTCAACTTTAAATGCGTGTTTCTCGCTTATTGGCAACAACTTCAAAAAACTAATAGTATTCATACTCATTAGAATAACCAATCTTGGCCTCAAGACATACTTTAAAAAATTGAAATTGGAATGAAATGTCCCTTAAAATAGATTGGGAAAGATGAAAGAAAATTTGCTTTGGGAACACCTCAGTTTTCAGGAGCTACAGAAAGCATAGGAAAACCCCTGAACATTGAGAAAAAGAAGGAAATTGTTTAACCCATTACCAGACGACAAAATTTTAGGCTGGTCCGAATTGAAAGGTGTTGCAGACGACAATTTCAAGTTGATGAATTCTTAAAAATCTTTACATTTTGGGTTAGGAAACATTGTGGAAAATGAAGAAATTGCTTGTGACAAGCAATTTCTTTGTTTTCCACAATATTTCTCTAAGTTTCTTCTAGTGAGGGAGTCAAAAGGTGTCACTGTGCAGTAATGTTGATGAGTTTCCAGGTAGACTTTCCTACTGAATGCCATTTCACATTTATCACATTTGTAAGGTATGGTAACTTTGATATTCTCGTGGACTCTCTCATGCTTAAGTTTGTTTGAAACATTGTGAGAAAAGATGAAATTGTTTTACCTGTGTGTTTATATTGATGAGTTTCAAGGTAGACTTTCCGACTGAATGACATTTCACATTTATCACATTTGTAAGGTTTGATATTTTCATGGACTCTCTCATGTTTAAGTTTGTTGGATTTCAACCTATAGGAAAAAAGTCAATAAGAGATGATTGAGTTATTGAATTATAGTTACCGGTACTAAAAATCTATATTATTGTGGGTACTCATTAGAATCTTATCATCGAAACAATTCAAATGAGTACATACAACATAGGGTTTGGATTTGAAACTACAAATTAAGAATATCTTAGCCCCCTCTTTTCTGCTGCTAGGAGGACATACATGTGCTTCAAATGTTTCCCACTAAATCATATATTGAAATGAGCCAAGCTAAAAAAGCTCATGTTTTCAACTGATTATTATCTTGTAATAAAATCTGATAAACATCTTAATGTTTTGCATATTTTATCTCCTAGGGTGTCAAAACTCCCCACTATTTAGGAATGGGTTAAAGAGAAAATGAGAGGAATTAATCCAAGAGTCAAACCACATTCTTTGAAGCTGCAAAAATTTAGTGAGCTACAACTTTAAAGCTGCTGCAGAGGAAAGCTGGATATAAATAGATAATCAGAGATGTGTACAAAATAGCAAAGAAAATATTGAGAAAAAGGAGAAAATGCTGGTTATCAGCATTTTCTTCTTTTGCCTCAATTCTTTCTAAGGCAATAATAGCGTGTCGGGCATGACTGGTCATGAAGGGGGAAAAGGGAATGTAAGAAAATACCTGAAAGTCCGCCCACACCCCTCAAATATACAGGTGTACGGTCTCTCTGCGGAATGTACCGTCTGATGTACCCTTAACTGCAACCTCTGTCGGAAAATCTTGTGACAAACATCACATTCAAACTTCGGTCTCTTCTCACAATGTTCCTCATGCTTGGAGTACAAATGTACGCGCAAGGCACTGCTGTTCTTAAAAACCTTGGGACAATAGTTGCAGTTGTGTTTACGAATATTCAAATGTACGGCACTAATGTGTTTCTTCAGGTTCGAGGTGTTGGAGAATCTTCTAGTACAGAGTGGGTAAGTACACGGAAATGGTAAGATTCCGTCGTGAGCGTCTGCGACATGTCTCATAAATTGTCCGCGGGAGGCATGTCCCATGCCACACTGGTCGCACTTATACTTTTCTACAAGCAGCTTATGTTTCTCGTTCACTTTTTCTAATTTAATTGGAGTGCCATTTTCATCATAAGAGTAGTCAAGACTATCATGATGCACTTTCTTCTTCTTTTCTTTCGAAGGTTTTGGTGTCTTAGTTAAATTTGGTGGAACATTTTCTGACATCTTTTTGTTTTCCTTTTCTCTCTCAGATTTTTTAACATTTCGAGTCCCATCATTATCTTCCTCCATATCATCATCACTGGTTCCCTCCTCCTCCATCACATACTCTGCATCCGAATTATCATCGTCATCGTCATCAACATCTTTATCTGAACCCTCTGCTTCTGTCAAACTGACTTCATCGACCTCTAAATACATAGTCCCATCATCAGCTTCCATTTTATCATATGATTGTTTTTCAGCATCTTTATCCATATTTTCACCAGGTTGTTTTTCAGCTTCTAAATTTTCATCCAAGCCTTTAGATTTGTCCATATCTTTTTCTGCACCATCTGTTTTGTCCATATCTTTATCAGCATATTTTGTTGTATCCATAGGTTCCTCAGTACCATCTGTTTTACTTATATCTGTTGCATAGGTTTCACCCTCATCTGTTGTTTTCTCTTCTATATCATTTGGAGTCTCTGCATTCAAACCCTTTTTAGCTTCTTCCATTAGAACTGATTCACAAGATGCATCTAAATATTTTTCTTTTCGTTTATTTGCAGCTTTATCTGTCTTTTTTGACTCGGAAGATTTATTTTTTGATGCATTTATTACCCTTATTTCTTCTTTCATACTCAAAAGGGGGCCATCTTTCTTCTTTTTCTGACTTTTACCGCCTTTAGACTTAGTTGGGACATTTTCCTTTTTTGATTCGACTTGTTTCTGACCTTCAACTGGTTCTTGTTTAATGGTTTTCATACTTCCATCATTTTTCCTTTTCTTTATCTCTTTTTGCTCCGATGTTTCGTTGACTTCTTGTTTCACAATGTCATTAGGATCTTCCGTGACTAAAACATCAAATTGGTTTACTTTGGGTATTGGTATATTTTGTTTCTTATTTCCTTTTTTACCTTTTGTTTTTCTGGTTTTAGGCTTTACATCCTTAAACGGCCTTATTTGGAAGTCTGAATTTCTCCTTTTTATAGGAGTGATATGTTCAGAGTCTTCGTCAGAATCATCAAACCCAAACATTTTCTTCTTCTTTGGTGCTCTACTTGACCTTCTTGGTGAAACATCTACAGCACTCTTACCAGTATTCTTACTATTCTCACTATCATCCATAGCTTCTCCTTTTCCAGCAATGTCTTCCCTACTTCCACTTTTACTAGTACCATCAGGTCCTGTTTTTGAAGTTTTCTGAACCTCTCCTTTAGTAGGTTTGTTTGTTAAACTATCTTTTCTGCTTTTGGAATCATTGTTATCATTTACACTACAATCTCCCTTTTTAGATACCTGAATAACACAGGTATTTCCTTCCTCGTTATTTCCAGCTTGTTTATTCATTTTCTCTGCTTTATCCTTGGTGGCGAGTTTCTTCTGACCCACAAGTGGTTTTGGTGCATCTGTAGACTGTTTCGTTGGATATCTCTGTTTTCTCTTATCAATTCTTTTACTATTAGTAGACTCTGTATCATCTGTATTACTTTCACATGCGGTCTCTCCATCCTTCACTCCATCATCTTTCATTCCATCATCTTTTATTTCTCCATCTTTCATTTCTCCATCTTTTATTGCTCCATCTTTCATTTCTCCATCTTTTATTTCTCCATCTTTAATTTCTCCATCTTTCATTCCATCATCTTTTATTCCATCATCTTTCATTCCATCATCTTTTATTGCTCCATCTTTAATTTCTCCATCTTTTATTTCTCCATCTTTCATTTCTCCATCTTTAATTTCTCCATCTTTTATTTCTCCATCTTTTGTTTCTCCATCTTTTATTTCTCCATCTTTTGTTTCTCCATCTTTTTGCTCTCCATCTTTCATTTCTCCGTCTTTTATTTTGTCATCTTTCCTATCTGATCTTTCCTCTGTTCCATCCATGCTTCCTGAATGCTGGTTCCTGGAAGTACAAGAGATCTCTACAGCAGAGATAAAACACTAACAGGGGCCCAGTCACCCATGGCCCCTAATTTTTGGGCTGGACCCCTAAATGTTTGCAGAAAATGCCCATACCCCTAATGTTAAATATTGAATATTAGGCAAGTTGGGCCCCTATATTAAAATTGTTAGTCTTTATCCCTACAGTACCAGTTCAAACTCATTGTGTCGATGTGATAAGGATTAAGTCATTCCCACACATTGATGCCATTTGACACCCTTTAAGATAATGACTTTGAAAACATGGAAAATGAAGAAATTTCTTCATTTCCCACAATGTTTTCTATATGTAAAAAGACCAAAACATGTTAAATTTGATTCACTTGAAATTGTCATGTGCAACATCTTTGAATTTGGACCAGCCTAAAATTCTACCGTTTGGTAATGGGTTAAGGAATGATATTTCCCTGTTTCACCCATTTGAAGTTATCCCCGGTTCTGCTCATCCGATTTTGTTCAAAGGGGGTGTCTCAAATCTGCCCATGCATGAATTTTCTTTTAATTCTGCATGGTGATAAAAGACCATATACAAGCTATGAAAATGCATTTAGTTTCTTAGATAATCCAAACTGGATTCCAAAAAGCCACCTTGACTTATTCCCACTATGACATGAAACATGACCCCTTTTTCATGTGTCGCAAAACTTAAGTTTTGTGTATTTTCAAGATCTGTCAATTGAATTTGATCCGAGACACATAAGGCATTACATTCATACCAGAAAAGGTATTTGAGGAAATTATTATGAATGTTTTTTATTGAATTAATCATGAAAAAATGCATATTTTTCAGCAAAATTTTGGAAAAGAGTAAAATTGAATTCCAAAGTTAAGTATGTAGGAGTCTTTGTCAAGATTCCGTATCATCACAAAAACATGCTACATATTTCCTCTTACTTTGAGCCAAATTATATAGAAATCCAAAACCGATAACAATGTCATATAATACATATTATTGATGAAGGTGATGTTTTGGTCCAAAACTTGTATTCAGTAAAAATTTGATTGTGCTCCTAAAAACATTTTTATTTTCAGTAAAATCAACTGTAGCATACAGTACAAACCTACAGCAATATTCATATGCCCAAAAAACTCATTGGAAAAACATAGAATTAATATAAATATTACTTATATCTACAAAATTACATGAATGGAAGCAAAGATAGGCATACATATACACATTCAGAGCTTCAGATTTATTTGAAGAGTGGTGGGTCGAAATGACCCATGGCAGAGAAATTGATGGGTCATATTTGGAAATGGTGGGCCATAGCAATGAAAATAAGCATAGTGATATAAAAAATTTGTAAAAGCTTGGGCCGCTTGGCCCCTGGAGTTGAAAAGTGATGGGCCATATTTGCAAATAGTGTGTCAAATGGCCCGGGCCCACTGTCAATCTGAAGCTCTGCACATTGTAAGTTTTCTTTACTATTTGGTCACATTGTCTATGCACCATTTTTAGTGAGACTATGACATGCAATAAAGGTCAAGCCAAATGTTATGAAATTGAAAAGACGCTTAGAACCGGTGCGGTAAAGCATCAAAAGGTGCCCTTCCGGGTACCCAATACATAACCAAATATTTTTGCTCTAGGCGCCCCTAATGAACGAACATGATATGGAAGGTCCCCTATGATTCAGTAAAAGACTGTTACAGCATTATATCTTTTCAGTTACACAGTTGAAAATGTGCTTGTTTATTTCAAAATGTGGTCCTATTGGGATACAAGAGGCCCAGAGGGCCTTATCGGTCACCTGAATCAAAAGAGCAGAAACATTTAAGGAAAATGTTAAGTTAACAAAAAGCGCATCCCCCCCCCCAGCACCACCATTAATTTCTTGACAGTCTTTTTTTCTCTTGTACAAACTTACTTAAAGACTCAAATACCAAATGTGAATTCAATCCAACAATAGAACATTTATAATATATACCCTATTTACCCCCTTTTGGCACCTTTGGGGGCCCAAAGGGAGATAACTTCATGATTTGTAAAAATCTGAAGCGGCTTCCCATTGGAATGCTTCCTGCCAAGTCTGATAGAAATCTGTCCAATGGTTCTCAAAAAGAAGTAGAAAATGTTCAAAGTTAAGTAATAACGCGAACCCCTCCCATCCCACATCTGCATCACGGCCATTTATTGACGTTTTTTTTTTCTCTTGTACAAACTTTGTAGTCCTTGCCCTAAAAACTTTAACTTCCAAATGTGTATCCAATGCAACAGCCGGTTCATGAGTAGAAGATTTTTTAAGATGTACCCAATTTACCCCCTTTTTGGCCCTTTATGGGACCCCAAAGGGAAATAACTCCATGATTTGTACAAAATCTGAAGCGGCTTTCTATTAGGATGCTTCCTGCCAAGTTTGGTTGTAATCCGTCCAATGGTTCTCAAGAAGAAGTTGAAAATGTTAAGTTAACTAATACCGTGACCTCCCCTCCCATCCCCCATCCCCAGCACGGCCATTTCTGGGCGGATTTTTTTCTCTTGTACAAACTTTGTTGTCCTTGCCCTAAAGACTCTAAATACCAAATGTAAATCAAATTTGACAGCCGGTTCATGAGAAGAAGATTTTTTAAGATGTACCCTATTTAACCCCTTTTTGGCCCCTTGTGGGGCCCCAAAGGGAGATAACTCCATGATTCGTACAAATCTGAAGCGGCTTCCCATGGGGATGCTCCCTGCCAAGTTTGGTTGTAATCCGTCCAATGGTTCTCAAGAAGAAGTTGAAAATGTTAAGTTAACTAATAACGCGACCCCCCCCCTCCCATCCCCCATCCCCAGCACGGCCATTTCTTGGCGGATGTTTTTCTCTTGTACAAACTTTGTTGTCCTTGCCCTAAAGACTCTAAATACCAAATGTAAATTAAATCCAACTGCCAGTTCATGAGAAGAAGATTTTTTAAGATGTACCCTATTTAACCCCTTTTTGGCCCCTTATGGGGCCCCAAAGGGAGATAACTCCATGATTTGTACAAATCTGAAGCGGCTTCCCATGGGGATGCTCCCTGCCAAGTTTGGTTGAAATCCGTCCAATGGTTCTCAAGAAGAAGTCGGAAATGTTAAAAGTTAACGCACGACGGACGACGCACGACGGACGACGCACGACGACGGACGAAACACGGTCGCAATAGGTCACCATGACCTTCGGTCAGGTGACCTAAAAACAGGGTGCAATTATTTCCTCAAATTATTTTTCTGACCATAGCTTAACCTGTATTGATACACAATTTATACACATTCCAATGATGTCATATGATTAACATGTTGTTAAGCCATCAATAGCCCTTAATAGTCACATGGGAGCGGGATTATCTGTTTCTTATGCATCACAACAATATTTTCACTTTTGCACGATTGTCAAATGCTATCAGAGAAATCAGTGCTTTTTCTTATTTGCTTTCTCATGTTCCAAAAGATCTATGAATAACTCTTGCTGTTAGCTTTCATGAATCACGGCTGACTTGAATAATTTAAAATGATTTTTATAGAAAATTTCCTCTCTTTTTTGTAAAGTAGGTACACCTGGGACAAGATCTAATGTGACCCTGGACAAAAATATTGTAACCAACTTTGAAGTCTACCCCTTAGCAAACTTACATACAAAATTTAAAACCTCATGGCTGTGTAAAGCTTTACAAAAAGAGCTTATTTTTATTATATGAAATGTTTCCCCTTTTATGCTGCCACAGCAACAAAAGTTTATGACAAAAAGAAATTCTAATAAACAGAGTTGTACTCCTTTAACCCAAGAATACTTTTTATCAAGTTTCAAAAGGATTTACATATTAGATTGAGAGAAAAAAGAATTTTTGAGAAAATGCCAACAGACAGACAGACACACGGACAGATGACAAGAAATAACCGAAAACATGCCTTGCATCTTGATTTATCCTCAGGTAAACTAAAATAACCAAAAAAGTAAACAAAACATTTGAAAGAAGTCATTTTTAAAAAATCTTAATTTTGTCCATTCTTGGAAATGTGCACTATTCAGGGGGAAATTCCAAAAGCAACATTTTACCGGTTTTATTTTTTCTTGATATTTCATGATAATCATCAGTATATTTGTGCGCAACTTTTACATAATTTTCAAATCTTGACAAAAACTGGAACAAAGAAATTTTTTCTAAGGAACGCCCCTTTGTTGCCTGATTATTTCATTTTCATGCAGAAATTCAGTAATAATTGTGTAATACTAGAAAAACGAACCCTACCCCCCCCCCCCCCCCTCCCCTCCTCTAGATATCCAAATCCCCCTAACAGAAATCCTGGATCTGCCGCTGAACACCATCTTCGCAAGCCAAGGGTGACATCTACGACGTAACATCGTTTCTGTATTCACCCTTGGCGTATTTAGTCCGATTTTCTTGGTCTCCTGGAAAGCGTTTTCATTGGTTCCAGCGAGGTCTCGCTGGAACCAATCAGATTGTCGACTGATACATTTGTTATGAGTAACTAAATCATGACAACGGGCGGGAAAAAGCATTGCATTTGCAACTCAAAAACGCGAAGATGGGCGATTTTTCCTAAGAATTTCACTGCAACAGACAGGAATTCCGAAACTTTAATCAACAAATTATTAAACTTTCCACAATTCAACCAAAAAAGCAGCTAACTTTTACATAATCCGCGTGATGTATGACGCGAAAGACAACGCGCATTAATGACGTCATCAATAATGGACGTAAACAACCAGCAGAACAACCGCTAGGCGGCGCTTCGCGATTTCAAGAAAATCGGACTAAATCCGCCAAGGGTGAATACAAACGTAGGTGGGTTCAACCTTGGCTAGCGAAGATGCTGAACACTGTCTGATGTGATTTACTCAGGCCATTTGGTAATCCGAGTCTTCTCTGATGTAAATACGCTCTTTGATATTTTGATTTTTCGCTATTTACATCAGAGAGCGTTGCTCTTTGAAAAAATCAAGAAGTTCGCAACAAATTGTTGCGCATCGTTCACCGTCCGATTTTAAACGCTATCGTTAAAACCCCTGATGATATCGATAAATGAACCATTTATTGTTATGGCTGCTGAAAAAATTACGACCAAAAAGTATTTCTAAAAGGTTAATAGGCAATGTTTTGCAACAACCCTCACCTGAGCAGCCTTTGTTTAACTTGACCTTCCATTCAAAACCAAAGGTTATACTCATCCAGCAGGCCTATTTGAAATGAAATTTTTGGTCAGGTATGACAAAAAATGATTTATTGATCTATACCCTACAGTGTTTTACCGAGTGATTCGATATGATACACAAAAACAAAGCTTCAAGTTACTTGTAACGTTACCGAACTTTCCGCTGTTTTCAAAGAGCAACGCTCTCTGATGTAAATAGCGAAAAATCAAAATATCAAAGAGCGTATTTACATCAGAGAAGACTCGGATTAGCCATTTGGGTGACCTTGATAAATTTCCAAATCACTGATAAAATCAGCCTACTTAATCAAAAAGTTTCTTTCTTTAAGTATTAACAAATAAAAACGAAAAATATCACTGTTCCGTTAAAAGACTTTACACGATTCCAAAGTACTTTGATTTAATGAAGGACCATTATTCCTTTGATGAAAATGAAAATCAGAGACCTTCGGGTACTCCGCCTCCCCGACACCACAATGTGGCGTTTATTCTCTTATTAATCAATCTAAAACTATGGAGGAGAAAACTATAAACATCAAGTCAATGAAATAATCTGTTAATGTAGTTATATGATCAAACAAATCTTACCAATTGGATCTTTTCGACTTTTAGTTTTGGAAATTAAATTACAAATGGCGACGATTATGCTAGGGGACGTAACTTTTAATTCCAAAGGTATAAAATAATCAACATCGGCGGTCGGATATACCCCTAGTCGAACAAGATCCGGGTTTGAACCCTTTTATTGTTTAAGCTTGAGAAAATATTGAAACAAAAGAAGAAAGAACTGATAGCCAGTATATTTCTCCCAGTGTTATTATATTTTCTGTGCTATACAAAATCGATTTCATTAAAACTCGACCTTAGCCTATGCCTATCAATGAAAAAATTGTCGTCTGCACAGTAAAATTGGACAACCTAAAATCGCGAGTTTTGAGAAATGGTTAAATGAATGTGACAGACTCTCATTTAAAGCAACTTCGTAGGAACTGTGGGCGGGGGGGGGGGGGGGGAGTGGGCAATCCCTCTCCTGAATAGGTTTCTTTTTCCAACTAGATCTAGCTAAGCTAGGCTAGGCCTAGGTCTTAAGTGTAGCCTATAGAATTCAATAAATGGACACATTTCAATTTTAGATGAATGAAATTTTACATAGCCTATATTGAGAAAACCCTTTATTTTTTGAGACGTCAATGTTAAGTAATGCGTTAAACCTGTCTTTATTTTGAAATAGGCCTAGATCTAATATTGAAAACAAAACAAAAAAAAAAAAAAAAACAAAAAAAAAAAAACATTGTAGAGGATCTATATAGATCTACACCAACTTTTAGAAAATCGGTTTAACTCTAAACCTTTTCCGAAACAAGATCTAATTTTAACGTGGGTAAAAGAAAGGGCTTTGGAAAACATTGAAATAAAAGTGTTGATCAGCATGTTCTCCTTTGTCTCGATGTTTACTATGTGTACCTTTGATCCTCAACATGAAATTTATCGTCTGCAGCATCTCTCAAACTAGACAGTCCCGTAGGAAGCAATTTCATATTGGGTGGGCTCAAGTCCCTGTGTCTGAATATTGGGGGGGGGGGGGGGGGGGGGGGGGGGGGAGAAACTGCTGGTTATTAGCAGTTGCTTCTTTTGTTTCAATGTTTTCCCAAGCCTTTTCTGTTAGGGACGTCAGAACCAGATTTTGTTTTGGAAAGTGTTAAGCTTTTCTCGTGTGACTAAGTTCCAGCCTTGTCCAAATTGAAAACCATCGCAGCTAAATTGGAAAATGTATGCACGATAGCCCCAATGTGTTGCTCTTCATTTTCTTTTATATTTGCATGAGTTTATGCCGTCATTGCCCAAAACGTCGTCAAAACCAGTTTTGTTTATGAAAAAGTAGACTAGCCCTAGTCGTTTCTGTTTGCTTTATTTGTACAATGGTGCATTACTTGATATAAGACTTGCCTCTTTAATCCACGTTCAATGTATTCATTGCTAAACAGAGTATTCTAGACTAGGATGTCATTTCGAGGGCTCAGTGCAAAACTATTGTAACTACATATTTTTCAGAAATACTCGTTTTGCATTTTCTGAATACTCAAGAAGGAATATGTCATCTGTTCTAATATTATGTTTCAATTCTGTATACTTAGAAAGATATTTAGAATTTTAAAAACAATTTTCCTCTTTACCACCGTCTATCATCAACACCGGAAATAGTTTACCAGCGAAGCGAGAGTTGACTTACACGAAGTGTGACAGCTCGTAAAAATCAGTTTTGATGGTTTTAACCGTGAAATGTTTTAAGATATTTCAATGTACATACACGGCGGATATATATATATAAAGCTTTTGTTGTAAGTAGATCGTTTTGTTAATTGACAAGACGGATGGATTTGAGGAGCGATCATCCGACGGCTGGTACCATGAACAAAGCCTGCCTTTGACGTTTACAACCAATTTATCTGAAATATACTCAGCAAAAGAGCTAACGCATCACTTTTTGAATTTGCATAACTTCTTTATTGTCAAAGATTTAGATTTATAATTGTGCACATGTTTATCCCACAAGTTTCTGCATTCATCCATTAAACTATTTTTAAGTTTTCTCTTTTATGTGACCGCGTCATACGAAAAGGGGACCAAAACAGTTTTTTGGCTCGTGTAACTTGTGATCCTTTTCAATCATTTATGTTTGAATTAAATTTGAAAGCCGATTTATTGTAGGATTGAAGTCTGAAAAATTGGATTCCTTAACAAGGGCTTTTTGCGGATAACGTAGCTAACACAGACGCACCTTTTTAAAAGAAAATGTCAATTTTTCAAGGTCAAGGTCACAAGGTCAAACTTCATGGTCTCAGGTAAAAGGTCTTGGTGTGACCTATCTATGTGTGAAATATCAAGACTGTATCTCACATAGTTTATAAGATATAGACCGATACGTTTTTGTCTACGTAGCCGACGTCGCCGTCGACGCCAACAATGGCACAAACGACACTACTGATGTAACATTACATCTGCGGGTATAAATTACGCACCCACTTAAGTGTTAAAGTCGTTGGTTTGTTTAACGAAGGGTAACTTTACTACACAGGAACTTTTACGGCAAATACAAAAGGTTTGAAAGTTATGCGTGAATTTCCTATTTTAATCAAATTTCAGACTTTATGAATTTTAGAATCAAGGGTGTCCTTATTTAAAGTTCGATATTTCAGAACAGACAGTAGCATTTACCACGAAATTGCGCTGGCAACTTATCAAGTGATGGTAGTCGGCATATGCAAATTTTGCACGCATTCTGTTGATTCGTAAAAAGATATATCAACAAAGATATGCGTTAGCAGTTTTGCCGAGTATATATGCGGATATTTTCGAGTTTTTGAGTACTGAGCTAGAGAACATACAGAATATGAAGGTATCCTAGAATCTATAAACCGAAATCCATGGATTAAGCAAAATATTTACCAAAACAAAAAGTTAGATGTGTACGGCGAATAGAACATGATTTGTACGACTTATAGTAAAATTATCCAAAATATGTGTACGGCAAATAGTCACCGAAAAATCGTTTAAATTGAACGTGTAGAGAGGACCTCAATGAAAAACCGCAGCCACCTCAGAGTGCCCAGAGTAAAAGAACCGCTGAGATAAAAAGCAACATTAAAACACACATTTATTGACAGCTCTCTTTTCCTTGATCGAGGTAATTATACAATTAGATTAATGTACTGGCTAGCCACAGGGGCCCTTACAACTAGCCGATACAGGCTTAACGTACGCGCTCGTGCGACTAGCCTATATGCACAAGCCGTACGGGCGTTTATCATAATCTATATGGATTGTCTAGTATGGTCGTACAGACCATTAAAATTGATTTTAGGTAGTGTGGTCTTTTTAGACCTATACTTAACAAAAGTTCTAATCGGTCACTTTTAAAATTGCAATATCTCGATTATTAATCAACCAATCCGTGTAAAATTTTACATGTGTTATTTTTAGCCCATATCATTGACTATGCGTATTTTTTGAGAGCGCTGAAACATTGAGGGGTGGTAAAGATGTCCATGTACATCGTTTTCCCGATTTGCACGTGAAAGGTTTTCGTGCAACAAAAGCCACGGCCAAGTTTATACACGTGAGGTCTCTATCGACTGTATAGTCAGAAAAACACATAACATGACCAGAATGACACACGAAGTGCGAGGCAGGGCCATCGAAATGCTACAACGGGGCCTGTGTTTACGACAGGTAAAATTTAGTTGCAGAGAAAACCGGAAGTAGGTGGCAATCGAGTTTTGTTTTCTTTTATGCAACTTTGATAATTTGTTTCCATCCATTTTCAAATCGCCAGAACGTTTACGTAGGCCTATTTTAACCATAAAGGCCTTACACATGGAATTTCAGGCTACCGGAAGTGCTGCAGTTCGCCATCGGAGACAGAGACGACGAGTTACCATACATCGCCAGGACCATTATTTTCCTTTATCATATGAAAGGAACAGATTCCTCCCGGCTTCGATCACTTCAGGTTGACTGCAGGGTCGACATGAACGCAATACTACACCCCAGACTGTGCACAATGGACTGTAAAGTGTAGGAATTTGTTGAAAGTAGCCACACTGACAGGTGTTGTTATCTGTAGACGTCATCGAAATGTCCGTCTAGTTTTTGCGCGACGTTACCTTCTCTTTACCAGAGCTGCCTTGGTCAACGTCTTCTTAACAAATTAGACCACAACTTTGCATCAGTTTGCCGACGGACGTGTGCTCATTTATCGCTGTCACGGTGAGTTTCAGAGTGACGAATTTGATTGTGATTGACTTTCTTAACATTATCCTTTCCACGACAAGCTAGTGTGTAGGTGTTATTGAAGCTAACGGTGGCCACACACGTTACTAACACTGCTCTTCATGTTTTGTGAATTTTGAAATCGAGGGTACCTCTTTATGAACTGCTGTTAGATCTTACTAAAAAGTCTTAAAATAATAAAATTGCAATATTCATGTTGGAAATTGATTTCATCAACAGTGTTCCAGAATAAAATGTTTGGAATCCTTTGTTTATTGATTTTATGACGCAAAGTATAAGGTGACCGATTAGAACTTTTGCTGAGTTTACATTATTTCAGCAACGGAACCACGGCATGTACAGTCAAAGACAAATATAAAGCTTATTTCAGCGTTTCACGAGAGAATGTTCGTACAATGTTTTACCACGAAACCCAACTTTATATAATGAAAATGGGGTTTACAGTGGTAAACATATTTCTTATTTTCTTTTCTAAAACAAAGAGTGGAATTTAGCCTTAGTATTCCTTAGAAGTTAGGACCGACCACTCTATTTGTCTTTTTTTTCAAACTGACCTTAATTTCCAACACACACTTACAAATACACATAAGTTGATATATCGTGCCGGATTTCAAGATTATGCTTCAAGAAGAAAATTATTTACAAAATTATTTTACTTTATAAAGTCACATACAAGGAATATAATTCTGAACATTTTTTGTCAAATATTTCTATATGTAGATCTATGCATTAATTCAAAATTCTAAACCGTACAAAATGCTTAATTTTGTATTTGGAATAGAAATGTAACAGAGTTTAGGAAATTTTAATGGCACTTTTCAAATTTCGCACCTGGCTCTTCAATGGTGCTTATGATGGGTTACATGTACCTTAAGAAACAAGATCCATATTTGCCATTCAATATACGACTGTAAGCTCAACAATTACACGCATAAAGCAAATTAGGATCTGTTAAAACATGACAATTTAGAAATTCTGCAAATCCCCCCCCCCCAAAAAAAAAAAAAAACAACAACAACAATTGAAATAACCAAGCTTGGAGTTACCTAGCCTCGTGTTTGAAGTTTATTTTTGTCCGGTAAGTCTGCGCATGTCATTGGGTACGTTCCATTCGGCTGTTCGGAACTGTTCTGATTGTGCTGTCCAAGCCATGCCGAATCGAATGCTCTCGGAACAGAACACGTGGGGAAATGTCTAAAACGCAGAACAAATCCTGCAGGCCAGTTTAAAAATAATTCTTCACCGCATGCCGGGTGTTGTGTATTGGTCATATATGATCTTAAAATGCATAATTCACCAATATTTGCCGAAATAATTTGATTTCAATTATACAGTTTGATTAGAAATGTTAATTTATTTCAACACGCCGCAGTTGAAATCGAAGGTAACCACGCTAGTGACGTCACTGTTCTGCTTGCACCACCTTTTCTCCGGGAACAAGCAGAACATGTTCCGAACATTGTTCTGTGTCATTCCATTGAGTACCGAACTGTTCGGCACACTCGGAACAGCCAATGGAACGCACCCATTGTGTGTAGTTTATGTACACAGTGACGTCATTCGGTGGTGTGATGACGTTTGCTATGTTTGTTGACTTTAGGTGTAAAATTTCTGCATTTTATTGTAAGGTTTAGACTTTTTTAGATTATGCCTATTCATCGGGGGAATTCACGTTTTTGTGCTATATTTTTTAATCAAATACTTAGTTTTCAAGCCTTTCCAGAAGAGGAAAACGTGGAGGATGCGGGTCCGATTAAAATATGTCACATGAATAATAATTGAGGTAACCAAGGAAAAAGTAAACACTGGCGTCACTTGGTTAAATAAAGAATTTTGTAAAAATGATTTTATGTTCATTGAAAAATATTCATAACATATTTGAAAAGTTGGCTCATAAATATAGTGTGTGAGTGGGGGTTTTTGTTATTGTTTTTTGCGTTGATAATGAAGATGGTACCTAGCGGTTTGATAGACGGAATTGAAGGGTAGCGCAGACTTACCGGACGCGCAGACTCATTGGACTCAACTTATAATAATAATAATAATAATAATAATAATAATAATAATAATAATAATAATAATAATAATAATAATAATAATAATAATAATAATAATAATAATAACCTCCAATATTCTAACGAACAGGTAACATGAGATACTGCATAACTATCATGATTGTGTAATGATTCATTTCTTGATTTTAAAAAGAACTGAAAAATATACGGCGTAAAAGTCGTTTACACATAACGACTATTCGTCGTCCATGACATTGACTATTTGCCGTCCATAAAATACCAACAAACAACTATTCGCCGTATACCTCAAACATTTTTGTTTCAGTAATAAGGGGCAGAAAAAGAGCAAACTAACATAAGAAACACATGTAAGATAAGGCAAAATGGTATTAAGAATAGGGAATGGACTTCAAACTTGAAACATAATCTTGTTAACCCGATAAAACATGTGTTTTCGCGACACGATGGTCTTAAATTCCGGTACCAAGCAACGAAAAAAATGTCTAAGGGCAGCTATTTCGATACATAGGATAAAATAGAGTCACACGCCGTTTTATTAAATCTCTTCACCATGTGCCTTACATGCACTGGTTATCCTATAGTTAATAATAACGCAATGATAAAGGTAATAAACTTACCACTCGCCCCGCGTTTATTCACACTCTCGCTTCGCTGGTAATCTATTTCCGGTGTTGATGATAGACGGTGTTTACCTTTGAGAAAAAACAAAAAGTTTTTTCCCTCTCCTGTAAAATTTTACAAAATATAGTTACAATAGTTTTGCACCAAGCCCTCGATTTAAAAAGGGCCTTCGCACTTATACTATAACCTTAATACTAGGGTCTGGGCCAGACTAATGAAAAGATAAAGTAGGTCAACTTGTATTTCGGGATGCAGAAAAGACAACGATCTATGCTGAACCATGGCACAAAAAGCCGTTGTGTGCATTGAATCCAGGACAAGCGGAATTTTTTGTGTGTATGATTTTAATAAGAAATAAGCAAGTTTCTACTTAGTTTTTTTTCCAAAGTTAACAGTAGATGCAATGTTTTAGGGAAGAGAAAAAAGAAAATGCGCGCACAAACACACCCACGAGAACAATCGCGCACACTCATGTACAACTACACGCACCAGTCAATGTTGATTCCTACTTTCTTTACAGCTTTCATAAATTACAGTTATGTGCTAACGGACATACGAACGGACGGAGGGCGGACGAATGTGGATTTATTGTAGAATATCCGTAATGTGGCCATTCTAAAATTCATAAAACATAAGATGCTTACGAGCATCGTCGTTACGTATCCGAACCTTTTCGGGCGCAGTCGGAAACATTCGACGGTGAAAAGTTCCACCGCCGAATGTTTTCGACGACACCCGAAGAATTCCGACGTCGCGTGAATCTCATTAGGGGTATACTTCCTTAACTTACTCCATGTGAGGCTTTTGAAAACGTGGGGAAAGATGTTCGAAGCAAATGGTGGTTAATTCCTCTTTCCATTATCAGTCTAATAACGTTAATGATCATATTCGAGCGAAAGTATATTATGTAAGCCTCATTATACCCCCGCAAACGACGTTTGGAGGGGGTATACTGGAATCAGCCTTTCGGTCCAGTGGTTGGATGGTTGGATGGTTGGTTTGTTGGTTTGTTGGTTGTTGGTTTGTTGGTTTGTTGGTCTGTCTCCAAAACTTTGTCCGGACAACTCCTCCTACACTTGTTGACCGATTTAGTTCATACTTGGCACAAGTGTGCATTAGGACCTGTAGATGTGCAAGACGCAAATTTCACCGAAATCGGACCGATACCTTTTGAGTTATGGCCCCTTATTTGACCCAAAAATACTTGTCCGGAAAACTCCTCCTACAATTACTGTCCGATTTGCTTCATACTTGGCACATGTGTGCATTAGGACCTGTAGATGTGCAAGACGTAAATTTCACGAAAATCCGACCATTACTTTCTGAGTTATGGCCCCTGATTTGACCCAAAAATGTTTGTCCGGACAACTCCTCCTACAGTTACTGTCCCATTTGCTTCAAACTTGGCACAGGTATGCATTAGGACCTGTACATGTGCAAGACGCAAAATTCACGGAAATCGGACTGATACTTTGTGAGTTATGGCCCTTGATTTGACCAAAAGATGCTTGTCCGGAAAACTCCTCCTACAGTTACTGTCCAATTTGCTTCATACTTGGCACATGTGTGCATTAGGACCTGTACATGTGCAAGACGCAAATTTCACGGAAATCGGACCGATACCTTTTGAGTTATGGCCCCTTGTTTGACCCAAAAAAACTTGTCCGGAAAACTCCTCCTACAATTACTGTCCGATTTGCTTCATACTTGGCACAGGTGTGCATTAGCACCTGTAGATATGCAAGATGCAAAATTTGCGGAAATCAGACCAATACTTTCTGAGTTACAGCCCCTGATTTGACAAAATTTCAAGAAAATCGGATTGACAATTTCTGACTTATGGCTCTTGATTCAACAAAAACGCTTGTCTGAACAAAGGTGGTGGCGGGGGTATTTTAATCACCTTCAGTGATAGATTTCTAGTTTTTTCTGTCTTTCATTCTCGCGTGATAAAGTGCGATTTTCTCTCTTGGAATAGATCTAACTGAAGGTCAGAAAAATTTAATGGTCAATAATAAAATCGTATTTGATAAGTTGGGATTTTCCATGATTTCTTCTTTTCTAATCAACTATTTTCTGTCGATTTTATGTTCTTGTAAACATAAAACTTTGCATTTATTCGAAACTTTTTACGAATATATACGAAGATTTCACAGGTGGAAATATTGTAGCGAAAAAAATCACTCGCTTCATTACTTATTTTTTACTTCCACAAATCTGTAGAAAACATTGATCATGAAAAACAAGAAAATGTCGAAACCGGAATTTCTGATTTAGTCTCAATGTTGTTGTTTTTTTTATAGCCTACTACCATATCATTTTTTAAAGATAGGATTATTTATTTTGCTGAAAGCAACAATTCAAATGCGAACGAGAGTCAGATTCGCGAAATTGTTAAAAAATATTAAAAAAATGTGTTCTTTACAAAAAATAAGAACAATCTTTTTGTCAGGAACAAATTTTCTACGTTGAATGTCAAAACACGTCGGGAACAGGAAACATTGTGATAATTTACGTGGAATCTATGTGTAGGAAGTAGCGTGAGAAAAATAGCCACACACCTTCGGGCGCCCACTGTCCATTTAGCGTCACGTGACTGGTCAGTTTATTGGACGAGTTCACCTTTCAAGTACTATAGGGGTGCGCCCGGCAAGACCACTCTACCTATTATCTAATTTTATCAGTTTTTCAAACTAGTTTACACTGAAAGTTCATAACCTTTAGTACTCTTTGATAATCATTCGTAAATGATCTTATTTTATTGAAAAACGTAATAAATAGAAGTTTATAGAATGACCTAATCCACCTTTTAGTTGATTTGGATCGGACCTATTGCGCAGTGCGTACACCGCGTTGTGTCAACAAAACATTATGACGTAATGGGCTATCTTGTAAATTATACTCAAAAATAAGTTTTTACTGGAATTATCGTGAGAAAAGATGGCGGATGGTGCTTTTTGTGACTATCAGCAGCAAATGGACAGTATGTTGCCGCATTTATCGTTTCATGGAGGGAGATCGGCGCATGAGAATATAGGTAAATATTGTTGTTCTAATGTCAGCGTGGTCTAACCTCTGCCCCCTATCCGCCCCGTAACGTTTCACCCATTATATAATTCTTTGTAACACGTAACTTACACGTGAGATTACGTTAATTTGCTCGAAACGTTACGTGAAATGTTTTGTTTTTGACGTTTTTAACGTGTAATAAGAAGAAATAAGTTTTTAGATCGTTATTTAGTGGATCGATCGAAATGGTCAAGCGGGTTATCGTATTTTGGTATGGTGGCCATTTTTACTGACCATCGGGGAGCTCCAGATAATAGGGGCTTAACTCTTTATATATCTGTTATTCTAATTCCAAATCCTATGTTGTGGGTACTCATTGGAATCGTCTCGACGAGACGATTCCAATGAGTTCCCACAAAATATGGTTTGATGAATGATAAATGAAATATTGCATTTTAAAAATTCATACCCCTCGTATCGGTAGCTTTTGACCGTTGGGTGTGTGATCAACGAACCGTGGTGTGACGTAATGGGTGTTACTCGTGTATTGATTGATGGATGCCGATTGTCGGCATTGTTTGATGTGCTATAAATAGCAATTATCAATGAAAATAGAAATACTTTATTTTAGTAACCTTCTAATTTATCAATTAAGAAAAATATAACAGTATAAGTATATAACATTTTTTTTAACAGAAATGGCTATTCCAGCTGCCAAATTTGATACCAAGAAAATTGTTAGAGCTTGTAAAAATGTTTTGGTTTCAAATTTTCGTGGAATATAAGAAATTAGATTAACAATGACCATTTTAATCAAGGGCAGATCCAGGATTTTTTTCCAGGGGGGGGGGGGGGGTCCAAGGCTTCCAAGCCCAAGATTTTTTTCCAGGGGGGGGGTCCAAGCCCAAATTATTGCTTAAAATGTAGTAAATATGTAATGTAACACTAAATTAATAAATTTAAACAGTCAAAATTTAATTTTCAGCCAATGCAGGGGGGGGGGGGGGGTCCGGGGATCCTCCCATGTCAATGTACTTAGATCTCTCTTTCATGAAATCTAAACCTTTTAAAAATATATACATGTTTTTATATAACAATAAAAAAAAAGTTACATAAAGACAACATATTCTTCTTTTCTGTTTTCAAATAGAATTAGATTCTAGTAAATCAATTAAATTAGATTGAAGCAAAATTGAAATATTTGATTTTTATTGGGATTAATTACACGAAACTAAGGTACTTTTAATGTCGTTATAACCGCCACTTAAAAAAATCTTTATAATATCGTTTGTAGAAGACACTAAACAATATGGCGAAAAAAATCTCATTTGATAATATTCAAAAGAGGATGGCTCAGACAAAATTCTTGCACTTACAATATTTTTGCTCACACGCGATTAGTCAATTATATTGTAAAATGACCATTTTTAAGAATGAGTGCAAAAAAGGTCTAAGTGTGTACCTTTTTGTGGTAAACAAGAATTGACATCAATGGATGTGAACTTTTGCCCTTTAAAGATCCTTTCCAACAATGACAATATTCAAACACATCTAAATTAATTTAAAGTTGTTGCATATGACATAACTTATTTCATGGTCTGAATGATCATTCTCTTCAATAAGACGGATACTATGGAAGAAAAGGGAGAAAAGGCTGATAATCAGCCTTTTCTTCAATATTTTCCAAAGTTCTTAAAAAAAAATACTAGATGTTTGTGAATGCGACATTGTTCAGGAAAGGATTGTACCTGATAAACTCAATATATATGTTTACTTATTGTTACATAGTCCATTCCCCCACAATCAATGACACTTTTTTAAAGCTCTACATGATAAAGGCTTTGGAAAACATTGTGGAAAATGAAGAAATTGCTTGTGACAAGCAATTTTTTGATTTCCTTCAATGTTTTATACCCAGAAGGACCTAACCATGTAGAATTTTATTCACTTGAAATTGTCGTCTGAAACATCTTTGAATTTGTACCTGTCTAAGATTTTGCCATGATGCACATCTGGTAATAGGATAGACCATAAGTCATAATTCATTTGGTTAATTTTCTTCACATCCCACCATGATAAACACGATGGAGAATCATGTGACACAACAATTTCAGAAAATCATCAATAACCCTCTTAATATAATATTGACCAATTTGAAGCAGAGAAGGTAGAAATAATGCCAGGAATTTGCTAGATACAGTAGATTTTTAAAAAAAGGTATTGACTATTGATGAACAAGTAAATTTTACTTTTCAATAACTTTTTGATCATCTGATTTTTAAAAACTTTATGTCAATGTCAAAAGAATTTAAGACAAAGCAGCCTTTGCTCAAGCCAAAAAAAAAATGATGAAGGAAAATGAGAAATTGTTGATTTTCAGCAATTTGTCCTTTTCTCTCAATATTTTCTAAATCATTATGGTTTTGCTAAGTAATAATTAAAAAAGCTCCTTTCATGATGGAGCGACTAATACTTTTTGGATTAGAATCGTAATGTGGGTGGTTGTTACACAATTATGAATGAAGATTAGTCATAGAAAGTCTTAACAAAATCTCATTGTTAAAACCTTTTAGTTAACTCTTTCCCCTTTCCGAAGAGTCAATGTCAGACTTTAACCTTTTCAGAAACGATTTTTTTTTAGGATTGTCTAATCTGTTAGCTGCTGCAGACGACAGTATTAATTTTACTACTATGTAGCTAAAATTTATGAATAATCTACCACAGAAAACATTGAGGTGAAAGGAGAAAACAGCATTTTCCTGTTTTGCCTTAGGCTCAATGTTTTCACAAGCTTTTTATATGTCGGAAGGGTCGTATTATGTTATGGCCCTGGTCGTCTGTCTGTCCGTCCATCTGTCCGTCTGTTAGTAATTCCTTGTGTGCGCAACTCCTTCAACAGTTTTGATTGGACTTTGATCAAACTTGCCACAATGAATCTCCATGGTGTCTAGTTGTGCACACCACTAACAGAATTCAGATCTATAACTCTTTTCGTTCTTGAATTATCTGCCCTTGAATTTAAGGAAAAATGTCAATTTTCTCAAAAACGTTCATTTTCTCATATGCGCAACTCCTACAGTTTCAACCAGAATTTAATTAAACTAGCTACAATGAATCTCTATGGGTGTCTGGTTGTGCTAACAAAATTTTGATAACTTTTCATGTTTGAATTATCTGCCCTTGAATTGAAAAAATGGCAAATTCTACTGACCAGCCCCTCTTGGGCGTATATGCGCCGCTCTGCGAAGCTCTTGTTGGCTGTGTCAAGGATAGCTCAGATTGCTAAGGTTGCGAGTTCTAGACTGGTCCAATTTTAAAGCTGTGGCTAATGACAAAATCAATGTTACTAAGTATTGAAAATATGATTACAGGGGTTTTCCTAGCCATTTTGGGGAAAAGGAGTCTGGCCGGAATTGGGAAATTTTTAATTTTTAATTTTCTTAATTTGGGCTGAAAAAAGTGAGCAAAACACTCATCCCTCAACAACAAATTAATCATTTTGAATAGATTGGGAAAAATGGATGAATATTTGCTTTGGGAACATAGCCGTTTGCATTGGGAACACCTCCGTTTTCAGGAGGCACAGAAAGCATAGGAAAACACCAGGATTATTACAGCATCGAAAACATAAAGGAAGAAAATGCGGGTTATCAGCATTTTCTTCTGTTAACCCAGTGTCCTCCCCAGCCCAATAAGCTGTATCGGCCCCACTACAGCTTCCTGTAAATTAGTGTAATGCCACTACAGCTTCAAAGGTGCCCCACAGCTTAATTCCTTCAAAAAGTTATAAAATAGGGGGATTTGTAGACATTTCATTCCAAAATTTGACAAATAATGCATTCTTATAAAATTAAATGTAATAATTCTGTATAAAAACATTATGGGAAAAGAAGAAATTCCTCAAATTGAGCAATTTCTTCTTTTCCCATTATGTTTTTATTCACAATTATTTGCATGAAACAATGCATGTTAAGGTTTACCAATACTTATAATTTTCCACTACAGCTTCAAATTGTTCTGGGGAGAACCCTGGGTCACTATCTAAGTGTTGGAAATATGAGTATTACAGCATGGAAAACATAAAAGAAGAAAATGTTGGTTATCAGCATTATCTTCTGTTACCTCAAAGTTTTTGCAAGCCCATTTTCTTAGGGACGTCAAAACCAGATGTTGTTAGGGAAAGGGTTAAATTTGTTTGGCTCCAAATGTTGCCATTTTGGAAATGGTGTAATCAATTTAATTAACCATTTCCCAAACAAGACCTGGTTTTGATGTCCCTAATATAATAGGCTTGGGAAAACATTGAGACAAAAGAAGAAACTGCTGATAACCAGCAGTTTCTCCTTTTGTCTCAATATTTTCTTTACTAAATATACACAAATCCTGTGTTATCCACAACCCTTTTGTTGTCTGCGGCAGCTTTGAATTTGGACCACCCTAAAATTTTGTCGTTTGGGAAAGGATTAATTATAATTTTAACCCTGTTCACAGATGGGGATTCACACAGTAAGGCAGGAAGCGCAGCAGCAAATTTTTACATGGAACAGTTCCCACCGGGGATGCCGACAACGATGATGGAAAGTCTCGGACTTACGACCTCTACAGCAAACCTCAGTGGCCATACAGGAATCACGGAAGCCATGGCGGCCAGCATGATGAGTCAGGCAGCCATGTTTGAATCTGCAATGAATTACGCTTTAAAACCAGAAAAAGGTCTTCCACCCACCCCTCCTGGTAAGAAAAGTTTTTATTATGCTTGGAAAAAAAAGTCTTTTTGTCTCTCAGAATTTCTGTTATGTTATTTGTAATAATGTAACCGAAACCTTTTTGGATTTTGATCTGGGTTTCAAATAAACCAAAACTCATCATCAAGTTTATGGCTAAGATATTGCAGCTAAGTTTCTGTCTATTAGAGAAAAAAAGTTTCTTAGACAACAATTATGTCTTTAGAGTTAGACTGATTTGAATTAAAGGTGATACAGACGGAATAGTCACAAAATAATCAAGCAACCATGTTTGAATCACAGATGAATTAAGCTTTTACTCTTTCCCTATAGAAAAAGCTTTGAAAAAAATTGAGGTACTATATGATGAAAATCTTGATAACCAGAATATTTTTACATTTCAATATATTCTTTGACTATAAAAAAATATTTGTATCTTTCATTGATGTTAGGAAGCCCTTATGGACTGAAAGACACAAGAACCACTACAGAAGGACTTTCTACTTTTCCCACAATGTTTTGCATTATTTTTACACTTTTAGGGAGCCCAGATGAACCAAAAGACGCAAGAACCCAGCAATCATCTTCCAATACGCAGCCCAACTACCACAGCAGCATGCATCCGGCCTCTATGGTCGCGCTTCAGTCATCCATAAATCCAAATATACTCGCAAAACCCGTGCCAATGAGACGAATGTCCGACAAAACCGATACTAATCCTCGCTCAAACATCCCGCAACAATCATCAGCATCATCATCTTCATCAGCATCGCAGCAAGATCTCCCTTTAGGTGAGTTAAACTGATATTTTTAAGACCCTCAAGAAAAGTGCCTGGGAAAACATTGTGGAAAATGAAGAAATTGCTTATAACAAAGCTATTTCTTCATTTTCCATCACATTTTCTACCCAAAAAGAGCAAAAATATTTTGAGGCACCTCAAGAAAAATGTCTGGGAAAAAATTGTGACAAGCAATTTCTTCATTTCCCACAATGTTTTCTACCAAAAAAGTAAAAAAATGTAATATGTCATACTCTTGAAATTGTCGTCTGCATGATCTTTGAATTTGGAATATGGGACAAAATCGATTTTAACCCATTACCACACTATGACTCTTTTTGACTCCATACAAGATAATAGCTGTAGAAAATTTCTTCATTTCCCATGTTGTTTTCTACCCAAAAAAGACCAATAAATGTAAAATTTCAAACTCTTGAAATTGTCGTCTGCACGATCTTTGAATTTGGAATGTTTGACAAAACTGATTCTAACCCTTGCTCAAACATCCTGCAACAAATCAATCATCATCATCAGCAGCATCGCAACATTTAGGTGAGTAAAAGGATATTTATTTATCGAAACAGTCAAGTTGTTGCAACAGAAACAACTTAGATAAGATTATGTGACAATCAACAGGGGTGTAGCTACATTTACACACAAACACATGTGCATACAAATTGGTGCTGTGAGTATGGGTACGGTGCGCAAATGTTGAGCAAATAAGTGGTATTTTACTGGGGGGGGGGGGGGGGGGGGGCTCGCCCTTACCCTCTTTGGGGATGTACCCTAGACCCTCCCCCTTTTAATGGTGAGTAGTCATTATAAATGCCAAGCTACGCCACTGAGTCACTGACCAATCTGGACCCGTGCTTGTCTGAAAGTCAACACAGGTAATCATCATTGTCATCATCATGGGTGTTTTAACCCTTTCCCGGGTGGCAAAATCTAGACCACAGGGTAGGTAAACATACCATCTTGTTTTAGAAGGACTAAATTAATTTGATGAAAATTTTGGCTGGACATAAACGATCAATCCATTTACCGTAGGTTGACCAATTCGCATGATATTTCTTTACAATATTTGTACATATTTGTATGTTCTACAAACTAGCAAACTAGATAGTATTAGTGACTCTTATATTAGATTTACAGCTGGCTTCATAAAGTTTCACAAACAGAACTTTATGATATGGTGTGAAATCTTGTTGCCTGGTCTATTGTAGTAAAAGAGGAAGGGTAGCCACTTTCCCAGACAAGGAAATTGTGAAATTGTGATGGAAAAGGAGATACTGATAATTTTGCTTGTACTTTTAATATTGTCCCAAAATATCTCTGTTAGAGTGGTCAAACCTAAAGATTGTTGATAAAGGGTCAGTTAAAGAGGTCAAAGATTATGGCCTGTCACAAATAGTTCAATATTATGATGATAACCTGTTTTTCATTTTCTTCACTTTAACTCTTTTTACCCATTTTCACACATTGGCTCTTTTTGATGCCCCACTACATAAAGGATTCAGAAAGCATGGTGGAAAATGAAGAAATTCCTTGTGACAAACAATTTCTTCATTTCCCACCATGTTTTCTAACCAGACAGACCAAAAAATGTAAAGTTTCATTCTTTTGAAATTGCTGTCTGCAACATCTTTGAATTTGGACCAGTTTAAAATTTGCAGTCTGGTTATGGGTTAAAGATCTTAAAAGTACCTTTAACCCTTTCCCAAACAAGACTTGGTTTTGATGTCCCTCATAGAAATGGCTTGGGAAAACATTGAAACAAAAGAAGAAACTGCTGATAACCAGCAGTTTCTCCTTTTGTCTCAATATTTTCTGTGCCATATTTTTCAAAAATCCTTTCTTTAATAACATCCATTTTGTCATTTGTGGCAGTTTTTGAAGTGGATCACCCTAAAATTTTGCAGTCTGGTTATGGGTTAAAGATTTTAAAAGTACCTTTAACCCTTTCAGATTGGAATGGTTCCTTTATAGTTTAAGAATGAAATGGTTTACAAATACGTTGATCAAGTAATACAAATTCAAGACAAAAAAAAAAACATTTGGGTTTCAGGACAAGTCAATAACATGTTAAGTTAGTCTATCCTTAATGAGAGTCATGCGATGTCAGAATATTTTTCTGCGACATTGTGAACATTTGATCCTTGAACCAAACCTATTCTGGCGACATTGTATACATTAGACTTAGGAACGTTCCACCACCGAAAGTTAACTATGTCAACCAAATATTTCTGACTCCACAAACCTTATTCAGGGTGGTGTGCCTTAAACTGGGAAAAGTACATGGATAAGTGGACATCGGGTTTGTCTGAGAGAAAAAAAGGTTGAAATGGAGACAAAACTTTAAAGTGATAATTATATTATTTTAATAGCAAAATATATTGATGCAAAAGTAAAATATATTGATGAAAAAGGAGAGAACCCTGGATTTTAAAATTTAGTTTAATACTATATCGCCTTAAAGTCAAGATGGACAACACATCCTGAGAGTTTATGAAAGTTCAGAGGGTCATGTCATGTGAATTAAACGTCTTTAGCAGATGGTGTAACTTTTCTGACCTCTGTATATAACCAAATTTGGTCGTAATGTGTGGTCAACTCACGTGGATAGAAAATAGGTTTGTCTATTAACCTTTGCCAATTGACAAAACATTTTGGGTGGTCAAAATTGAAAGGAGTTGCAGGCAACACAATAATTGATGTAATGTATATGTGATAGCATAGAAAATAATGAGGCAAAAGAAGAAACTGCTGGTTATCAGCAGTTTCTTCTTTTGTCTCAATGTTTTCTCAATCCTTTTTGATTTTGGGCGTCAAAACCTGCTCTTATTTTAGAGATGGTTAAGCGGTAAACATTTGCTAAATGACAAAAATTTTGGGTCGGTCCAAATTGAAAGAATAATGCAGATGACAAAAGAATTGAAGTCAAAATTTAATGTAGAAAATGTGAAGGTGATAGCGTAGAAAAAAGTGATAGAAATGGAGAAATTCTATATTGTTGAATGTTACTATACATGTAGATCTAGCATATTGGAAAACATGACAAGTAAAGATGGCATGATTGCAACCTGAGGACTTGCAATGCAACTGCTTATTGCTGGTTGTTTAACTCTTCCGCTGCCAATGTCGCTAAAAAGCGACTCATAGGAAGACTGCCAATGTCGCCGATCGGCGTCTTTCAAACAATAGCTTAATGAGGTCATTCAAGGTCAAGGGCAAGGTCATATGATCAAACTGCCTGATAAAAAGTGTGCTATTAAGCAAAACAATTTATGTTCAATGATTCCTGAAAGTTTCAGCTTAGTATGATCAAACAACGATTTTTAACTATTCTATAAACTGATAAGCCCTCTTATGAATTTTCCAAAATTTGGCACTGGAAATAGGTTAATTCCAGGAAATTTGGCAGGGAAAGGGTTAATCAAATGTTCATCAAACTGCATGCCGACGATGGTTGTTGTATTCAACAAAATTGTAACTCCTGAGAATAAGTTCTATAGTGACCACCCATATAGGATTTCTAATGAGTACCAACAATACACAAGTATAGGGTCTGAGGGTAAATTAAGCAAGCTTGAACACAAAAATTATCTTATCCGAGGTCTACTTTATGATAATGTGCACTGGTCAATTTTGAGATTAATCCAAATGACATTGAGTTGATAAAATTTAGCCTTGGTCAACTTTTAAAGTGGACAATCTTTCCTCAGTTTTGACCCTTGTCTAAAGTAAATGGGTGCTGCATAATGTAACTTAGAGCCTTTAAGGTAGAATACCCGTAATGATATTTGCTTGATGTCAGAATTATTCAGGCGACATCGAAAACATTCAGCGGTGGAACTTTCCACCGCCAAATTTTTACGATCGCACTGGAATAAGTTTCGATACGTGTAATGACGCAGCTCAAAAAAATCCGACGTCTTATGAATCTCAAAATGGCTACATTGCGGGTATTCTACCTTAAAGGAAAACCTTCACAAAACACTAGGGGGATAGTATAGATTGGGTTTAGGGAGAAGAGGGTGATACTATATTGCTTTTTCTCTTTTCCCCTAATGTTTTCTGTGCAATAGTATACATATTCTCTACTCTCGATTGAGAGACTTACAATGTAGGACCAGTACAAAAATTGTTTCAGACTTGATTAACCCTTTCTGAAACAAGACCATGTCGTATAGAAATGCTTGGGAAAACATTTAGGCAAAAGAAGACTTTTCTCCCCTTGCTTCAATACTTTCGTATTCAAAATTCATTGATATCCATTTTGTTATCTGAAGTTGTTTTCAAATGGGAACAGTTCAAAATTTTGCTGCTTGGGACAGGGTTATATAATGCATGGGAAAACCCTGTACATGGTCAGCCCCTATTTATAATCAAGTATGTGAACTTTGAACTGGTCAGATAAGATAATGTAACAATGTGTGATTACTTCACATACATTGTTTATACAATAGTTCAAAACTATTGTATGTCTATGCATATTTCATATGAACTTACAATAGTTTTGCTATTAACCATCAATGTTGTCGTCCTGCCTATAGTCAATTTCCAGTTTTACACACAATCCTAACATTTAAGAAACCTATTTACCCCTGTGAAAATAGTTCAAGAAAGCATATAAGTTCAAGAACTGTTCTAGAATGTTAAATGGAACTTCTAGAACAGTTCTACAACAGTTCTAGAAGTGCCATTTATTGTTCTAGAACGTGTTCTTGAACTTTTTCCGCAAAGGTAGTGTTCGACCTACTTTTTGGGCCAATGAAATTACAGTATATTTTGAAATTTCGCAGCTATATTTTGGGCAAACGAGACTGTTGGCTAGTTTATGTACACATAGCCAAGCCCCTTCTCCAATGAACCGCTAGCAAGCACTAAGTCAGATAGAGTCTATCTAATACATAGTATGAGGGCATGGGGCAAAGCTAAAAAATAGTTTAATTTTCTCAATTTCTTTAGCAATTTTGAGAAAACATCATGGGTCCTGGCCCCGGTTTCTCGAAAAACTTAGGTACATACTCATGAGAATATGCTCAACTTCAATGGGATACTGTCCAACGTTGGAGGGTATTCGATTGAACTTCACATGGATTTCGTGCGATTTGAGCACGGTGCTCAGATTTGAGTCTGAGAACGTACTTAAGTGTTTTTCGAGAAACCGGGGCCTGATCTAACTGCACGGAGATACAAGGCTTAGCGTTTCAGTATCCATGATGTTCTCAAATGCTATAAGGGCTAATTTGTCCAGTACATGTATTTACGATATATCTTCTTGAACTTTTGAATGAACAATATATTTTTTTTGACCAGAGAAAGTAGTACAAACCCTAAAATGACTCATAAGCACAAAATTATAAATTTCACTTTATATTAATTTTGTCCGCGGCCAATCCTATAAATCTTTGCTTAAGATTCAAAGAAAATGACTGAAAAGGACTCAAATTTTTTGTATCATCTTCTTTGCAATATTGTACATAAATCATTCCTTCATCAGCATTCATTTTGAAACAGTCTGTATCAGCTTGCAGATTGGGATAATCTAAATTTATGTTGTTTGGGAAGGAGTTACAATTGATAAAAGTGTGCAATCAATTATGTGAGCAAGTAATGATAAATTGATAATCATCTTCTATAACTACCTATTATTAGCTATTACATAATCACTGATTGTGCAGTGTTCTCCCCAGCCCAATAAGCTGTATCGGCCCCACTACAGCTTCATGGAAATCAGTGCAATGCCCCTACAGCTTCAAAACTACCCCACAGCTTAATTTCATAAAAAAGGTCACCAAATAAGGGCATTTGTAGATATTCCATGTCAAAAAGTGATAAATAATGCATTCTTATAAAATAAAATGTAATAATTCTGTATAAAAACATTATGGGAAAAGAAGAAATTGCTCAAATTGAGCAATTTCTTCTTTTCCCATTATGTTTTTATTCACTATTATTTGCATGAGCACAATATGTTTCAAGGTTTACCAATGCCACTACGACTTCAAAACATTCTGCGGAGAACCCTGTTGTGTATTGACTGCTGCACTCAATCCCCGGAGGAAAACTGCACTCGGACAGAATGTGGGTTATCAAAATATTGACAGAAAAGGAAAATAAAGAAGACTTAAGATGCTAAGAAAATAATTTTCCTTTTACTGCATAGTCTTTTCTGATCACTTTAACACTAACTATGAATTTTAGCCAGAAAATTACTAGTTTTAATCATGTATAGACACGACATTTGTAAAATGATGCTTAAATCTCAAATTAAGAGCTTAACAAAGTCAGCAAATATTCCAAACTCTGCTCTTTAAATTCTTTGCCATAACAACATCAAATGAAACTAAATAAAATGTAATTGGAAAAAGATTATAACCACAAAAAAGTTGTTTAAGCTGTACAAATGTAGGCAAGGGTTATTTGCAAATGTTATATAATGTTGCAATAATTTCTTTAGCCATTTCTCGTTTATTGAATTAAGGCTGTCTGGGTTAGTGCTAATAATACATAACACTACTTTTCAGCGAAAACCTTGTAACTGCAGCTTTAAACAAGCTGCAGTTACGAGGTTTTTGTTGAAAAGTGACATAACATATTAACATCATGTCGATGAAGGTTTGAGTCCCGTTGGTAGGGCGCAAAATTAATCACCAAATGTTTGCCAACATTGCATAGACCTATTTTGTTGCTGTCAAGGTTTTTTAATTTGTTAATGATTGTTATAACAGGAATTTGGAAAGAGCTGTGTTTGAAGTCGTTAATTTTGTGTGTGTTTTAATACTTTCCAAAACAACATAATGAATAATGACTATTGAAACAGGAGTAAGAAAAGAGCGGGTTTGATGGTGTTGTTAATTTTCTGTGTGTTTGAAATGGTTGAGAAAAAGATGATAAATATCGTCGTTGTAAATTCAAAACCTCGTATCTCGTTTTAGGAAAATTTTAAAGGGGGAGGGAAAAAAGTTTAACAACTTTTCTCAAACTGTATTGTTTTACTTGAAATTTGGACATATTGTTCACAAATGATGTGCCATCAATACTGATCAGTAAAATATCTCAAAACTTGCAAGAATTGCAAGTACTGGGCACACAAGTTTGTACTTTGAAAATCGCAAGGACCGACATACGAGGTTTTGCATTTACACCGACGATATACTAATATGGATTTGTGATTGTGGTTTGGAAATAAGTAAAATAAGCAAATCAATGATACAGTGATACAGATAATTAGAAAAAACTAGTGAGAATATAAGAGATGTTTATTTTTCACCAATTAAATTGGATAGAAGCTACAAGTTTATATTAGTCCTTCTTGTTAACTGCTTTCTCTGAAATGCACCAGTACTCATGCCAAAATGTGTGGGTCAATGAGATGCCAAGAACAACCTCTGCTCCAGGATATAGAACTCAGACCCTATTGGTCATGAAAATGACACTCTTAGAGCATCTCAACCATGGACACCGTAAATTAACCCATTTTCCATACTGACGCCTTTTGACGCCATGCAAAATTTAGGTTTGGAAAGCATTTTGGAAAATGAAGAAATTGCTTGTGACATGCAATTTCTTCATTTCCCACAATGTTTTCTAAACGAAAGCAACAAAACATGTAAAATTCCATGCACTTGAAGTTGTCATCTGTGACATCTTTGAATTTAGAATGGTCCAAATTTTGTTTGTCTGGTAATGGGTTAATATACTTTATTAAGATTCTGTTACTTCTTGTAATTCTTCGTCTTTTTATCTTGGAAGATTTCAAACAATTGATATTTTAAATGAAAATATGTGAGAAAAAAAGAAGGTATTATTATATAAGGAAGTTGAATGAAATTCATATTAAAATAGAAATTATAACCTAAGGCAAATTAACTTAATTTTATTAGTAATCTATTTCAGTACATAGATGAAATAAATTTATTTTCGTTGTTTGGGCAAGTTTTTAAAACACAGATTGATCTCCTTTGATTCCGCTACCATAAAATAGCACAGTACTCATGCAACTTCAGTTCAATGTAAATCATTGGAGCAAACTCTTTGTAGGGGATCAAACAAAACAAAAACAACAAAATTATACTTATAATTGTCCACCCAAATTAACCAGGGACAAATTAATTTTCGTGCGAAAAGTCTGTTAGTTGAGCCTCTTAACAAAACATCGCCAAAGTAGGGTCATTATATTCTGTTTTTATTCGGGAGACAGGGCGGAGCTTAGTAACGGTTCATTCCATTTAAGCTTGGGAAGAAACAGCCTATTGTATTCGCGGTAATTCGTCGGTATTGTTGCAAAACATTATAACTACAGCGTGAATCAATCTGTAGCTACGGGGTTTAATGACAACACATTTTACAATCGCGCATTGTTTCAATTTGAAATATGCTCATGCTCGTGCCGCACGTTTTTTCTCTTCATCAACCAAGGTATCGAGAAGTAAACTCGTCGAATAACCTCTTTACTTAGCCACACCCTGTCAGGTGAATGAAAACAGAATATACATATGCAGATGTCCAGGTTAATCTTGTTGGACAATAACTAGAAATCATACATGATATTGTATAATGAAGTTTCTAACAAAAAATACACCAATCATAGACATATGAAATATTATATTAACCCTTTCTCAAACAAGACCGGGTTTTGACTTCCCTTGTAGAAATGGCTTGGGAAAACATTGATACAAAAGAAGAAATTTTATCAGCATTTTCTGTTTTTGCCTCAATATTTTCTGGACTTATATTGCAGGCAAATCACAGTTTTCTCAATATACTTTTGTCATCTTTGGCAAATTTCAAATTGAACCAACCTAAAATTTGACTGTTTCGGAAATGACAAAACAGGAAAGGCCACAGGTCTCATCTTGGATGTGGTTCTGTGGTCACTTAAGGAAGTTCGGACATGGTCTTATCTGTTTATCTTGACCATTGACCAGAATTTAGACAATATGGTCAGAAGAAATTATGCAAGCTTATTTCTATAGATATGTGCAAAACTGTTGTAAGTTCTTGTAAAAGTACCTGTACTTACAATAGTTTTGTGATAACCCATAGATTTTGTTCTGGCAATTTGAATGAATTGTCGCTTTTCAGTAAAAACCTTGTAACTGCAGCTTTAAACAAGCTGCAGTTACAAGGTTTTTGCTGAAAAGCAAGACTATCTTTTAGATCTATCTGACTTTGATGCAGTTTGAGTAGATCCTCTTTCAAGTAAACTAAACATTTTGCAAGCCAAAAAAGCTTAAAAATTTCTTCATGCTTTATTGAGATTGAAAAAAAAAGAGGCCTGGTCACATACACTATTTTGTGTCCACATCATGGTCAGAGCACATCAAAATTGGTCAATCATGCAGCATGGTTTTGGATGCCATGTGGATTTGATGTGGACGCAGAATTGTATTTGACCAGTCCTTTAAGTAATTTGCATCTTTTCTTTTTCTTCATTTAAGAAGAAGGACTATTTCGTAAGAGACAGCAGTGCATTTGATAGCTTATAAAATTAAGTGATATGATAAACAAATAATGGACAAATAAAAATTCAGGACCATTATACATTGAATTGGATTACATATTTGACAGAAAAAAGTTATAAAAAATGAGTGACATGATTGAGAGATTTCTCGAGTCTACTCGGGGATTTTACACGCCTCAGGGCATGATGGGTAATCAGGATTACACGGTTGGATTAGCGGGTGTACATCAGCTGGATTACGGTAATCCGTACATGTCTCCGCAAATGTGGGGTAAGAAAGCAGACATGGATGTTGTTTTATAATTCACAATAATGCTGCTTTTCAACAAAAACCACGTAACTGCAGCTTAAAACAAGCTGCAGTTACGACTGATTTTAGTTGAAAAGCAACAATTAGATATTCACTTCTGCTTGGATTTGAACGCAGGAATTGTCTGTCCCTGTGGATTATAGGCTCTTCCACATCATTAACGATTTCCTAAATGGCATGATTTTGGGGTGTTTCAGTTTGAATGCCTCTGCAGCAGCCAACAAAATTGATACAGTGGACTGGTTTGACATGACTAATCAATATAGCATCAGAAAGCGTTGCAAGAAAAGAAGTAAAAGCTGAAAACCAGCATTTTCTTTCAATGCTCTCCATGCAAGATGTAAATTAAATTCATAAAGCAACATAATCAGGGTTCTCCGCAGAATATTTTGAAGCCGTAGTGGCATTGGTAAACCTTGAAACACATGGTGTTCATGCAAATAATTTTGAATAAAAACATGATGGGAAGAGAAGAAATTGCTCAATTTGAGCAATTTCTTCTTTTCCCATAATGTTTTTACACAGAATTAGTAGTCTTTAGTTTAAAAGAATGCCCCATTTATCAGTTTTTGGCATGAAATATCTCTAAATATCTCTCTTTGGTGACCATTTTGAAGAAATTAAGCTGTGGGGTACTTCTGAAGCTGTAGTGGCATTACACTGATTTCCATGAAGCTGTAGTGGGGCCGATACAGCTTATTGGGCTGGGGAGAACACTGACATTGAATATGTCGTCTGCAATTTCTTTCACTTTGGACACCACTCAAATATTATGTCATCAAGAAAAGGATTAATTTGAGACTCACTAATGGTTACGATACCTTTAGAATATAAAAGGTTTCAACCTTTTTCAAATAAGACCTGGTTTTTCGCAACCCTAACACAGAAGGCTTGGGAAAAAATAAGACAAAATAAGAAAATGCTAATAATCATCAATTTTTCCCATTCTCTCATTATTTACTGTGCTACAACAAATC
The DNA here is from genome assembly GCA_963680895.1 of Fragum sueziense. NCBI lineage: Eukaryota > Metazoa > Mollusca > Bivalvia > Cardiida > Cardiidae > Fragum > Fragum sueziense. The sequence goes on along the minus strand of OY804600.1, from coordinate 11,400,149 downwards.
CTATCTCTGTCAACTTCGATTCTGTTATCTGCAGCAGCTTTCAAATTGGAACTGTGCAAATTTTCTTTGCCATTTGGGAAAGAATTTAAGTAGACTGGTGATGTAAGATGATTCAATATAAAAAGTTTTGAATATTTAACGGTGGTGATTAATGGAAAAAAATTATGTCATCTTATGGAATTGTTGAATAATCACTAATTCATTACAACAGAGGATTAACCCTTTAGTTTAAAGAGGAAAACCAAGGATGTATCTGCGGTGGATCCAGGATTTCTGTGAGGGGAGTTCGTTTTCCTTGTATTCTTGCACTTTGTACTTGTATTTTATTTTGGGTAAGGAAACACAAAAGATCTTTACCCATTATCACACAGACACACCATTAGAAAACATCATGGAAAATGAAGAAATTGCTTGTTTCTTCATTTCTGACTTTGTTTTCTACACAGAAAGGCCAAAAAATGTAAAATTTTGTTTATTCAGAATTGTCGTCGTATTTATCATCTGAATGTGGACAAGTCTAAAATTTTGCGGTCTGGTAATGGGTTAACTCAATACCACACAGTGAGGCCTTTTGACTCCTTACAAGATAATCATGCTTTGGAAAAGTTGAACATGTTGGAAAATGAAGAAATTGATTTTCACAAGCAATTTCTTCATTTTCCACAATGTTTAACTTTTTTCAAACAATTTTCTATAGAATGTTTTCTTCCCAGAAAGACCAAAATTGTACATGTACATTCACTTGAAATTGTCGTCTGCAATATCTTGGAATTAGGATCAGTCCAAAACATTTTGTGGGAAAGGGTTAACCCATTACCACACAATGACTCTTTTTGACTCCCCAAAAAATAATGGCCCGTTATTGGCCATGGAAAACATCGTAGAAAATGAAGAAATTGCTTGTAACAAGCAATTTCTTCATTTCCCACAATGTTTTACATCCAAAAAGACCTAAAAATTAAACATTCCATTCGCTTGAAATTGTCGTCTGCAGACTCTTTCAATTTTGACTGCCCTAAAATTTTGTCGTTTGGTAATGGGTTAAACCAATATTTTGAATCTACCTTTCAGGTCCCCCACCAGATTCTGGAGGAGGGGCCAGCCCCGCTTTAGCCCGTGCCTTAGCTGCCGTACAGCAGACACAAAAACGTCCAAGAAGTGAGAAAAAACCCATCCCAGATGAACAGAAAGACGGCAAATACTTCGAGAGAAGAAAACGTAATAATAATGCAGCAAAGAAATCCAGGGATGCCAGGAAAGCGCGGGAGGACGAAATCGCGATCCGCGCCAGCTTTTTAGAAAAGGAGAATGCCATTTTGCGTGCTCAAGTTACAACCCTGCGGGAAGAGGCAAATTCTCTGCGACAACTTTTGTTACAGAAAAGGTCACGACATTGACCTTTGTCTTGACCTTGATACAAACTGTTTACCTCTAAAGGTCGTTGCCTTGACATTTGTATTTGACCTTCAACTACCAAAAGCACACAGATAAGCTTCAATACCGCATAGGCTTCAAACAATGCCAAAAATCGTAGCTTTTCAACAAAAACCTCGTTACTGTAGCTTGTATTAAGCTGCAGTTACGTGGTTTTCTTTGAAAAGCAGCAAAATAAACAATCTTAGTACATAAAACCTGTAAAAACCTGAAAAGAAAGCAGAATATGTTTATAAATTTCTGTCTTCCATACTTTTGAATTTAAACAAGTCCTAAAATTGTGTTGTCTGAGAAAGATTTAACCGTTTGAAATTGTTTCAAAGTGGACTTAGTCTTTTAAAAGAAGCTTCATTGAAAAGAAATATTGAAGAAAAAGGAAAAGTCTATCATATCAGCAATGGATCCAGGATTTCTGTGAAAGGGTCCAAGCATTCAATTTGTAGGTTAGTTTGCCTAGTATAACACAATTTTGACATATTTTCTATATGAAAATGAAATAATTAGGCTTCAGACGGGGCTTCATTTGAAACTCCCAAAGCCCCTCTGGATCTGACACTGTCTCCTAATGTGGACTTGGAAAAATTCAATGGCTCAGTGCAAAACAGTTGTAACTGGCTATATGTTTATAGACAGTTACAACCGTTTTGCGCTGAGCCAGAGAAATGATTGTCAAGAAGACTCGAGTCCAGAAAATTCCATGAGAGAAGATCTGTGTGGTTTTGTAGTTGAAGTTGCATTTGAAAACCATTTTACCTCAAAAATGTTCTGAAATTTTGTTTTAGTTCTGTTTTTTTTTGGGTCAAATTGTATTCTTGCATTTTGATGGTTAATTGCATAACTGTTGTAAGAGCATGTTAACTTGCATGCAGTTACAATAGTTTTGCACCAAAACCATGAAAGATTGTTGACAACTATTCTCGCCAGTGATTCTTAACAGTATTTATATATGCAATAACCAAAGAGAAATTGTACCATGTGTACTCACTGGTGGTGAACTTGGCCAAAGCATGGGACCTTTTTTTCGCGATCATAGTATTCCGTCTTTGTTGCTATAAAATATTGTAACTACGGCTTCGATAAAGCCGTAGTTACAAGATTTTATAACAACACAGACGGTTTGTCAATACATATAGGGTAATCGGGTCTATTTTTAGAACAAATGCATTGTTATTAGAAAAACTATCCAATCAGATCTTTAAACTCACATTTAAACGCAAAATATCTGTACCTTGTAGTAGCGAAAACCGTACCTCGCTTTGGCCGAGTTCACCACTAGTGGTACTATGCGGTAAAAAAAATCAGGCCTACTGCTCAACTATTGTACGTATTTATGCTATTCTATGCACTTAACCCTTTCCCGAACAGCAAAAATTTGGTCTGTTCCAATTTGGGAGCTGCTGCAGATGACAAAATAGATGATGGTAAAGATAGGATTCGTGTACAAAATAGTGTAGAAAATATTGAGGCAAAAGGAGAAACTGCTGGTTATCAGCAGTTTCTTCTTTTGTGTCAATGTTTTTCCAAGTCATATCTACCAGAGCCGTCAAAACAAGGTCTTGACATGTTTGGAAAAAGGTTGAAGTAGTTTTGTGCAAACCTGACTTCGAAATTCATAATTATTTTATTGACGGGTAAAAAGGATTGGTGGCATTCTTAGATCTATATCTCATTGTACTTTATGGTGTACTAAATGTTGAAAGTAACAAAATTGTAAGCCTGTTCTAATGATCAAATAAATTGATTCAATGCCGTAAAATTTCAAGGCAAATCTATTAAGTATCACAACATTGGATAATCCTTTGGGAAATAAACCAAATTTTCATTTTGAAGAGCCATCACTCCCTTTTATCTCATTAAACATTGTTAAAAGAAGTACAGTTCGTAAATGTATTCATCATAATTATGCTATATGCTCAATTTGGATCCTCAAATGCAATTTGCAAGTATCTCAGGGATTATGAAAATAACTTTATTCATTTACTTGGAATTATTAATTAGTGTATGTCATGTATGAATTTGCTGATTTTAGTTCCCAATTAATGGTACTATGCTTCCTTGTTTTCTCTCCGAAAATGTTGAAGGATTAGTGCAAAAATAGTGTAAGAGCACAGGGAATTATAACCCCTGCAAAAAGGTGAAATTTTAGTTCAAGAACTGTTCTAGATCATTAAATGGCAGTTCTAGAACTGTTCTAGAACTGCCATTTAATGATCTAGAATGTTCTAGAGCAGTTCTAGAACTAGAAATGTTTTCTTGAACTTTTTTCGCAAGGGGATGTAGTACGGTATTTACATCAGTTTTGCATTTAGTCCTTCATTTGTTTGTTTGCTTCTTTGTGCTATGTTTGAATTTTGTTAAGATTATTTTTTGACATATTTTGTCAAATTGTACATATTTGAAATTTTGTTGCAAAAAAATGCAAACAGATTTTTACCTAAAACTTTTGAAGAAGGAAATCACTCTTTTTCCTTTTCATATCTTAAAAAAACGTAAAGGCAAAAACATGAAATGTTGTATGTTGTTTAAATATATGTTTTCAAAGGCTTTCATGGATTTTTCGCAACATTTTACAGAGAGCTTTTCAGGTAAAATGTATCCTGCAAAAATTATTACCAGTACAAAATTATAAGCAGTAACAATAGTTTTACACTATGACTTTATGCAAATGCAATAATTATTTTGATGCTCCCCGAAAAAAATTTAGGGGAGCATATAGTCGCCATGCTGTCCGTCCTTGTGTCCGTCGGTCCACAGCCAGATCTCAGCCACCCTTGGACCAAATTCAATGAAACTTCACATGTGAACTCCCTGAAATAATCCCTAGAGACCATTCTCTCCGTTTCTTTATTTGAGGCTGCATCATGGAAAAAGGGGCCTTAATGTAAAAATTACTTTTTCTCTAATTTCTCTTCATCCAATGGGCAGAGTTTAATGAAATTTTGTACTTATGTGGTAAATGAAATGTTCTAGACCATATTCTATAAATATTGTGTGTACAAGAAATCTGTCATGGGAAAAGGGGGCTTAATATATGATAATTTTTATTTTGTGACATTATCGGGGAGCATAATCCGTCTATGACGACTCTTGTTTAGCCATATCTATGATAAATTTCTGAAATCAGTTTGCCATGAATTAGTAATGTAACCGAGTGATTTGTCAATTTAGGCATATTTTCACCATTTATTCTAATTTCAAATTTAAGCCCAAAGCAATTGTGCCAAGCCCCGATAGCTTAGTTGGTAACCCATCACCAGATAACAAAATTTTAGACTTGTCCAAATTCAACAATGTTGCGAACAAATGTTTCAAGTGTATACAAAAATCTATGTGATTTGGTCTTTCTAGGGTAGACATCAGTGTTTGAAAAAAAGAAATTGCTTGTGACAAGCAATTTATTAATTTTCCACAATATTTTCTCAAGTTTTTATCTTGTAACGTTTCAAAATGCATCATTAATATGTGGGAATGGGTTAAATTCCACACCAAACCAATATCAACATTTCACAATTGGCCACATAGAAGTCTTCTCTTTGCAACAAGAACAGCAATTTTATAGAATTGATGGTGAATTTGTGCCTTTCCATGAGTTAGGTCTAGCGCAGTAGCTAATGTACATGTATTACTGTATTTTGTAGTCATTATCTTTTACAGAAATGTATTTTCTTTATATATCAGAATATCTTCAGAGGGATAAGCTGTTGGAACCATTTTTTTGCTCTATATTCCGTTTACATATGAGCATGGATCTATGTCAGTTGTTGTCTATGACACCCAGTGTGTCACTTTCAACTTCAAATAAATAGAAGTTTCAAGAAAAAACATTTATAATGAAGAAAATAGAATCATTATATTGATAACATAGACAACTTTAGGTAAAAAACAAATGCTTATAGTACATTGTTTTAATCATTTTCCTTCCTGTTATATAGCCAACCATTACTAACCCAATTTTTAAAATAAAGAAAAAATATGTCATAAAATTTATGCAAGTTTAAAAGTATTAGAATAAAATGAAAATACATTTCTGTAAAACATTCATTATCAGTAACACTTTACAAGGCAACTTAAGTTTTCAACTCTATGAATAGGAGAAAAGTAGAAAAAACCAGCATTTCTCCTTCGCCAATAATGTCATGGAAATTGTAAAGTTGTCTTGTAAAGTGTTATTAAAAAATCATAATGTTACATTTATCATTAAATCGTAATAAATATTACATTTATGCAAATATACCTCATTAATACGGGTACTCAGGAATCATGATATTGTAGAAATTTGTTGTTGAAATGCTTTTTAACTTCACTTTTTGCAGAAAAGGGAGTCTTAAATTCCTTTCACCCAAGTGTTGGCTAAATGAATTAATATGAATATATCCAAAGTTTGAATTGTTTCTGGATATGTTTAAGGTAGAAGACCCATAATTAGCACCAAAGAGCCAGCTACGAAATTTAAAAAATACCAGTAATTCCTAAACTGTGTTACATTTCCATTCCAAATATAAACATAAGCATTTTGTACGGTTTAGAATTTTGAATTCATACATACTTATAAAAATATTTGACAAAAATATTCAAAATTACCTACTTGCATAATGAATAAAGAGTAAAATGATATTTGTAAATTATTTTCTTCTTGAAGCATAATCTTGAAATCCGGCATGTTGAATCAACTTATGTGAAGTGTATTTACAAGTGTGTGTAATTTGATGCATTTCGTATGGCTAGAAAGTTGTGTTTATCATTATGGGTCTTATACCTTAAACACTCTTATATCCAGTTTTGTTGAAAATCTTGTTTTGGAAATGATTTACACATTCCCTTATAATGACGCCTTTTAAAGCAGTAAAATATAAGCTTTGGAAAACATTGTGGAAAATGAAGAAATAGCTTGAGATAGCACTTTCTTCATTACCCACAATGCTTTTGTAGCCAGGTAGACCAATAAATGTGAAATTTCATTCACTTGAAATTGTCATCTGCAACATAAGATTATTTGAAGTTGGACAATACTGAAATTTTGTTGTCTGGTAATTGGTTAATATTGTTTTATGCTTGCAAAAGTGGCCAGAATACCGCTGCTTTTCAACGAAAAGCTCGTAACTGCAGCTTGTTTTCATTGAAAAGCTACATTATTAACCCTTTCCCAAACAAGCCCTGGTTTTGATGTCTTTGATAGAATAGGCTTGGGAAAACATTGAGACAAAAGAAGAAACTGCTGATAACCAGCAGTTTCTCCTTTTGTCTCAATATTTTCTATCCCATATTTTACACAATTGCTATCCTTAATACTTCCATTTGTCATTTGTGGCAATTTTTGAAGTGGATCACCCTAAAATTTTGTCGTTTGGGAAAGCATTAAACGGTCAGCAAGACAAGGGTCAAGATAAAACATTAGGCGTAAAAAGTGAAGCAGGTTCTCCATTGATAGCTCTTGTTATTTTGCCAGTAATTTGTTAATGTATTTGTGAACTTTTTTAGCTCAACTTTGCACATCTTGTGCTATTCATCATAGTGGTTGAAATAAGTGAACTTGTACAGTTTGCTCAAGGAACTGTAAAAGAATACTGTTGAAAATGTTGTTAAACCAAAACAAACAGTTGATATCTTTAGCAGAAAAAAAGATGTTTGTAAAGTCAAAATTTGTTTACAATATAGTGCAGAAAATACTAAGGTAAAAGGAGAAATTACTGATTATCAGCATTTTCATCTTTTCTCTCAATGTCTTCTCCAACTATTTCTAATAGGGATGTCAAAATCAGAATTTTCTCTACTTATTTGAATTTTTCACAGAATTGTGTAATAGCGTTATTATTGTGTACATTGCATTAATCATTAATTTTTGTGCTTTTTTGGCATGAACTTGGCAGGGATTTCAATTTTGAATAATCCATAGATTTTGGAAAATAATGCCTTTGTTTTAGTGTGTGTTACTGATTTTAATCATGAAAGATTACATAAATATTTTAAAATTGAACTATTTTGTCAGGCTTTTGATTTCTTCTCCTTACCCCCCCGCTTAAGTTATAATACCCGTAATGTCGCCATTTTGAGATTCATAAATCATCGGCTCTTTTCAAGCGGCGTCGTTACGTATCCGAACCTATTCAGGCGCTGTCGTAAACATTGGGTGGTGACGAGTTCCACTGCCGAATGTTTTCGATCGTGCCAGAATGATTCCAACATTGTGCTGATCTCAATAGGGATGGACTACCTTATTTAACCCATTACCCTACATTGACGCCTTTTGACTCCCCAAATGAAAAAGGCTTTGGAAAACATCGTGGAAAATGAAGAAATTGCTTGTTACAAGCAATTTCTTCATTTACCACAATGTATTACCCAAAATGGAAAGATTTTTAAAATTTCATCAACTTGAAATATTCGTCTGCAAAAATCTTTGAATGTGGACCAACCCAAAATTTTGTTGTTTTGTAAAGGGTTAACTCCAGTGTTAGGGATGAGAATTATCCCTTTCCTGAACAAGGTAATTTTAAGGTGGTCAAATTGAAAAGCTGCTGCAGACAGCATTATGAGACGTTGGTGAAGATCAGGTATGAACACAAAAATGGCATAGAAAATTTTGAGACAAGAGGAGAAAATACTGGTTACCAGCATTATCTTCTTTTGCTCCAATGATTTCCCAAGCCTTTTCTGGTAGACCTCTGCCTTTGGTGGAATGCAATCTGCTGCTCCCTTACGGTTAACCCATTACCAAACGACAAAATTGTCAACTTATCTAAATTCAAAGATGATGCAGACAACAATTTTAAGTGAATGAAATAGTATATTTTTAGCTCGACTTTTCGAAGAAAATTAGAGCTTATACTGTCACCTGGGCGTCGGCGTTGCAACAAAGGTTAAAGTTTTTTCAAACATCAATAACTTCCATACTATCAAAGGGATTCAACCAAAACTTGGAATACTTATTCAACATCACACCCTCTACCTTACTACCAGGGCCCATGACCCTGGCTCCACTATATTTGGAGTTATGCCCCCCTTTATACTAAACAACTAAGAAAGTCGAGCGCGCTGTCTTCGGACAGCTCTTGTTTTGTACAGAAAATATTGTGGGAAATGAAGAAATTGCTTGTCACAAGCAATTTCTTCATTTGCCACGATGTTTTCTGTAGCCATTTTCTTGTGGGGAGTCAAAAAAGAGTCACTGTGTGGTGATTGGTTAATACAGGTTGTGAACTATCTATTTGAGGACAACATGGATCAAGATCAGACTGCACCTGAATCCTTATTGATCTCAAATGCCTCATAGAACCTTTTTCGATTGGATTCAATGGAGCTTTACGTCCCACTCAACAGCTAAGGGCATATGGAGACGGAACCTCAGTGTAAAGTCTCATCCCAAAGACTGGAGAGGCGGGGATCGAACCAGCGATCCCCTTGTTTCAAGTCCAGCGCGTTACTACTACACCACCTCTGCCCCTGGAACCTTTTTCCAAATCCCAGCTCCTGTAAGAGCCTGAATTCTGACCAATCTCAAACACATGTTTGGGAAAGGGTTGACAAAGGAACATAGCCATTTCACCATTGACTTCTTTCCACTTGAAGACCTCTTTCCATGACAATTTGATTGAATGTTGTCTCTGTCATATTGTGGGCCGCAGCCTTAGCGCAGTTGGTAGCGCATCTGACCCTCATTCGAGAGGTCCCGGGTTCGATACACGGCTGCTGCTAATACCCTTTCTGACAAAATTGTCACCCACCAATGGGTTTGAAATCGTCAACCTAAGTGGGCGAGCAGCTGGAGGCTCAGTAAGGGTGTTGTGGTAGTACTGATTTGAGAAAGAACAAAATATTGTGGGAAATGAAGAAATTGCTTGTCACAAGCAATTTCTTCATTTGCCACGATGTTTTCCATAGCCATTTTCTTGTGGGGAGTCAAAGAGTCATTGTGTGGTAATTGGTTAATACAGGTTGTGAACTATCTATATGAGGACAACATGGATCCAGGGTTGCCACAGGTCAGAGGAAATAAAATTCCCTGACATTTCCCTGACATAATTGGAAAATTCCCTGACATGTTTCGTCACGGCAATTTCGTGGTAACTCACGATGCTTCGAGACAATTTTAAAAGGCGATGTTGAAAGAATTAATTTTATGGCGCTGCATCTATTTCTTTTCACAATTCCCTGACAATTCCCTGACATTTGCCCATATTTTCAAATTTCCCTGACAGTTAACAAAATTCCCTGACCTTGAAAAAATTTAAATTTCCCGGACTTTTCCCTGACGCGTGGCAACCCTGGGATCAAGATCAGACTGTGTCTGGATCCTTATGGATCTCAAATGCCTCATGGAACCTTTTACGAAATCTCAGCTTCTGTAAGAGCCTGAATTCTGACCAATCTGAAACACTTGTTTGGGAAAGGGTTGACTAAGAAACATTGACATCTTTCCACTTGAAGACTTCTTTCCAAGACAAGTTTAATTGAATGTTGTCTCAGTCATATTGTGGCTGTTGGAGCTCCTAACCATGGATTCTTGTTGTTTCTCTCCTTTCCGAGCCTTGAGGCTACTCTTCCTCAAAGGTTAATGGTAATCCACCCATTGATGAGCGACAAATGTTATGTAACGTTAAAAGAAGAGATTGGAAGAAATCAGACTGGACAGGACTAACCCATTACCACACAGCAACGCCTTTTGATACTCAGCAAAGAGAAAGGCTTTGTAAAACATTGTGGTAAATGAATAAATTGTGACAAGCAATTTCCTCATTTCCCACTGTTTTCTTTCCAGAAAGACCCAAAACTGTAAAATTTCATTCATTTGAAATTGTCATCTGAAACAACCTTGAATTTGAATCAGACTAAAATTGTAAAGTCTGGTCATGTATTGAAGACTTCTTTCGATGACAAGTTTGATTGAATGTTGTCTGTCATATTGTGGCTGCTGGAGCTCCTAACCATGGATTCCTGTCAGTTCTCTCACCAGAAGTACATCCTTTTCAAGCCTTCTGCTACTCTCCCAAATAAGTTTACCATTATCCACGGTCATATTGTACAGCTGGAGCACCTAACCAAGGATTTCTGTTGTTTCTCATACCAGTACTACCACAACACCCTTCCCAAGCCTCCAGCTGCTCGCCCACATAGTTTAACGATATCAAACCATTGGTGATGGTAGAAAAATGTCAGAAGAAGAAATCACATACTAGACATGATTAACCCTTTCCCAAACAGCAACATTTCGGAATGTTCCCATTTTAAAGCTATTCCATATGACAAAATGGATGTTGAATTTGATAAAGACAGGATATGTGTACAATATAGCAAGGAAACTATTGAGGCAAAAGAAGAAACTGCTGATTATCAGCAGTTTCTTCTTTTGTCTCAATGTTTTCCCATACCATTCCTATTACTGACATCAAAACGCGGTCTTGTTTGGGAAAGGGTTAAAGGTGAGCAATGCAGTCACACACATGAAGGACAGAGATTTTGTTGAGCTGAGCCCAGATAGCTCAGTCGCTAGCATCCAAATCTGTCAATCCAGAGATCGTGATTTAAAATCCCTGCTCAACCAGTATCCATTCTGATATTTGACGGTCATTTTGCCAATGGGTGTGAATCATGTGTGAGAGAGCAGCTGGAGGCTCAGTTTGGATATTGTGGTGGTCCTGGTGAGTGCAATACCAGGAATCCATGGTTAGGTGCTCCAGCCTCCCCAATGTGACCATGGATATCAAAAACTGTAATAAACCCCAATAAATTCAAGAGAACTGCTTGATAGGTCATTTGCAGCGCCCGAACTGCCATCACCATGGGGCAAGTAACGAAGCAGGGATCAAACGATAGACCTCTTATTTGAGAGTCCAATGCATTACCAACTTTGCTATGGCTGCTGCCTCAAGCATGTCAAGTCCTAGTCCTTAATCCTTGCCCAAACAAGACATGGTAATCTTGAGAAAAGATTGAGGCAAAAGAAAATGTTTTTATGCAGCATTTTCTTCTTTTGCCATGTCTTCTATGCAAATTGTACAAAAATCATATCCTTACGAACATCCGTTTTGTTTCCTGAAGAAGGCTTCAAAATTTGACCAGTGTTAAATCCTTTCCTGTACAAGACCAGGGCCGTGTTTTACTAACATAGATTTTTGCAAAAACCTTGTAACAACACATCTGATTGAAAGAGAAATAATAACAGTAATTATTCGGCCAATCAGATTTGTTGTTGTTTTAAAAATGTTCATAAGTTTGTTAGTAAAACGCAGCCCTGGTTTTGACATCCCTAAAGCCTCTCTTACAACCCGTCGTGCGTCCTTTTAAATCGTACGTTTTTAAACGCTGCAAAATCGCACGATTTATAAAGACGCACGACGGGTTGTAAGAGCGCCTCATAAGAATTGTCCGGTCAATTCTTTACTGCGTGCAGTCTGCGTCGTGGTTGCGTCCACAAAAATCGTACGTTGCACGTGCGTGCATCGCACGACTTAAGACGCAGACCGCACGCAGGAGCACGTACGACCGGTTGTAAGAGAGGCTTAAGATAAAGGCGTGAAACAAGAGGACCATGATGGTCCTATATCGCTCACCTGAACCTAAATGATATGAGCAACACTTTTGTTCAATTCAATTAATATTTATTACTTTAAGACTGAAAAATAACTTAATAATATGGTCAATAAGGTTGTGAAAATCTAACTCATCTGAGATCTAAATTATGGTGCCAAACATTGTAGGCCTACAGGGCTCCAGATAAGAGGGGGTGGTGACTTTTCAAACTGCAATAATGCTGTCAGTGATCATCAAACCCTATGTTGTAGGTACTCATTTGTATCGTCTCGTCGAGACGATTCAAATGAGTACCCATAACATAGGATTTGAATTCAAAAAAACAATGTTAGTATGTCTTCACATCCACTTATCTTTAGCCCTGATTGTATCCAAGTTTTGTCTTGATTGATAAATAATTGTAGATTCTAGAGTATAAACAAGGTCGAAACCAGCTGAAAATGGCAATTTTGTCAAATTCAAGGGCACATAACTCTCAACATTCTCATCAGATCAGACTGAAAATCAAACTCATCCAAGATCTTATAGTCCCCAACATTGTGTGCAAGTTTTGTCTTGATTGATAAATAATTGTAGATTCTAGAGTATAAACAAAGTCAAAAACAGCCAAAAACTGCAATTTTATCAAATTCAAGAGCACATTACTCTTGACTTTCTAATCAGATCAAACTGAAAATCGAAGTTACCTGAGATCTTATAGTCTCCAACATTGTGTCCAAGATTTGTCTTGATTGGTCAATAATTGTAGATTCTAGTGTGTAAATAAAGTCGAAAACAGTAAAAAACAGCAGTTTTGTCTAATTCAAGGGCACATAACTCTTGACTTTCTGATTAGATCAGACTGAAAATCAAACAAATACCAGATCTTATGGTCCAAAACATTGTGTCCAAGTTTTGTCTTGATTGTATAATAATTGTAGATTCTAGAGTGTAAAAAAGGTTGAAAACAGCCGAAAATGGCAATTTTGTCAAATTCAAGGGCACATAACTCTTGACTTTCAGATCAGATCAGACTGAAAATCAAACTCATCTGAGATCTTATAGTCCCCAACATTGTGTCCAAGTTTTGTCTTGATTGACCCTTTCCCACACATTGGCGCTTTTGGATGCCCCACAAAATAAAGGCTTTAGAAAACATTGTGACAAGCAATTTCTTCATTACCCACAATGTTTCCTACCAAGAAAGACCAAAAAATGTTAAATTTTGTGCAATGGAACTTATCGTCTGCAACACCTATGATTTTGGACTAGGCTAAAATTTTGTTGTTTGATAATAGGATTCTAGAGTGCAAATCTATTTATATCCTCTCTCAAACTAGATAACTCTACTTATACGGAAGAAAAGTAGTGTCAGAGTTCCTTCCCTTAGATTAACTCTTTTTTGAATACAGCAAAAAAGAGGCAATTTTGCCAAATTCAAGGGCACATTACTCTCATCTTTCTGGTCAGATCAGACTGAAAATTGACCTCATCCAAGATCTTATGGTCTCCAACATTATGTCCAAGTTTTGTCTTGATTGATCAATAATTGTAGATCTATGCTAGAGTGTAAACAAACTTAAAAACAGCATTTTTTGACATTCAAGGGCAGATAACTCCGCACTTTCTGGTCCGATCAGGCCCATAATCGAACTTGTCCAAGAACTTATGATCGTACTTGTTTTGGCCAAGTTTGATCAAGATTGAGTAACTTTTGTGGATGCTAGAGTGTAAACACCCCAAATGTTGACAGACGGACGGACACCGGACAAAAAGTGACCACAATAACTCACCTCGAGCACTTCGTGCTCAGGTGAGCTAAAAACATTGAAGCAAAAGAAGAAAATGCTGGTGACCAGCATTTTCTCCTTTTGCCTCAATATTTTTTGTGCTATAATTGCCTGAATCCAATTTTATCAACACTCATTTTGTCTTTAGAAGCAGCAGTCAAATTGGGCCATCCTAAACTTTGTCGTTTCCAAATGTCTTATGGACGATAAAACCAGGTGTGTTCTTTAGAGCGAGATTTCTCAAGATATCTTGAGATTTCTGAAGATGTTTTAGGATAAAGCGTTCTTTAGAGCAAGATTTTTAAGACACTCAATAGGAGGAGCCTTTACCCTATATTTCATGCGGAACCCCTCGGTTAAACTCTGTAGAAACAATATAAAAGAGAATTGACCGAGTTGTTCTGAATGCTCCATGGTACCATGGTAATGCTCCATACTTCATACAAATGATGTCATCATGACGCCATTTCTATGAAGTATGGAGCATTTGGAACACCTCCGTCAGAATCTAGATCTTAAACAAGAGCTTCGTAGAGCAGCGCATATACGCCCAAGAGGGGCTTGTCAGTAAAATTGGCCATTTTTTCGATTCAAGGGCAGATAATTAAAACATGAAAAGTTATCAAAATTTTGTTCGCACAATAAAACACCAGAGATTCATTGTGGCTAGTTTGATTAAATTCTGGTTGAAACTGTAGAAGTTGCACACAGGAGAAAATGGACATTTTTGAGAAAATGGGCATTTTTTCTTAAATTCAAGGGCAGATAATTCAAGAACGAAAACAGTTATGTAAATTCCGTAAGCGGTATGCACAACTAGACACCATGGAGATTCATTGTGGCAAGTTTGATCAAATTCTGATCAAAACTGTAGGAGGAGTTGCGCACACAAGAAAATGGGCATTTTTTTAATTCAAGGGCAGATAATTCAAGAACGAAAAGGGTTAATTAAATTCCGTAAGCGGGATGCACAACTAGACACCATTGAGATTCATTGTGGCAAGTTTGATTGAATTCCCATCAAAACTGTAGGAGGAGTTGCGCACACAAGAAATTGCTAACGGACGGACGGACGGACAGACGGACGGACGGACAGACAGACGAGCGGGGCCATAACATAATACGACCCTTCGGGCGTAGAAAAATGTTTAATCTAAAAAATGTCTTACAGAATCTTAAAAATCTCGCTCTAAAGAAGTTAAAGAACGCACCTCAGGTCTTGTGTGGGAAAAGGAAAAAACAATCAACACAAAACAATATATCGTAATGAACTTTTTTATTTGGCGATAATAATTGTAATTAAAAATTAAAATCTTTGGTTCATTGCATAAATCATGGTAAATAATACTATAAACTAAATAAAACTTGACTGTTAAAATATGCATGGAAGGCAAGTTTGATATGTCTATTTTATAGTTAATCCAGTTTTGATAATTGTCAAAGCTAATAACCTACTATTCCTGATACTGTGATACTCAGAATCATTCCTTAGATGCAAAATGTATGTAAAATATGATATCCATCGAATCTTGATTCAAGAAAATATTTACCTTTTCCTAAACATGAACAGGTTTTGATGCTCCTAACAGAAAAGGAATTGGAAGATATTGAGACGAAAGAAGAAAATGCTGATGACCAGCATTTTCTCCTTTTGTCTCAGTATTTTTCTGAGCTATAATGTACACAAATAACATAGGCATAAATTTAATTACTTTTTGTAAACTTTCAATTTGTTGTCTGCAACATATTTCAAATTGGAATCGTCCATCTTTTTCGCCATTTGGAAGACACAGTTTTAGGGTGGTCCTATTTAAAAGCTGCTGCAGATGACAAAATTGATATTAAAAAAGAAGGGATTTCTGTACTATATAGCACAGAAAATATTGAGACAAAAGGAGAAACTGCTGGTTATCAGCAGTTTCTTCTTTTGTCTCAATGTTTTCCAAAACATTTTCTGTAATGGACGTCAAAACCAGGTCTTGTTTGGGAAAGGGTTAAAAAGAATGCAAATTCTGGAATGTATATGAAGTACTTAATACAGTCATGCAAATTTGTCTACTGGCAATAATTTTCACCTTGCTATGAATCTTTAACCTTATGGCACGATTATGGAAAGCTCTAAAACAGTATACCTTTCATGCTACCTTATTTATTGCACCGTTTTCTATCTGACAGACATTAAGGACTTGTGCAATCTTAGGCTGCCTAAGGTAGTCCACCCTCATGTTTACATTGACCCAATAGGCACTGATACGTAATGAATGATAATGACGATGCACGAAAAACTTTGATGTCGCATGAATCTCATTAGGAGTGGACTACTCTAACAACCCTGTTGTTAATTTGTGTAAACACAAAGTAGTACATGTATTGAGATTGACAACCAGTCTAAGCGCAAGTTCTAAAAAGCTTCCAGTTAGAAAATGGTACCGTATAAAATGTAGCATGAAAGGGTCTTTTACATGTATATCACTTTGATACATGTTTTACAGAGAAGCAAATAATGAAAATAAATCGTCGGTGTAAATGCAAAACCTCGTATGTCGATTCTCACGATTTTCAAAGTACAAACTTGTGTGTCCAGTTTAGACAATTCTCGCAGGTTTAGAGATATTTATACCGATCAGTATCAATGATACATTATTTATGAACAATATGTCCAAATTTCAAGTGAAACATTTCAGTTTGGGAAAAGATATTACACTTTTTCCCCTCCCCTTTAAAATTTTCCAAAAACGAGATACGAGCTTTTGCATTTACAACGATGAAATACATGTATAATACTTTTGACGAATAAAATACTGATTATTACAAACTTATTTGCTAAGTTTTACAAAACTTTCAACCCTTTTATAAAACAATCGCCTAATTGAACAAAAACATTTAAACTGAACATGTTGCTTTTCATCTTGGTATAGCTATCAATAAATGACCTGGCAGAGCATCTCTAGCTAATAGCTAGAGATGCTCTGTCAGGTCATTTATTGAGAGCTATAACAGAAATTTTAATGTATCTTGAAAATTTTGTCCCTTTTCATTTGGAGATATCAAAAACTTCATGAAGCAGAAATAGGAAGGAAGTATTGAAACATTGTAGTCTCTTGAGTTACATTATATAGAGGATAATCATTTGTTTCAGTGTAAGATCAATTCATATTTCATTGAGTGAACAACAAAAGCTTTATTTTCACGAGTGGCTTCACCACTCGTGAAAATGTAGCTTTCTTTGTTCATGAAATGAAATACCAATCAATCTTACTCGACAATTATCATAAAACAATATTATATTATCGAAAACAATTATTCTATTTCTTTAATGCAAAAATTAGACAAAATTAAAAAAAATCATGACAAATTTTCTATAAGCGCGTCTTTTAGCATGTGACTGTTATGAAACGCTTATGATGACCTCACTTATTTGGCCCTGCTTAGATAATGTCAGATAGGGTGAAATGAACAAAAGCGGGGCAAAAGTTTTTTTTATAATTTTACTGGCTAGGCGGTGAGTTTATCAAATGATAATCAACCATTATTTCTCGGTAATCCACCTAAAAGCATTAAAGAAGATGATGCCATTATCATAATCTCATTTTAAAATACCTATTCTAAATTAATACTGCACTATAACATGGACCTCTTGCTAAAATCACAGTGGCTTATGGAATTTTTCACAACAAATGAAATCACAATTTGTAATGTAAAAATATAACTTTGCATAAATAAGGAAATATAATGTTAAATGATATGAGGCCTTTTCTGATGACCTTAAAATGCCAACTTAAAGTAATTCCTTTCCCACACAATGATCATATTTGAGAAAAGAAAGAAAATGCTGATTACCAGCATTTTACCCTATTCCTCAATATTTTCCACACTATAAAATAGATTTTATATACTGGGTAAAGACAATTTGATTATTTTTTTCCTCTGCAACTCAAAGTTTTGGAGAGGTCCAAATTTTGTCATTAGGGAAAGGATTACAAAATTTGGTTTGTAATTCAAAATGCAGATAACATTTTTTGGACAATCTGAACATTATTTTCTAAATATTTGAACCCAGAAACTAAAACTATTTTCTTTCTTTTTTTGTAAAGTATTTTTTCATTTATAACAAGAACAGTCTTAACAATGAAATCTTAAAACATTTTGATGGGATAAAGCAAAACTATTGTAAGCAAATTTGACACTTTGGAAAACATTGAGGCATTAGAAGAAAATGCTGATATTCAGCTTTTTCTCCTTTTGCATCAATATTTTCTGTGTTGCAATTGGCGCGATTCTTGGCTCCACTACAGCTTCATGTGAATTAGAGTTACAATGCCCCTACAGCTTCAAAAGTGCCCCACAGCTTAATTTCTCCAAAATTTCCCTAAATAGAGGCAATTTCATGTCCAAAACTGATATATAATGCATTTCTATTTTTGTAAATGTAATAATTGGTTGTAAAAACATTATGGGAAAAGAAGAAATTGCTCATTTTGAGCAATTCTTTTCCCATGATGTTTATATTCATTATCATTTGAATAACCACTGCATTTCAAGGTTTATCAATACTTAAATAATTTGCCATTACAGCTTAAAATTGTTCAGCGGAGAACCCTGCATTTAGGTCGGCATCATTCATCTTTTCTCCAGCTCTTACATACAATAATTTTACATTCATTCATCAATTAAATTTTGAACTAAAGACATGGAATGTACATTAATATCCAATTCCGGCTAAATATTTGGAATATTTATCCAAGGCTTCTCGTAGCGGACCACCATTTGTTGATTCACCTATTCCAATAATAACACCCGATTTAAACTTTGATACAGTACATACTCGCTTCTTTTCCGCGGCACCGATTTCTACTAACGTAATAAGGCCATCATCCGGTGGAGCGATTCCCATGAATTTGCTTCCGCATACTTTGATGTTACTTCTATCGGCGTTTGGATCGGAGACAATTGCGACTAATTTTGAAACTTCTTGTTGGGTGGGTTTGAATTCTGCGCTCGAAGCCCATGGGTTTCCGTCGAGGCCGAACAGTCCGGCACTAGTGACTGCCGGATACTTGAGTAGATGATTTACATGCGAGTCCCAACCTGACATCTTGAGATCTGTGAAATGTATAAAACATGTATTGAATAAGAAGATAACAATATTGTAGGGGCATCAAAAAGCATCCTTATGTGGAATATAGTAAACAACATGTGTTCCCATAGAGGCCAAATAGTCCGGCGCTTGTGACTGCCGGATACTTAAGTAGATGGTTTACATGAGAGTCCCAACCTGACAACTCTGGAGATCTGTGAAATGTAGAAAACATGATTGTGTTCAATAAGATTTTTTTCAAAACAGTTGTTTCTTTAAACATATTCCCACATAATGATACTTTTTGATGCCCTACCAGATAAAAACTTTGGAAAACATTTTGGGAAATGAAGATATTGCTTGTAACAAGCAATATCTTCATTTTCCAAAATGTTTTGTGCTAAGAAAGACCACAAACTGTAAAATTTCATTCACTCAAAATTGCCTGTTACATCTTTGAACCTGGATTAGTCTTCAAATTTGGCCATCCAGTCAGTAATACGTTTAAGAAAGAGTTCCAGCAATAGCTGCTATAGCTTAACCCTTTCCCAAACAAGACCTGGTTTTGACTTCCCTTACAGGAAAGCCAAAATGGGAAAACATTGAGACAAAGGAACAAAATGCTAACAGTCAGTGTTTTCTCCTTTAAAATTTGTCTATATATCTTCCAGGCTATAATATAAACAATTTTACTTTCATAAAATACTAATTTTGTTGTCTGCATCAATTTAAATAATTGAATAACTGTTTTGGCGTTAAGTTTCAATCTTACAGACAGACAGACAATGGTAAAACAATATGCCATCAATCTTTCCATACAGGGGCATAAAGAAGATGAGTTTGTAAAACTGCTTTCTTTTACAAAATGGCCTGAACATATTTTGAACTTGCCAGATGACCTTTACTTTGGTAGCTATGCTTTGGACAAGATTTTAATGGCGCACAGACAGACAATCAGAAAAATCCATATATTGGAGGTACTAAAAATAAAATAAATGTTGAACTATACTTTAGAAAGATGACAGGGTAATCTATCCATGCAGTAGATAGCATAAAACATGGATTTACTTACCACAAATATCTAACTTCCAAACTCCCCTGTTTTTGGTTTAATTAAATGTAATTAACCCTCTCCCAAACAAGATTTTGACGTCCCTAATAGAATAGGCTTGGGAAAACATTGAAACAAAAGAAGAAACTGCTGATAACCAGCAGTTTCTCCTTTTGTCTCAATATTTTCTCAATCATATTCTACACAAATCCTTTAATAACATCAATTTTGTCATTTGTGGCAGTTTTTGAAGTGGATAACCCTAAAATTTTGTTGTTTGGGAAAGGGTTAATTAATCTGAGCCACCAGCTGCTCGTCTCACATGGACCATTTTGAAAACCTCAAATTCATGAAAATATTCAAGATACTTTTCAAGGCAGCAACAAACAAAATTAGCCTACTTGATTGATAGGGGTTTCACCCATTACCAAAGACAAAATTTTACGGCGGTCAAAATTGTAAGATTATGCAGACGACAATTTCAAGTGAAAAGAATTCTTAATTTTTAGGTCTTTTTGGGTGGAAAACATTGTGGAAAATGAAGAAATTGCTTGTCACAAGCAATTTCTTCATTTTCCTCGATGTTTTCCCGGCCATTATTTTATAGGGAGTCAAAAAGAGTCATTGTGTGGCAATGGGTTAATGCCTCTTTCAGTTGCTATGGTCATAATTGAGGTGGCTGGAGCACTTAATCATTAATTCCTGCTATTTTCTCACCAGCTCAATAACAATATCAAAACCCAGCCTCCAGCTGCTCTCCCACATAGATGATTAACACACTTTGGTGAGAGATAAATGACTTTTGCTAAATGTCAGGATGGATGTTGAATGAGCCAGGTTCTGCACACAAAATGCAGACAGTCAGAATGTATTCTTAAATGCCTGACGGATTTGATTCAGCAAACTATGAAAAGACCGCATATTTTAGACTTGTCCAAATTCACTGAAGTTGCAGATGTCAATTTCATGTGAATACAATTTTGAACATTAGTCTTTCTGGGTGGAAATCATTGTTAGAAAAGAAGAAAAAGCCTGTAAAAAGCAATTTCTTCATTTCCCACAATGTATTCTCAAGCATTAATCGTGCGGGGCATCAAAATGTATGATCTGGAAATGGGAATGAGTTCAGTAATGACTTGGAACAGGCACAGCTGCCAGTCTTCACAAGGGACAATACCCTATCCAGGAGTTTAGTCAGAAACTAAGACCAAATTCATGACACAATGATTTCATTTATTCTCTGAATTACACATGAAACAAACTGGTGTATATGAATTAACAATGAACAGTAAAAGCATTAATAGTAAAGCACATTGAAGTAAATTCTTACTCAAAGATAAAATATCAAAGGGACATAACTCTTAATGTTTCACACCAAACTACACTCCAGTTGCTTCCCTTGAATAAACTTCAGTCTGAAAGTTGTGTAACATGGAAATGTACACCTTAGTGTAGTTATGTTTGAAATATGCATTTGTAATTCCATGGTAATTTTGCACAGACAAACAAACAGATGGATAGGAGTTCTTGTAACGTCATAATGCGTTAAAACATTTGAAGACTGGCACTTGCTCTAATCTGAAGCATCTTTTTTTTTAGGACCTAGCCTAAATGAAAGCAATACTTAACATATTTATTGCATGTCACATATTATCCTATCTTTATAGACATTAGACAACAACATTAACCCTTTCCCAGACAACAAAATTGTGGACCTGTCATATTTGAAAGGTGTTGCAGGCAACAGAAATAACAGTGTTCTCCCCAGCCAAATAAGCTGTATCGGCCCCGCTACAGCTTCATGTAAATCAGTGTAATGCCCCTACAGCATCAAAATACCCCTACAGCTTAATTTCTTCAAAATGGTCACCAAATAGAGGGGTTTTGAGAAATTTCATGTCAAACACTGATAAATAACGCAATTTTATAAGTGTAAATTTAATAATTGTCAATAAAAACTAAATTGGAAAAGAAGAAATTGCTCAAGATGAGCAATTTCTTCTTTTCCCATTATGTTTTTATTCACAACTATTTACATAAACACTATACATTTCAAGGTTTACCTATACTTATATAATTTGCCACTACAGCTTCAAAATTGTTTTGCGGAGAACCCTGAGATTATAATATGCATGACTGAAACAGGAAAATTTGTGAACCATGGGCAGTCAGCATTTTCTTATTTTCTTTCAATGTTTTTACCAAAAAATCTTCAAAAGATGTTAAAACAAGTTTGAAAGAGTAAACACTTGGTTTTGAATTCAATATCAAATACAGGTTTGGAAAACATACACATTTTGTCTTAACCCGTTGCAAAACTACAAAATTTGAGAATGGTCCAAATTCAAAAATGTTGCATACAGTTATTTCAAAAGAATGAAATTTTTGACTTTTCGATCTTCAAGGGGAGCAAACATTGTGGGAAATGAAGAAATTGCTTGTCACAAGCAATTTCTTCATTTTCCTCATTGTTTTGCAAAATCTTGTCCAACATCAAAGGACACCATTACATGGAAATGCAGGTTAATTAAGGAAAAGGGTTACATTTTCTCCAAGGCACTAGAAAGATCTTATAAATGACATTTATAGCACCATGCTTATATTCATTATTCATTCCAGCACTACATTATACACACAAATTGTGGGGAAAATAAGCCAATTCTGTATCCCATTAGCATTTTACAAAATTTATCATAACAGATCAGCTTTTTTGATGTCCCTAGTGAAGCATTGAAAGAAAAGTAGCAGCATATTCTTCTTTTATCTCAGTGCCACCACATCAAACAACAGAATGTGTTTGTGAAAGTTTAAGCCCCTCTTATAGATTTTTTCTAAAATCATGACCTGCCTTTATATTTGACCTTGACTGACAACCTTGACCTTGTCAGAGGAAAGGTATTGTCACAAGAAAAGCACTTGTAATATTATGAAAGCCCTGTCATTTTTGGTAGAAAAATTATATTCAATATTTTTTGAAAATATTTTTCTTGGCAGAGAATCAGAGAGGGCAAAGAACTACAAATTGTTTTCCCTAAAGATTTCATCAATTCATTCACATTTTGAATTCATGTTCAATTACAACAAGAGCCGTCAGAGACGGACAATGCTCCCCGATTAAGGCATTGTCACAATAAATGTATGCCATGCAGAGCTAAGATTAAGCTAACAAACGTTAAGCCCCCTTTTTCAATGACATACTTTTTATACACAAATTTCAAGTAGTTTATTGTCAAGGGCATCTGATTTGCTACTCAAATATGAAATTTCATCAAATTCTGACCATTAGACTATGAGAAATTAGAGAAAAAGTGTATTTGACCTTAAGTCCCCTTTTCCCATGACGAGGCCTCAAATACAAAAACTGGGAAAAGTACATCGGCATTATGTCATAGGGACATCACATGGTAAGTTTCATTTGATTTGGCCCAAGGGTTATAGAGAAATCGCTTCAGACGGACAGACGGAATGACGGACGGACAGACGAAGCAGCGACTATATGCTCTCCCTTTGGGGAGCATTAAAATACTCCTGTACAAATTCTATCAAGTTTGGCTAAACTAAAAAGTTGGCATTTGGTTAAAGGATAATAATGTTATATTAGTTTCCAGTTTATTGTAATTTCAGCTTTCCTGCTTAGAAAGATAATCACCATAAACTCTGTCTTGTTTATTTACAGCGCTTTACATGCTTATGCACTCAGATCTCACTGAGATTCGTTAGAAAATATTTCAACATTCCAACAAAAGACTTTGTGCCTATCTGGATACCCTCCGAGCAGTCATGATTCGCTATCATTTGACCCCTGCCGTCTTTACTTCATTCTCCGTCTATGTGTTGGTAATATCTATTTATAGCACAAAATTTGAATCTCGGGAAAAACCCAAAAACGTTTGGATTTCGTAAGCGCGGTCATGAGTGTAAATCGTCTAATGCACAACTCAACACTATATCAGTGTAATGGAAAAATACTCTGCTTTTATTCATTGCATGAATCTTCCTGTAATTAAATCACGACTTGGAATTTGACGATCAATCGCAAAAGGTGTTGTGAAAACATTGATGAAAAATAATAATCTGTAATACTCGCCACTATAAACTAGAACTGTCGCAAAGCGGACGAATACCCCCCCCACTAGGGCCTTGTCACTGAAAAAGTGCTATCGGTCAAAATGTTCTTGACTTAGAGCATGGAAATGGATTTTAAACAAAGTCCAACTGTGACCTTGACCTTTGACCTTGGTGACCCCAAAATGATAGGGCACCTTCACTGGTCATGGGCAACAACTGTGTAAAGTTTCATGATCCTAGGTCAAACAGTTCTCAAGTTAGAACACGGAAACAAAATTGTAAATTTTGACTACCCCCCCCCCCCTCATTAAAAATTTCAAAGTGACATAACTCTAAAACTAATGACTGGATCAAGATGAAAATTGCAGGTGCACAACTTCATATGATAGGAAACATCCTGATAAAATTTCAGAAAAATTGGTCAAAAACTGTGGGAGGAGAAGAGGACACAAGATTATGTCCACACCCCCCCCCCCCCTTAAAAACTTCAAAGTCGCATAACTCTGAAACTAATGACTGGATCAAGATGAAAATTGCAGGTGCACAACTTCATATGATAGGGAACATCCTGATAAAATTTCAGAAAAATTGGTCAAAAACTGTGGGAGGAGAAGAGGACACAAGATTATGTCCACGGACGGACGGACAGACGGACGGACAGACGGACGGACAGACGGACGGACGGACGGACAACCTGATTCCAGTATACCCCCCCATAACTTTGTTGTGGGGGGTATAATAATTGTACATTATGTTCACCAACATTACGTTATTTCTATTTTTGGCAAGTGACGGTAATTTTAAATTTCAACCAATCAAAAAGTGTATCAGCTTTCTCTGGTGTTGTTCAGTTTAAAGCGAGCGATTGGATAACGAAATCTCTTGGAGGGTGCGATATTAGACGAGATCGCTTATAAAAACAACAGAGTGATATCGTTTAGTACATGTGTACTATAAACGTTTGAGCGGCGTGAAAGAGAGTACTATCTGGATTAAAATGCTTTCTTCTGCACTTACACATTTTCACCAAAATTGTCTGCAAAGTAGTTTAGAAAAGAATATACATTAAATAAGAGAATAGGACGGAATTTTTTATACATTGCAAAACAAATATCAGATCTTTAAACACTTTTTGTAACAAATGACAATGTTCACAAAATATTTTCTCGCTTTTGGATCATTAAAAGAACAACATATTGCACAAAAAATAAATATTAAGATTCAAGCAATAGCACCATATTGTTTTATCTATGAAAATCTAAATGAGACAAATGAAAATGTAAACATTCAAGATTTTAGAACTATGTTCTTTAAAGCAAGATTTTTCATC
The DNA here is from genome assembly GCA_963680895.1 of Fragum sueziense. Taxonomy (NCBI): domain Eukaryota; kingdom Metazoa; phylum Mollusca; class Bivalvia; order Cardiida; family Cardiidae; genus Fragum; species Fragum sueziense. The sequence goes on along the minus strand of OY804600.1, from coordinate 11,374,893 downwards.
TGCCGAGTTTCTATTCAATATATTAACCCTTTCCCAAACAAGACCTTGTTTTGACGTCCCTAATAGAATAGGCTTGGGAAAATATTGAGGCAAAAGAAGGAACTGCTGATAACCAGCAGTTTCTCCTTTTGCCTCAATATTTTTCTATGCTATATTTTACACAAATCCAATGGTTTTCAATCTTAATTTTGGCATCTGCAGCATCTCCCAATTTGGACAATCTTAAAATTTTGCCGTTTGGGAATGGGTTAAAGAGCACTGTAAAATCTTGCACTGAAGATCACAACTCTTGACTTTTTTAATGACGCATTCAATCCAATCAGTCTTCTCGAAATGTTGATTTAAATGTTTGAAGGGTACAGAGCGGGGGTTAATATCCGACTTGTTTAAGATAGTCCCGTAGCCGACACGTCACCTTGCAGCAGTTACCCATCTTGTAATTTCCTACGACCACTCCGAATATAAAACACGATTTGGACAGGTACCCACAACAGACATATTTTTCTTTGTCCGACGGAGCGTTAATTCTGTTAAGAATGATACTGCCTTCAATTGGGTCGTGACTAACATAACAATAACTTTGTCCTCCCACTTTGATTCCACAGAAGTCTAAATCACGACCCTGTATAATGCCGATTAATCGCATGACCTCGTGTGGTTGTGGTCGTACGCAGCCGTCTCCCGCCCATTCACCTCCATCGACTCCGTAAATCCCAGAACTACACATGTCGCCTGGCGTCTTCAACTGGTCCGAGACGTACGCTTGCCACCCTGCCATCTTCCTGTAGAAAGATAGAAAATATCATTGGGTACATTCCAAAACGTAACTAGAATATCACTGAAAGTGATCATACCCCCCAAAAGCGCAGTTTTTGTGCATTTTGAGAAGTTGATTTCATTTGAACTGGGAGCTGTTCAATTGGAAAAATAGAGCTAACAAAAAATCAACAGACCAAACAACACGTGTAAATGTTGCAAAAAATACCAATTTTCAACAAAAAGACATAGCTCATTTAACAATCCCCAAGCCCAGCCCTGCCATACTGATATTTTTCAATAAACCAAAAATTTACAACCATGTATTGATAAAGGTAGGCCTACATTCCTGTAAGATTAGGTTCAAATTTACTGTATAATTGATTTTAAAAGAATTTTCTCTCATGATTTTGTTAAGTCTGATAAGCCCTGCCCTGCCATTACCACATTTTTTGCAAATCAAAAATCCACGAACAAATTTTGAATTAAGTCACCAAATGAACATTCCTGCCAATTATGGTAACAAAACACCGAAACAAAATTTCACGAACAAGTTTTGAAAAGGGTCACCCAAGGAACATTCCTGCCAATTTGGTAAGAATTTGCTTAGTGGTTAAGGAGGAGAAGATTTTTGAAGAATTATCTGACAATTTCTCGAAGTCAGATAAGCCCCGCCCTGCCACACCCACATTTTTTATGAATCAAAAATTCATGAACATACATTGCATACAATCAATCAAGGGACATTAGTGCCAACTTTAGTTCAAAATGGTCTAATAATTGATTTTTAAAGAATTTTCACATGATTTCTCCAAGTCCGATAATCCCCGTCCTGCTACACCTACAATTTTTGACAAATCAAAATTTCACAAACAATTTTTGAAAAGGGTCACCAAGGAACATTCCTGCCAAGTTTGGTAAGAATTGGCCCAGTGGTTGAGGAGGAGAAGATTTTTGAAGAATTATCTAACAATTTCTCGAAGTCGGATAAGCTCCGCCCTGCCACGCCCACATTTTTTGGCGAATGAAAAAATCATGAGCATACATTGAATATAATCACGCAAGGATCATTCCTACCAAGTTTGGTTCAAATTGGCCTGATAATTGATTTTTAAAGATTTTTCACATGATTTCTCAAAGTCCGATAAGCCCCGCCCTGCCACGCCCACAATTTTTGACGAATCAAAATTTCACGAACAAGTTTTGAAAAGGGTCACCCAAGGAACATTCCTGCCAAGTTTGGTAAGAATTGGCCCAGTGGTTGAGGAGGAGAGGTTTTTTGAAGAATTATCTAACGATTTCTCGAAGTCGGATAAGCCCCGCCCTGCCACGCCCACATTTTTTGGCGAATGAAAAAATCATGAGCATACATTGAATACAAGAGGACCATGATGGTCCTATATCGCTCACCTGAACCAAAATGATATTTAAGCAACACTTTTCTTCAATTCAAAAAATATTTATGACTTTTAGACTGAAAACGAACTTATGGTCAATAACATTGTGAAAATCGAACTCATCCAAGATTTCATCTTGCCCAACATTGTGCCCAAGATTTGTCTTGTTTGATAAATAATTGTAGATTCTGGAGTATAAACAAGGACGAAAACACCCGAAAACAGCAATTTTATCAAATTCAAGGGCGCATTACTCTTGACTTCCTAGTCAGATCAGGCTTAAAATCAAACTCAACCGAGATCTTATGATATTCAACATTGTGTCCAAGATTTGTCTTGATTGGTCAATAATTGTAGATTCTAGAGTGTAAACAAGGTCTAAAGCAGCCGAAAACGGCAATTTGATCAAATTCAAGGGCACATAACTCTCCACTTTTTGTCAGATTGGACTGAAAATCAAACTTATCCAAGATCTTATGGTCTCAAACATTGTGTTCAAGTTTTGTCTTAATTGATAAATAATAGTAGATTATAGAGTGTAAACAATGTCAAAAACAGCCGAAATCGGCAATTTTATCAAATTCAAGGGCACAAAACTCTCATCTTTCTGGTCAGATCAGACTGAAAATCAAACTCATCTGAGATCTTATGGTCTCCAACCTTGTGTCCAAGATTTGTCTTGATTGGTCATAAATTGTAGATTCTAGAGTGTAAATAAGGTCGAAAACAGTCAAAAACAGCAATTTTGTCAAATTCAAGGGCTCATAACTCTCAACTTTCTGGTGATCAGATAAGACTGAAAATCAAACTCATTTCAGATCTTATGATCTCCAATATTGTGTCCAAGTTTTGGATTGATTGATCAATAATTGTAGATTCTAGAGTGTAAACATCGTCGAAAACAGCTAAAAATGACAATTTTGTCAAATTCAAGGGCAAGTAACTCTCGACTTTCTGATCAGATCAGACTGAAAATTACACTCATCCGAGATCTCATAGTCCCAAACATTGTGTCAAAGTTTTGTCTTGATTGATGAATAATTGTAGATTCTAGAGTGTAAACAAGGTCAAAAACAGCCGAAAATGGCAATTTTGTCAAATTCAAGGGCACATAACTCTCGTCTTTCCAGTCAGATCAGACCGAAAATCAAAATCATCCGAGATCTTATGGTCTGCAATTTTATGTCCAAGATTTGTCTTGATTGATCAATAATTGTAGATGCTAGAGTGTAAACAATGTCAAAACTAAGTATTTTTCGCATTCAAGGGCAGATAACTCCTGCATTTCTAGTTCGATCTGACCCATAATCGAACTCATCCGAGATCTTATGGCCATACATGTTTTGACCAAGTTTGGTCAAGATTGGCTTATATTTGTAGATGCTAGAGTGTAAACACGAAATTGTGAACGGACGGACGGACAGACAGACGGACAGACAGACGGACGACGGACAAAAAGTGATCACAATAGCTCACCTTGAGCACTTCGTGCTCAGGTGAGCTAATAATCACTCAAGGGTCATTCCTGTCAAGTTTTGTTCAAATTGGCCTGATAATTGATTTTTAAAGATTTTTCACATGATTTCTCTAAGTCCGATAAGCCCCGCCCTGCCACGCCCACAATTTTTGACGAATCAAAATTTCACGAACAAGTTTTGAAAAGGGTCACCCAAGGAACATTCCTGCCAAGTTTGGTAAGAATTGGCCCAGTGGTTGAGGAGGAGAAGATGTTTAAAGAAACAAGAGGACCAAGATGGTCCTATATCGCTCACCTGAGAGAGCCCTGAGACATACTTTTTAGCAAACCTTTTAATTCTCCGAGGATTTTGAAAAGAGGATTTTGAAAAGGAGTCATATGACAATGGTACACACTAAATTTCAAAGCAAAATTTGGGAAAAGATTGTCAAAGATTTTTCACTATATCTGTATTTAAAATCAGACAAGAGGACCATGATGGTCCTAAATCGCTCACCTGAATCAATATGACAAGAGTGATAATGGCAATTTTGTCAAATTCAAAGACATGAAACTTCTAAGGACTTTCTGTTAGGAAACAATTAAGTAATAATTTTGTTCCAATGGATCCTGTAAAGTTTGTTGTGAAGAAAGATCTCCATCTGATAAGCTAGGTTAATCCCTTCTTATCTGTTTACATAAGATAAACATGGGGCCAGAGCAACAGATAAGAGAAATAGATAAGAGAAATAGGAAAGCCTTTCCTTTTTTTATTATTCATATCCAAACCTTATGTAGAATTTATTTAGCATCCTAGCTTACAGATCAGCATCAATCAAGTATGCACATCTATTTGAACCAGGTCATGTCATTCCAGGCTTTTTTCTCCTTCTTTGGACGGGTCCGTAAAAATGACCCATTCCCAATGCCAAATAGGGTAATTTTTTCCCAAAATCTGGAAAGAAAATTCCCAATGCAGAAGTTATTCCTTCTGTTTAAATGAAAATTCAATTATTCCCTTTCATATGTCGACGTTTTCCACCTGGCGGAAGTGCTATATACAAAATGGCGAATCTGATAAGACCGGACAATGAAATTTATCAAATTCAAGGGCACATAACTCTCATCTTTCTGGTCAGATCAGACTGAAAATCAACTTCATCAAAAGTAAAGAATTTTCTTCTGATCTAAGTCTGATAAGCCCCTTTCTCCCTGCCATGACCACATTTTTTGACAAATGTAAAAATTTGTGAACAAATTTTGAAAAGAGTGACTTAAGGAAAATTCCTGAAAAGTCTGGTTCAATTGGGCCCTATGGTTGATTTTTAAAGAATTTTCTTATGATTTCTCTAAGTTTGATAAGCCCCTTTCTCCCTGCCATGGCCATATTTTTTGACAAATCTAAAAAAATGTAATTAAATTCGAAAACAGTGACTCAAGGCACATTCCTACCAAGTCTGCTTCAATTGGGCCCAATGGTTGATTTTTAAAGAATTTTCTTCTGATTTCTTTAAGTCCGATAAGCCCCTTTCTCCCTGCCACTGCCACATTTTTTGACAAATGTAAAAATTTGTGAACAATTTTTGTAAAGAGTGACTCAAGGAACATTCCTGCAAAGTCTAGTTCAATTGGGCCCTATGGTTGATTTTTAAAGAATTTTCTTATGATTTCTTTAAGTCTGATAAGCCCCTTTCTCCCTGCCACGGCCAAATTTTTCGACAAATGTAAAAAATAGTGAATAAATTCGAAAAAAGTGACTCAAGCCACATTCCTACCATGTCTGCTTCAATTGGGCCCAATGGTTGATTTTTAAAGAATTTTCTTCTGATTTCTTTACGTCCGATAAGCCCCTTTCTCCCTGCCATGGCCACATTTTTCGACAAATGTAAAAATTTGTGAACAAATTTTGTAAAGAGTGACTCAAGGAATATTCCTGCAAAGTCTGGTTCAATTGGGCCCTATGGTTGATTTTTAAAGAATTTTCTTATGCTTTCTCTAAGTTGATAAGCCCCTTTCTCCCTGCCACAGCCACATTTTTTGACAAATCTAAAGATTTGTGAATAAATTTTTAGAAGAGTGACTCAAGGCACATTCCTGCCAAGTTTGGTTCAAATTGACCCAATGGTTGATTTTTAAAGAATTTTCTTATGATTTCTCTTAGTCTGATAAGCCCCGCCCTGCCACGCCCACATTTTTTGATGAATCAAAAATCCGCGAACAAGTTTTGAGAAGGGTCACCCAAGGAACATTCCTGCCAAGTTTGGTAAAAATTGGCCCATTGATATAGGAGGAGAAGATGTTTAAAGAAATTGTGAACGGACGGACAGACGGACAGACGGACAGACGGACGGACGACGGACAAAAAGCGACCACAATAGCTCACCTTGAGCACTTCGTGCTCAGGTGAGCTAAAAACCCACCACATATTGCTGAATTTCCATTTCACATAGACAAATCGAAGCATTTGGAAAGAGGTCATTGGGCTATAATATTTAGAAACTTAAGGTTTGGAAATTCTAAGACAATTCTAAACCTGTTCCCGCTTTTTCAAATCTAGAATACCTCATGGTAGAGCTTATTTTCAAAGCATAATGATAGCTTGAACTTTTCTGTTTAACAAAACAATACACAACCTCTATGCACTTTTTTCTGTACAAAATGCAAGAGCCTACAGCATAGGAATAATCTTAATGGTTATTAAACTAGGCAAAAAAGTTATCTTCAGGCCTTAACAACTTGAAAAGATTGTCAAACATTGCCCTCTATCACTTATATGGAACCGACAATATAGGGGAAATATTCTTTGAACAGTAAGGATTTGGTTATGATTAAACCTTTTCCAAACAACATAACATAAGTGCAGACATAATTAAAAGCTGCCGTAGATGATAAAACAGGTGTTGATAAAGATTGCATTTATGTATAAAACTGCAGAGAAAATGATGAGGCAAAATGAGAAATCAAGTTATCAACATTTTCTTCTTTTACCATAACAATTTGTACAAGCCTTTTCTGTCGGTGAGGCAAACCTGTTTATGGTAGAGAAAGGGCATAATGCTTTCCCATACAGAAAGGAAATAGACTGTTCCAATTTCAATGTTCAGAATACAAAATTGACAGCAGAACGAACAGGATTCATTTACAAAAAACTAGTATATTAAATATTGAGGTAAAAAGAGAATCAGCATTTTCTTCATTTGACTCATTAATTTCCCAAGCCTTTTCTAATAGGGACCTCAAAACAAGGTCTTTTCAGGAAAGGGTTAAAGTATTTAGTTGATCTCTTAAGTAAACAAACATTAGTGCCTCTAACAGCTCCATGCATTCTTTATCAGATATTATGATCTGCATAATCTGATCATAGACTTAAGGATATGATGCGATAAAATCTACCTGGTCAAAACAATTCCTCACTTGAAAATTTCAGAACCCACAACCTAGGGCTTCTTTCCTTGCAATGTAATGATTTTAAGTATTCTGTTAGAGGTTTATGAGATGTAAATTCAGGCAAAATTTCAAGACTCTAGGCCAAGTAGTCTTTGAGAAAACTGTGTTTCTGTGTGAAACCTTAAACCCAACAACATAGGGCCAATTTTTCTTTAAGCACTACAATTTGAAGTATGTTGGTAGAGGGCATTGAGACAATGCTACTTACAAAATTTCAAGACTCTAGGCCAAATAGTCTTTGAGAAAACTGTGTTTCTGTGTGAAACCTTAAACCCAACAACATAGGGCCAATTTTTCTTTAAGCACAATAATTTGAAGTATTTTGGTAGAGGGCATTAAGACAATGCTACATACAAATTTTCAAGACTCTAGACCTATTGGTTTGGGAGGAGAAGATTTTTTTGTAATTGTGGACGGACGGACAGACGGACAGACGGACGGACGGACAGACGGACGGACAGACGGACGACGGACATTGACCGATCACAATAGCTCACTCCGAGCACTTCGTGCTCAGGTGAGCTAAAAACCAACAGACGGACCAACAGACCAACAGACCAACAGACAAGCTGACTCCTATATACCCCCCAAATTGAATTTGGGGGGTATAATTACGATGAATTTTGTGCTAAAGATAGACTGGGTTTACGATAGAGATACAAAGTCTTGGCAATCATAGCAATCATTGAAAGATAATTCTGGTGATTAGCATTTTCTTTTTTTTGTGTAAGCTTTTCAAGGCTTTCCTGATTATGGATGTACAACAAGATATTGTTTGGGAAAGAGTTGACATTCCAATTAGGCTTCGAAAAACAATGAGGCAAAAGAGAAAGAAGAAAAGGCTGATCATCAGCATTTCCTCCTTTCCCCTCAACATTTTCTTTGCTATATTATACAGAAATCCCTTCTTTGGGAACATCCATTTTGCCATCTGCAACAGCTTTCAAATTTGGGAATAGTCTAAATTTATGCCACTTGGAAAATTGTGAAAGAAAACATTACATCACATTAGTCAGAATCTTGGCATTGATTGCTCCAAGAAAAAGACCATTAATTATGAATACTGCCTGTACCAATAATAGTAACAAGTTTCCAAAATTAGTTTATGGTGCAAAAAGGTCAATATATCAAAGCATGTTCCAGAAATAATGCGATCATTCAAGTAGTATTCAAGATTTTTTTGGGAGCTATCAATGAGCCTGTAATAGCAATTACTTCAAGAAAGAAAGAAACATTATTTGACCTTGACCTTAGCATCACAAAAAAATGTCTTGTCATAAGTTGAACCATTACATAATGTAAAATGAAACTTAAAAGTAATTTACCCACATAATTATACGAGAAAAGATACACAGCGCAAAGTTTGAACGTAATCCCATTCAGCGGCAGATCCAGGATTTCTGCTAGGGCCCTTCGAATATTCAAAAAGGGGGGTTCGTTTTCCTAGTATTACACAAATTTGGCTGTATTTCTGCATGAAAATTTAATATTTTGGCTACAGAAGGGGTGCGTTTGAACCCCCCGAACCCCCTCTGGATCTGCCACTGCCATTATTGTATGAGAAACTAACAATTTGTTGAAAGACGGACAGACAGCTGAGGGCGGTAACTACAAATCACTTTGAGCCTAATCAGAATTATTATAAACATTTCAAAGACTTAAAATCTGAGGTTGCATTATTTGAAAACAAAATGCACACATTTTTTAATACTTCCTATATGATAAAGAATCCTTTAGAACTTTAATCATTTTGATTTCATATTTTCATGCAATATCATTTACAACGGCTGACCCTGATAAAGTGCATTTTCTTTCAGATGCAATAAAGTTTCAGAAAGCAGATAACAATCCATTTTTAAGATTTTTCTTTTTTATTCAAAGAATATGGAAACATTTAGAAGTGAGCTGAAAATGCTGCCTGTGTAAACCATTTATGCATCTAGGATTTTCTGCCGTTTTAAAAGTATTTGGCTTTCATTCTTTAATTACAAAAATTTTGCACTTACAATTTAGTTGCATAATGACTTTGTTATGTTGAGATTTGCTTAAAGCATTAGCACACAAAGCGTTTCAAAATGCAGCGATCAATAAGCTTTTAAGTCTTGTTATTAATTCTGCACTAATCATTCTCTTAACCCTTTCCTAAACAGCTAAATTTCATAAAGGTCCATTTTGAAAACTGTAGTGGACGACAAAATGGATGTTGCTAATGATAGGATTTGGGAACAATGAACCACAAAACATGTTGAGGCAAAAGGAGAAAATGCTGGTTATCAGCATTTTCTTCTTTTACCTCAATGTTTTCCCAGATTCTTTCTTGAAATGATGTCAAAACAATGCCTTTTTTGGGAAAGGGTTTAAAATGCACTTCATGATTACAATACAGCTGCATGCAAACTTTTGATGCAAAATTAAGCTTTTCTACTCTTTTCAACTTCTTTCATGCAATGCTATTCTACAAATCCTCATTCAGACTTGCAAGCCTTTTTTCTTTATTCAAATTTACAAAATGTCTTAAACAATGATTTTTGAAGCGGTTAAAAGAGAAAACTTTGTAAAGCATTGAAAGAATAGAAGAAAATCCTATAATCAAAAGCATTTTCTTCTTTTCTCCTTTGTCACAATGCAATCTGCAACTACAGACTTTTAATTTGGACTAATCTTGAATTTTCTCGAAGCTCTAAAAGTGTGGTCAATGAGAAGTCAGGGTCAATCTCCGCTGTGGGGGATCAAACTTGGAAGCTCTTGACCATAAAGCTGAGTTAGCTGACCCTCTACCTCTTGGCCAAGGACGCCAAATCTTGCTGTTTGGGAAAAGGTTTTACAGAAAGGAAGTTCTAGCACTCGTCTAAGAGTCATAATTATATGAAAATTCAAAACATGTGGAACTGATAATAATCTGCTGATTTTGCAGCAAAATGGCCTTGCATTTCTGAGGCACAGACTTCAAGGGGGTATTTTCAAAATGCAAAGTATCTTTTCATGTTCACCAGACTCTTATGTTATGGGTATCCATTTGAATCAGCTCCCTTGAGACGATTACCGGTACAATGAGTACCAACAATATCGATTTGAAATATTTAGAATGCCTTTAACTCCTGACAGTTCCTCGTAAAAGATGAGAAAATTTTTTCACAAAACGTTTTCACAAAATGTTCTCAGCTTTGACAAGTTTAACTCTTTCGCTGCCAATGTTGCAGATAAGCAATCCATTAGGAGACTGCCAATGTCGCCGATCAGGGACTTACAAACAAAAGCTTAATGAAGTCATTCAAGGTCAAGGTCATCTGATCAAACTGCCTGATAAAAAAGTATGCTATTAGGCAAAACAGTTTATATGCAATGATTCCTGAAAGCTTCAGCTTAACATCATCAAATACTGATTTTCTACCATTTCATAAAATGATAAACCCTGTTATGTAGTGTGTGACGTGTGTCGACCTTCTGCTTCAAACCTATTTCAAATCGGTCCCATATTAACAACATTATTGAAGATTTTCTAAAATTGTTGTGTCTCATGATTATACTGTCGAAAGAAGGGAGAGGAAAACAATAATATTTTTTGATGACCCCCAAAACTCTTCCTGGTTTTCAGCTAGGCATGAGAGGTAATTATATTACAGCTTTGTTGTAACATACCTACAGACGAATGTCTGGTCTGGTAAAGCAATTACTTATAAGCCACAAGAGGCTTGGCTTACTACAGTGCATTATGAGTGAATAATTATGTTACCTTTCATTCATCCTTTTCAACTTTGACTTGTACATTCATTTCTATAATATTTCTTCTATCGACTGTGTTTTCTTTGCTATAACATATGTCAAGTTGTCTTTATTACGCCCCCGATAGGGAGGCATCATAAATTTGACTTGTCCGTCCGTCCGTCCGTCTGTCTGTCCGTCCGTCTGTCCGTCATTCCGTCCAAAAACTTTAACATTGGCCATAACTTCCTTATTACTTAACATATTCGCTTCATACTTTACCACAACATTCCTTGGTACATTACCTTTCTGTAGGCACATACTTTGGTGACCTTGACCCCTGGATGACCTTGACCTTGAACATAGATTGGCCATAATTTAAAATCAAAGCGGTGTCGGGGGCATTGTCATCTTACAGTGACAGCTCTTGTTCAATAAAACTTTTTTTTTCTTCATCTGAAACATCTCTTCATTTGGATCAGTCAAAAATGTACTAGCCTACTACCCTAGGAAAGGATTATGGGCCCTTTTTCGAAGTCGTACCTCAAAAGTTTCACAATGTATATAGCAAAATTTAATAACAGTTTAACCCTCCGATATATTTAGCAGGGATCTGGGAAAAGGTCCCTTACAGCTTTCGAGCCCAACATTGTTAAAGATCAGCCTGCATATGCATACAATCATTATCTGATCAAAAACCATGTTGTTCTCCAAAAGCTCCTTCATGGCCTGTACCACCATAATCCTTTCCCAAACCAAAAAATTTAAAGGTGATCAAGTTCAAAAACTGCCATAAATGACAAAATGGATGTTATTAAAGATAGGGTTTGTGTAAAATGTGGCACAGAAAATATTGAGACAAAAGGAGAAACTGCTGGTTATCAGCAGTTTCTTCTTTTGTTTCAATGTTTTCCCAAGCCTATTCTATTAAAGACGTCAAAATCAGGCCTTGTTTGGTAGAGGGTTAAGCCATTTCTAAGAAAATACTTAATAGGAACAGCATAACCAGATCTTGTTTGGAAAAGGGTTCAGCCTCCAATATATTTGTAAAATGACAGGTTAATTCCAGGTAACCATTATCCCACAAGACAGTGTGTGGTGCAAATTACCCTTTTGTCTTGAAAATTAATTACTTTTTGACCAGACAAAATTATCCCTTTCTCAAACAACAACAAGAGGCCCAAGAGGGCCTGTATCGCTCCACTGGCTCAGTATTTCAATCAATGAGACGGTTCAAGTATAGATTTTCATAAGGAAATTTGACAGGAAAGCTGATTCCAGAATAGACTTTACCTTGAGAAACCTTATTTCTCAGTGGTAATAAGTATTGTTTGTAAATAGGAAAAGTTATATATCGCTGCTTTTCTGCCAAAAACATGTATCTGCAGCTTAAAACAAGCTGCAGATACAAGGTTTTTGCAGAAAAGCGACAATATGTATATCCCTGTATTTCAACCAAACCTTGTAACCGCAGCTTAACCCTTTTCCAAACTGAAACAAGACCTGGGCTGCGTTCAGTAGACAAAACGTTTTGTCTTACTGGACGCAGGGCTGGTTTTGATGTCCCCGATAGAATAGGCTTGAGAAAACATTTAGGCAATAGAAGAAAATGCTGATAATCAGCACTTTCTCCTTTTGCCTCAATATTTTCTGTGTATTATTGTACTCAGATCCAACCTGCCATATCTTTTTCAGTGAAACTTAGTTAAAGATGAAATTCCAATATATTTTTTGACCCATTACCAAAATGGCAAAATTTGGGGCTTTTCCAAATTCAAAGATATTGCAGACGACAATTTCAAGTGAATGAAATTTAAAATATTTTGGTGTTTTGGCATAGAAAACATTGTGGGAAATGAAGAAATTGCTTGTCACATGCAATTTCTTCATTTTCCGCACTGTTTTTCAAAGCTGTTATCTTTTAGGGAGTCAATGTGTAGTAATGGGTTAAGTCCCGCAACAGATAGATGCTGGACGATGGACGATCATTAAAGCTCATATAATAGCACCTTGTGCTCAGGAGAGCTGAAAACAGGTGTAAATGATACTAATGATGCCAAGGCTTTAGTTTTATGGAAATAAGGCAGAATTTGGCTGGAAATTCTGTATCGTAGGGTTTTCCATCTTAGATTTCCACACAACACAAAATTATCATGGATATGATCTTTTTCATCTCTCTCTTTAAATTGCCGTAAAATGCACAATTTTGATTTATATGACCTTGCCAGATAGTTTTCACTGGTGGTGAACTCGGCCAAAGCGTTGGACATTTTTTCGCGATCATAGTATTTCGTCTGTGTTGTTTTAAATATTGTAACTACGGCTTGGATTAAGCTGTAGTTACGAGATTTTATAACAACACAGACGGTTTGTCTATACAAATTGCTACATCCGGTCTATTTTTAGAACAAATTCATTGTTATTAGAAAAACTATCCAATCAGATCTTTAAACTCACATTTAACTGAAATATCTGTACCTTGTGGTAGCGAAAAATGTCCCTTGCTTTGGCCGAGTTCACCACCAGTGGTTTTTATGTTTAACTTGATTTGGTAGTATAAATAAAACTCAAACACAAGTGTTTCTGTAAATAATGAAGTTTTATTAAAGAATGTTTAAGTAATTGAAATTGTTGTTTACAATAGCATACAATCAATACATATTTTCATTACATAAAAGTTGTTAAATAAACAACTTGCAGAATTCATATTATGCATGTACATGTATTACTTAAAATTTTCAATTAACCCTTTCCCAAATGGCATTGTTTTAGACTTCCAATTTAAAAGCTGCACCAGAAGACAAAATGGAAGGTGATGAAAACAGGTTTTGCACAATATAGCAAAATAAAAATAAATGAATAAATTTATGAAAAAAATGAAGCAAAAGAAGAAAATGCTGATTATCAGCACTCAATGTTTACAGAAGCCTCTTAAATTAGGGACGTCATGAACAAGCTCTTATTTGGGAAAGCGTTAAGTTTCATTACAGCTTATTCATGTTTTTGACAAAAGTAAAATGTTAATTCATCTCAACATTATCTGTTATTCAAACCTTTGTATAACATCTAAATTCAAAAAGCATATTGCTACTATCTGCTGATATTAACCCAGGACAACTTAATTTTTGTCAACAATGTTCTCTATAACTAGGCTGGGGCTCTGAAATGACTTGCCAAAGGCCATACCCACATGGATGGCAGCTTGAATGTAATCCAATCACATCACCCGCAACTTCTCACAAGAAATGAGTTTGGCATTCAAGCTACCATGTCAAGCAGGACCCCATTGTTTAAAATAGAATATGATCATATTTCATGTGTTTTGATCATCATTCTACCCTTTACAGACCGACAAGCCTTTCTGGATTGTCTTGATCTGTTATGAGTGACATCTTCACTATAAATGTACATATATGAGTTTTAGACCTGTAAGCTTTTATTCCAATGATAAAACAAAGTTTTGCAGATTGTACAGCTATATATTAAAATGCCTTTCCATCTATTATATGAAAGAATTGTTCTATGCCATACAAAAACATACTTAAGTGATTATTTCTAAACTATTATAATTAAATTTAAATACATACACATTTACAATGATGTTGCATTAATCCCTTTATATGAATATTTGACTGTCATAATGATATCAGTCCTCTTGTTATTTGAGTAACATATAATAAATAGTTTGTTTTTCTCTCTTTCCCTTGCTATCATCTGTCATGACTTTCATATGATTTATATATAAATGTGGTTATTGTGATATTCTTTGTGCAAAGCACCATTTCCACTTCTAACAAAGTCTATTTGTTAATCTATGACATTGCTATATATATTCATTAAGTATCTTTGAAATATATTCTCCTTTTGGATCAGTACTAGTCTTTGTTTTGATTTTCTAATCATTTCAGAGATTTATTCTAAAACTCGCATAAAACACTAAACTAATATTTTGAATCAAACAATGAATGGTACATGAACTTTTTCAGTAGATCAGCAGTTTTAACAAAAGTAAGACAGTGCTTTACTGAGCTTAGAACAAGTATAATCAAAATAGGAACAAGAGCTCCGCAGAGTGGCGCATATACACCCGAGAGGGGCTTGTTTGTAAAATTTGCCATTTTTTCAATTCAAGGGCAGATAATTCAAAAACGAAACAGGTTATCTGAATTCCGTAAGCGATGTGCACAAATAGACACAATGGAGAATCATTGTGGCAAGTTTGATTAAATTCCAATCAAAACTGTAGGAGAAGTTGCGCACACAAGAAATTGCTAACGGACAGACTGACGGACAGACAGACGACCGGGGCCATAACAATATGAACCTTCAGGCGTATAAAAATATAAATATTTGCTCTATTTGTCACAATAATCTTACCATTGTGCATAATTTTTCACCCTACAGGTCATTAATTTTTTGATGAGTTTTCTTCTCAATACTGAGGTTGATGTGAAATACAAAATTTGTGTAAGTTAGTGTGAACACATTTCGAAATTTAAAGAACATACTGCAATAAATATATATGAGATGTTAATCTACAAATCTCATTTAACTTGTTTTTATACGTGATGAACCATTTGCTAAGCTCTGCACTGCCTTCAGAAAAATTATGCAGAATGGAATAGTAATGTGAGTAAAAAGGTACAGTTGAATTAATGTAAAGTAGCAAGTTCATGTGTAACAGAAAGTAACAAATAGGAATCAATTCTATTAATTAAACAGTGACATAATTTCCGACAAACAATAGTATTTCCTCAGTGTAAATCTAAAAAATTTAACTTAGTCCAAATTCAAAAATGTTGCAGATGACAATTTAAAATGAATGAATCTTACATGTTTGGTCATCTTATGTAGAAAACATTGTGGGAAATGAAGAATTTGGTTTTCACAAGCAATTTCTTCATTTTCCACATGGTTTTCCATGGACATTATCTTCTGGGGAGTCAAAAGGAATCACTGTATGGTAATGGGTTAAAGGTGTAAAATGATCAGTCAACATGTGACTGCAGGCTGATCGTTATGTTAATCTTCTGCCACACAGTTCAGCATATGACAAGGCTTACAGTAGAAATTTCTCTCTTTCTTATTAGATGCTGAAATATGTGTTGAACATGAAGGAAAAAAAATAAGAAAAGAATGTTATATCGCTTGATCATAATTATGTGACCCGCCAAGCTTAACAGTACCTTATGGAAAGTGTGAAAAATATCAAACCTAGCCAGTCTGTGCAAACTAACTAGGATCAATTTTTTTCATTCTAAGGCAATTTCTTGGATATATATATATTTCGTTTCCTTGTTTGTTTTACATGTTCAATAAAATTCCAAATATGACATCTGGTTGATATCTGCTGAATCTCATGTATCTCAAGATTTGGTTAAATGGAAAAACCAGAAGGTCCCTTTCAGTGTGACAGGTCACATATCTTTGTGTCCACCTTTCTGCACCTATAGTGGCCACCCATACCTATATGAACCACCAGCTTTGTCTGCTGAAATAGCAGACAAAGCAAAAAACAATGACGGGTGAGATTTCAAACTGACCTCTTTCATTCAAAATAATATGTAAACTTGTCATTAGCTTCACACAACTCAATATTAATGATTTTTTTTTTAAACTTTATGAAAGATTGACACTGTGATTTGGCACAGCAGAATACACCATCGAATGATCAGACCAGACACATTCTATGACATCAGTGAGAATCAGTGGTATATTACTGTAAATATGATCAATTAAGGAGCCAGAATAATGGGTTGTTTTTGACACTTGTTGACTGCAGTTGAAGAAATCCTGCATAAACCTCTGGATAGTTGTATTCATATCCAATAAATCAATGTTGATATCACCTTGAATAATGAGGTGCTTCCCTTTGAAATGCTTTAAATTTTCAGTTAGAAATTTCTTCAGGTCAGTCACCGAAGATTTAGGAGAGTTGTACAATGTTGCAATGACTATTTCTTTATCTTGCACCAAGAGTTCTACAACAATCATTTCTATGTTTTTCTTTACCACAGAAAAGCTATGAGAAATATGAATGTTGTCCCGCACATAAACGATAATTCCTCTGTGAGGACGAGCATTGCTTACTTGTTTCCCATCTGCTCTAACAATTTGATATCCAGTTCTCTGCACTAAATCGATGGAATCATCTGCAGTTAATCATGTTTCTAATAAGCATAAACAATCTGCAGCTTTGACATTGGGATCTGAAAACAATTCATCCTTATGGCTTCTGTAAGACTGCATATTGTTGAAAAGGCATGTGAAATGAGTGTCACTAGTCATGTAAACTGGAGTGTAACATAGTTTCAATTTCTGTGATTCTCTTAAACGTATCATTTCTTCTTGAACTTTAGTTGACACAGAAATCTTGCTTTCATTCAAGTTTAGAATGTAAAGGCCTTTCAGGGATCTTGATCTACTTATTGCGACATAATGGGCATGGGAAAATACACGTTTTCCATCCATATCTATTACAACCTGACTCAACGTGTCTCCTTGAGATTTATGTACAGTTTTTGCTGTTGACTGGCGCAGAGGGATTTGTATTCTCACAAAAGTTTTTCTCAAATACACAAAGTTCCTCTTTGAATCAAAGATAGGTGTCCATAATGGATTAATAGCACTATGATACAAATGTCTGTACTTTGAACGCCATGATGTTCCGATTTTATCATCATTGAAAGAAACCCACACAATACTTGGTCTAGTAGTATTTTTCTGTCTGTATTCAATTTTATTTATCATACAAGAAGACCCATTTACTAATCCATCATCTACATCAAGGTTAAGACATAGGTCATAAATCATTCCAATAGCTATTCCTACCATCTGACTAAGCCCTGCAGTGTGTGTGGAATCATGTGGCAACTTTGATATTAGTTGTTGTTTAACTGTCACATTGTCATCTCCTAATACATGATCAAGAGCAGGAATGTTTACTTTTTCATTAGTATTATTAAGAAAGCTCCTGACATTGAAATTGTTCACTTTCTCATTGGTATTGAATAAATGTGTTGTATTTTGTGGATAGTCTGTACTAGCAGTATCAGTCAATCTCTTTTTTAGATTTTCAATGTCAACTTGTGTATGATTTCCTTCTCGTAATCTGTTCAAAAGTTCAGCAAATTGCTTGTCTTCCTTTTGCCTCATGATCTCATCCAATTCATGCATTACAATAAAATCCTGCCATAAGTTTGTAGCTAAAGGTCCAAAATTTGTTTTCAAATTCTCAAATATCCAACCATCCATCACTGGTTTCAACTGGAAAAGGTCTCCAATGAATATCATATGCAAGCCACCAAATGGAACATTACTGCCCTTTATTTGTTTTAATCTTTCATTTATGAGTTTAAGCATGTTATTTCCAACCATGGACACTTCATCAATCATAACAACAGACAAGTCTTTATATTTTGTTCGAAGGGTGTTTAAAGTGTCACTATTAAGTGGAGTACAATCATAACCCTGGCTTGCTGGAATGCGGAAAGCTGAATGTAATGTTACCCCATTTATATGAAAAGCAGCTTTACCTGTTGGTGCACAGAGAAGAACTCTACAGTTCTCAGGATTATCACCAGGATTAGATGTCAAGTAACGCTGCAAAGCTTCAAACAATGCACTTACAAGAACAGATTTTCCAACGCCTGCACCACCAGTTAAAAAAACTTTCAACTTTTGTTCATCACGCTTAACAGATTGGAAAACATGAATAAAAAATTCTCTCTGTTTCGTATTCAATGATTTTATCAATTGCCTGTAATCTATGTCTGACATTGTTTTCCTGCGTACACTAATATCTACAGAAGCAACACTTAAACCAACATCTCCAGCAATATCACCTTGTCTCTGATTTTCAGGTCTATCAGGATCAAAGAATATGAAACTTTCACTTTCTTTTGCACCAATATTTGAGTCATCCTGCTCAGACTGCTCTGTGCCTGGGGCAACATCATCAAAATCTTCCTCATTGTGAGCACGCTCCATTGCATCATCTAGTTCATCAGCATTCTTTTCATACTGCAAGGCTTTGTGCTCTATGAAATTTTTAATGGATCTGTACCTTGATAGGTAAGAGTCATGACCTTGTTTCAAATCAATACTTTCATCTCTCCATGAAGTAAATAGAAGCAATCTTTCTCTACAGAACTGTTCGATGTCAATTTTTTTCGAAAATCTTACATATCTTATGACTTTTCTTTGTTTCCTTTCACTTATAACAATTCCATTTTTGAGAACAATTCGACCCCCAGGAATAGAATATTGTCTATCCTCACTTGAATTATAGTCATTTGTGTCTGAGTCAAGCACCTCATCCTCGTTACAATATGTATCCATGTTTTCATTGTTTTCACCTTCATTGGTTTCTTCATTTAATGTTTCAGAAATGTTTTCACCTGAATTTCTTGCAGTGCCTTTGTCAGTGTTGTATTTGATATCAAGCTGGGACACATAGTCTGCTAAACACCAATTTTCAAGTTGTTTTGGTCTTTTAGAATATCTTTTAATGGTATTATCTGCTTCAATATCTGTAGAATTTGAAGATAATTTTTCAAGAGATTCCTTAGACTTAAGTAGGAATGTTCTCTCTTCAGGCAAAGAAGTGTTAATGAAAACAACATCCCTTGAGGCTTTTGTCAATGGCTGTTGTAAAAGTAAGTAGCAGGCTTCCTGGGCACTAACCTCAACACTATTCAAGAATTTATTTCCAATATGTCTAACCTGTTGTCGGAGATCCATATTTCCTCTTCTAGCTTCTTTACATGCCTCATTCATAAGAATACTCATTCCTCTCTGTGCTTTACTAATATATGAAACTATATATACAGCACATGCATATGGATCCAATACAAATTGTAAGTCATGGTTTGCACCCCAAGCGTTTAGAATAGGTTTCATGTATGCATTAATTCTAACCTCACTTAATTTTCTTTTCAGAAAAACCTTTGGACCACTCAATGAGCTTTGGACTGCTTTGATGTAATCATCCTTGCTTACTTTGATCTCAGTAAGGAAATCATCTACCGTAATATTTGTTTCCTTCAACTCATCCAATTTCTTTTGTATTTTGACAAATAAATCTTTGTAATTTTGCTTTTCTTTACAGTCATTTAACGGTTCCAATATAGTTGTGCTTTTCATTGGAGGAATGGGAAAACCAAATCTACAAATAGATTTCTGTTTCTTTCTACAAGACTTGGAATGTTTATGTATCTGTAGTTCTACAAGTTGTTGATCTGGATTTTTCTCACAAGATACATACTTATCTATGAAGGATGTTACTTCATCTAATGAACTTTCATGATATCTAGGAGCCTTTTCAATCCATATTAACATGTGGATGTGAGGTGAACCTCTTTGTTGGAATTCAACACGATAAAAGTAATCTATTATTTTTCCTAATGGGTCATGGGGACTTTTAAGTACAGTGTTTATGAATTCTTGTACTCGGTTGTCAAAATACCTTACACATGTAACTGGATCTTTTTGCACAAGTTTTGTTTTATCAATCCAAGTCAAGTTATCCAATTCTTCCACAGACATTGTTTTTCCATCATTTATCTGAGAGAGCATATTTAGTAGATCATGCCATCTGGTATCTGCCGACGAAAGAGATGTAAACCAAGTAGGTAATCCTAGTTGTCTAATCATTGCAAAAACATCTTTTTTACGGGCTTCAAAATATGGTGGTGAATTCCTTAAACTTCTGAAAATATAAAATCCCTCATCCAATCTCACAACACCTTTAAGATGATTTGTATCAAGCATTTGTGAGGCAGTAAATGTTTTACCTTCTGTTTTACATCTACGCAAAGCAAGATGGACTTTATCAGAAATTTGTTTCAGTTGAACTTTCTTTAACTTAAAGAAGATATTGGGAATATTTGATGCTACTCTGCGATCAATATGCCTCAGTTCTAGCTTGCATGTATCACTATAGTGAATGTGAACATGTTTTTTATCATTTGGACTTCTTCTCTGTCCACAGAAAATTGTAGGAAAAGACAAATATTCTGCATCAGGATCTTGATAAAGGCTGAGTGGTGTTTGACCCTCACCTGGAGCAAAAGTATAAGCGTTGTCTTTATTTGGGTCTGCAGCATCCAGCATAGTGTCACTATTACCAATAACCTTTTCTGTCTCGTCAACTTCACTAAAGTGATCAGAGTCATAATTCACATCATCATTACAATCTAATTCTTCACTTACGCTTTCACCTGTCATTCCAAAGAACTCTTTTACTGTATCACTACAATCTGAAGTAATTGATTGCATCCAGTCATCATCTACTTTAACACCAGATTCTTTATACAGTACACTATGGTTCACTAACCAATGAAGAGCACTTAAAACATGCAGAGGTCTAATATTTTCAGTGAAATCACATTTATTATATGAAAGTTTCTTCTTAAGTTTAACAGGTATTGTATAGTGACTATCTAATGTTCTTGGTAAACTGTGTATAACAGGCTGAATGTCAACCGGGACATTGACAACATTCCCTTTGATGGACAACTGACCTCCTCTTGGTAATTCTCTAATCTGCATAAATGGGATTCTCAAAGAAACTAATCTTTCCTCTAGCTGATGTAAATTCAGTTCCTTTGGCAGTACAGGAAATGCATTTTGATTGAAAACAGACATTGGAGGGACTTTGTTAAGTTTAATTTTTTCATAGCATGTTTTACACAGCCATTCACAATCATCAACAGAGATGTAATTTGTAGAAAATTTTTTAACTGCATCAGAAGAGCATTTAGAATTTAGTTTGTTGAATAACACAACAGAATGTTTAAACCATGTTTGGTTACAGCATGAACAAACATAAACAGGGCCTTTTGAAACATTCTTCTTAAATTTTTCAATGCAGTCGTCTAAGCTGGAACCATATCGCTTTGAACTTTTGTAGCTCTTTTCCTTAATTTTATAATCTAAATTAGACCTTAGACTCTGGCGCTTAGTCTTATTTCTTTCATTTTCTACTATCATATTGAATCTTGATGAACGTTTATTCTGTTTTTTCATCCTTTCTGAATCTTTATACAATTTACTAGAGCGGCACTTGTGCATTGATTTAAGAGTTAACATTCTTTCTTTCTTCTTTCTTTCCTCATTTTGTCTAACTTTTTGCATAGAACCCTTTGTCATTGACCTTTCTTTGACTTGCCTTTCTGGATTTTCTCTTGCTTTTTTCTTTGAAATATTTGTCATTGTCCGTTCCTTGACTTGCCTTTCAGGATTTTTTCTTGCTTTTTTCATTGAAGTATTAGTCATAGTCCGTTCCTTGACTTGCCTCTCTGAATCTTGTCTTGCCTTTTTCTTTGAAATACTAGTCATAGTCCGTTCCTTGACTTGCCTTTCTGGATTTTGTCTTGCTTTTTTCATTGAAATACTAGTCATAGTCTGTTCCTTGACTTGCCTTTCTGGATTTTTTCTTGCCTTTCTCTTTGAAATACTAGCCACTAATCTTTCCTTAGATTGTCTTTCAGGATCCTGCCTAATTTTCCTCATATAACTTTTCATATATTCATTTCTTTTTAATCTTTTACGTTCG
This sequence comes from Fragum sueziense, assembly GCA_963680895.1. Classification (NCBI taxonomy): domain Eukaryota; kingdom Metazoa; phylum Mollusca; class Bivalvia; order Cardiida; family Cardiidae; genus Fragum; species Fragum sueziense. The sequence continues at coordinate 11,352,578 of OY804600.1, read as the reverse complement.
TGTACAATTTCATAATCTGACCTAACTTCTTGTTTGCGCTTTTGTCTCTCTGCTTGATCCTTGAAATATATGTCAATCAAAGATAATTTCTCAGGTGGACAATTTGTAAATTCAATTTCATTTTTCTTGGATTCAGATTCATGGATTTTTTCTCCTATAACAAATCTAATTGGCATCATGTCAAATTGTTCATTTAGATCGATGTTCATACTTTGATACATTGCATACATGAACATTACCAAATCATCTATTGAAAGAAAAGAAGCTAATAATGATCTTCCATCATCATCTACCAATCCATCAACACCATGTGAATGAGAATCAAATAAACAATATCTACCATCCTGCCTGAAAATTGCAGAACAAACTGAACCAATGATAAATAAAAGATAAGAAGTTGTGTGAAATGCTTCCTTCAAACAACTGTGAAGTGATGACATATGAGTGTTGATAGAACTTTGAATAAATACACCAGATAAAATATTTCCTCTCACAATAGAAACATGTCTATCAAATGCAGTTACAGAACCTGGGATCTCTTCCAAATTCAAAAGCAAGCTTTGAAAGTCATTCCTCGCTTTCAGTCCAATCACTATTTCTCTATGTAATCTATCTCCTTCTATTAGAATTTCATCTAGATTTTGTGAAGATGGCAGATGTCTAAGCTCTGTGTATATCATCGAGCATAAGGCATTGGCTGTACATTGTAGATTTCGAGAGGATGGGTCAAACATTTGATTACCTTGATGAAAAGTTCCGAAAATCATTGTGTTGGATTCTGTATCTTCAGCAACAACTTCAGTAGCAAGAACAGTATTACCATCAGCACTAGCATCAATAACAGTGTCAGTAAGTATATCATCTGCAGTATTTGGTAAAGTATCATGAACAGTATCAAGAACAGTATCAAGAACAGTATCAAGAACAGTATCAAGAACAGTATCAAGAACAGTATCAAGAACAGTATCAAGAACAGTTTCAGAACAAATTCCAGACACAGATGGTTTTTGTGGGTGGGCAAGTCCCCCATCTGATATTCCAAAGACGCCCTCCATAGACACAGATGGTTTTTGTGGGTGGGCAAGTCCCCCATCTGATATTCCAAAGACGCCCTCCATAGACACAGATGGCCTTACATCTGTTTCATCCAAAACAGATGAAGGTAAAGGGTGGGATAGGCCCCCATCTGATAGTTCAAAGACACCCGTTAAATCAGCTGTGGTTTTCGTGAGTACATCTCTTCTGGCTCTACTCATTCGCCAATTCTTCTTGCGAGGCATTTTCCTTCTGCAATTAGAAAATATAAACTAAAATGGCAAATTTTCCAGACATTCAAAGACAACTTTTGACATTGTCTGATGACCAGGACCCTGTTTTACAAATGAATTGAAATGTTCATAAAATCATAAGAAAAACAGGGCCCTGGACCATAAAAGCTGCTACATGTGTATGAAGTGTAAATTTGCAAGCATGTATCGTTTTGACCTTGATAAGTCACTTTAACAATGTTATTAAGGGATTCATACCAATGAATTATGAACTGTTTTAATATCAAATTTGAGCACTACATCTTAATTTCTAACTTACAAGGAAAAAACAGACAAACTAATGGACAGACCAGATTTTATATTGATCCCTTTCTGATCTTTAGGTGCAGATAGTGTAAAAATTCAAGAGAAAGTAATAAAAAGCCAGTTCTTACATTAAACGGATAAATCAATGGTAAATCCAAGTCCCTTTTTCCTCTGTATCTCTTTTCTTTAACTTCGTCACACTGTACTCTATATCTTTCAGCAATCAACACAAAGTGATCTATATTAAGGTACACAACCTTAAGTCACATAGGGTAGAACTTATGTTCACAATAATTCCAATATATACTCCAATTCACTGTCACAATGAACTCACAGCTACATAAAAATCACAAAACTGTATTTAGAATTAAATCAGTGTTGCACAAAAATCATAAAAAAATGTTCACTATTAAAGTGTTCACAATTCACTGTTCCACACAAGAATCATAAAAATGTGTATAACATTTCCAATTTTGGAAATAATAATAAAAGTTCACAAATGTTCCAAGTGATATTACGGTAAGTCTTTTTGTAATATTGATAAATTTGTCTGAAATAAATAAGAACAGTTGTTGAAATCATGATTGATAGAATAGTTGAGTGACAAAATGTAAGTTTCTTGAAAGACAAGATGTGTTTGTGAAACATGAATGCCCGAAATGGCTATTTTTCTACAATGTTAAGTTTTTTAATTAAGAGTTGATAAGGGTTACATGGAACATATAGATATCATTGAAAGGAAGTTAGATACCAAATTTCAGCTTTGTTTGTCAAACACTTTTGGAGAAAATGCAAAATGTTAAGTTTTCTGACAGACAGACAGGAGTAAAACAATAGAAATCATGTTATTTTGCTAACCTATGTAAAAGATCTGGAAGTAATTGCGATTAGCAATTCTAAATTATTCACTGTGTGTTTAGTTTTGAGATTTAAATCTAAATTTGTTCAAAACGTTATAATAATTTAAATATTGGCATGACACTGTACATTACTAAAGACTAGAAAATCAAATTCAGTTTATTGTTGAAATATCATTTCCAAAACTTAAATAAATGTGTATCTCTGTTAAATTGATAGAAAATAATTTCCACTTTCTATGAAAGTGGTAAACTATTTTTTGTGATAAACAAGGCGGTTATCCCAAAAAGAGGCCCTCTTCATAACTGGTGATAATCATGTATGCAATTCAAAGAAAGCAAATAACAACTGTCTTTGAAATACACAATCCTACATACTCAAAAGATTCCTGCAGCATGTTTTGGTCACCAGCACACTTACCTGGTATAGGTTAACGTCTGCAATAGCCCCTAAAGAACAAAGTCTATCTAAACTTTTGATTTAAATAGAATTTAACAAAGTATGGGTTACAAATTATCAATCATTCTTCATAATAATCATAAACTGTTGTTTTTTTTTCTTCATTAACACAAACACTTGTCACGGGTCAAGAGGGTCTGAAATGAGAAAAAGAGTATATCACATTTTGGCATCAAACTTAACCATTTTCCAAACTCTTCCAATTTGAAAGGTGTTGCAGACCGCAATATCAAGTGCATGGAATTTTAAATTTTTTGGTGTTTTTTTGTTCAGAAAATATTGTGGAAAATGAAAAAAATTGCTTATCACAAGCAATTTCTTCATTTTCCACAATGTTTTCAAAAGCCTTTATCTTGCAGGGTGTTGAAAGGCGTCACTGTGTGGTAATGGGTTAAACAGTGGACTCTTAATAATTATATAATCCTGTTATAAGACATTCATTGCAAATTAGCAATTTCCTGTCTGCAAAAACTTAAAATTTTGAGAACAATATACTCCCTTTTTAGCTTTTTTCTGTTAATTGCAATAATTATCTTGACAAATAGACATTGCAGTTAAAAAGAATCCACTGTTTAGTGCATTTTCTCTTTTCTCAAACGATAAAAATTCAGACTGTCAAGATTTGACAGCTACTGCAGGTGATGAATTGGGTTACAAAACTATATGGAATTTGTGAACATTACAGAACAGAAAATACTGAAGGAAAAGGAGCAAGTGCTAATAATCAGCATTTTGTTTTTTCTTTCAAAGTTTTCTGACACTAAATTCCTTCAGAGACATGAAAACATGGTCTTGTTAGGGAAAGGGTTAATGAACGTTGAATTGATTTTCATGTGACTAAAATTCAACACAAAAGTTCTAAGAAGGGTGTCTCAAATAAAAAATGGTCTTGGAGATGTTTTGAAAATTCAAAGTAAAAATAAAAAAATTGCAAAAAGTCACCTAAGGAACATTCTGGCAAAGTACACTCATAATATGTCCAGTGATTACAGAAGCGGCAATCAATGAAAAATTTTCTAATGATTTCTGATAAGCCCCATCCTGCCATGCACCCATTTTTGGACAAAAAACAGTTTTTTTCTAACATTTGACCGCTTGACCTAGTTTTCAACCCCAGTGACCCAATTTCAATCCTTCAATGATTTCATCAAAACAATCACTCTGACCTCTTTTCAGATTGACTGGGCAGAAAATATGACCTCTGAAGGGCATACAAGGTTTTTCTAAGATTTGACCTAATAAAGATTTATGTTTAATTAAAGAACTTTTTCATGGTTTGTCATATTCTGATAAGCCCTACCCTGCCGCACCCAAATTTATAGACCAATTAAAATTTTACTAACAAAGTATTATTGAATAACAAAGTATGGTCGAAAGTAACAAAGTATGGTTGATTTTAAGAATTTCTCGTGATTTCTCCCATTCTGATAAGCCACGCCCTGCAATGCCCACATTTATGGACCAATCAAAATTTCATGAACAAGTTAAGTATAGGGTCACTTAAGGTGCATTTCTACCAAGTTTAATTGAAATTGGCCCAATCGTTGATTTTTAAAGAATTTAACAATTATTTTGTGATTTTTCTAAGTCAGATAAGCCCGGCCCTGCCACACTCAAATTTATGGACTAATAAAAATTTCACGAACAAGTTAAGTAAAGACTCACCCGATGTACATTTCTGCCAATTTTGGTCAAAATTGGCCGAATGGTAGATTTTTAAAGAATTATTTTGTGATTTCTCTAAGTCTGATAAGCCCAGCCTGGCCACGCCCACATTTATGGAGCAATCAAAGTTCTTTAAACAATTTAAGTATAGGGTCACCTAAGGAACATTCCTTCAAAGTTTGGTCAAAATTGACCAACTGGTTTGAGAGGAGAAGATTTTCAAAGAATTATTTTGTGATTTCTCGAAATTTGATAAGCCCCGCCCTGCCACACCCACATTTATAGACCAATCAAAATTTCGCTGACAAGTTAAGTAAAGAGTCACCCAAGGTACATTTCTGCCAAGTTTGGTCAAAGTTGGCCAAATGGTTGATTTTTAAAGAATTATTTTGTGATTTCTCTAAGTCTGATAAGCCCCTCCCTGCCACGCCCACATTTATGGACCAATCAAAATTCTTTGAACAATCTAAGTAAAGGGTCACCCGATGTACATTTCTGCCAAGTTTGGTCAAAATTGGCCGAATGGTTGATTTTTAAAGAATTATTTTGTGATTTCTCTAAGTCTGATAAGCCCCGCCCTGCCACGCCCACATTTATGGACCAATCAAAGTTCTTTAAACAATTTTAGTATAGGGTCACCTAAGGAACATTCCTTCAAAGTTTGGTCAAAATTGACCAACTGGTTTGAGAGGAGAAGATTTTCAAAGAATTATTTTGTGATTTCTCAAAATTTGATAAGCTCCGCCCTGCCACGCCCACATTTATAGGCCAATCAAAATTTCACTGACAAGTTAAGTAAAGAGTCACCCAAGGTACATTTCTGCCAAGTTTGGTCAAAGTTGGCCAAATGGTTGATTTTTAAAGAATTATTTTGTGATTTCTCTAAGTCTGATAAGCCCCGCCCTGCCACGCCCACATTTATGGACCAATCAAAATTCTTTGAACAATTTAAGTAAAGGGTCACCCAAGGAACATTCCTGCAAAGTTTGGTCAAAATTGGCCCACTGGTTTGAGAGGAGAAGATTTTTAAAGAAAAAGTTAACGGACGCACGGACGCACGGACGCACGCACGACGGACACACCGCCATGACAATAGCTCGCTGGCCTTCGGCCAGTGGAGCTAAAAATCAGAGGGGTGGCTCAATTAGAAAGCTACTGCAGACATCAAAAATAATGCTGATAAAGAGAGAATTTTTGTATAATATAGGACAGAAAATATTGAGGCAAAAGAAGAAAATGCTGATTATCAGCATTTTTCTTCTGTTGCCTCAATGTTTTCTAAGCCAAATCTACTAGAGATCAAAGCCAGGTACTGTTCGGTAATATTTTAATCCTCAAATATATTTGTAAAATGACAGGTTAATTCCAGGTAATCATTATCCCACTGGTATGTGGTGCCAAGTAACATTTTGTCCTGAAAATTAATTACTTTTCTGACCAGACAGGATTAGACAAATAATTATAATACTTCATTCTAGTTCTTACCCTTTCCAAGAAGATGAACATTTTGTAGCAGATCTGCCTTATATCTACCGGTATCTCTAATAGCCTGGAATACCTTAAGGTATTCCATCCATCATTAGATACAAAATATTTTGTGCAGCTTTGGACATCATCTGTGGCAACGGAGATTGAAGAGTGATACTCTTGTCAATTCCTGTTGCCACAAATATTGCCAGAGTTCGCATGTAGCGTTTGGTATGAAATGAAGGATGAAATACTTTGAATACTGTTAGAAAAGCAGCTTAATCTACTCTAATTTTCTAGTGTAGTGTGTATCATAACCTCTTAAATCTTGGTAATCAAAGCAGCATCGATGTAGTTGCCAGGTATTTACTTGGAAATCTACTTTACTAGAGGCTGTTTCACATGAGCCTTGTAAAGTGGGCACAAACTATTGTGACGATGTATGAAATGTCCATTATCTATCTGAAAGAACATGTAATTCAGGAGAATGATATAAATGTTTCCCAAGGTTAGACACTAACTTTCTCAACCAAGGAGTCCGCCGGACTCCCATCAAGAGAATTTGGGGAGTCCAGTCAAAAGTAAAGGAGTCCAAAAAAAAAAGCAAATATTTTATGTTGCATGCATGTTGCCTTTTATCTGTGACAATGTCATTTTCACGTCTGCATGGAATACTAAAGAATAAAGCCAGTACAATAGATCCTGTTATTTTGAGCTAACAGCCTTTTTATCATTTTGCTTATAATTTTTCGACAGAATTTTTAAGGAGTCAGTCGGACTCCCTAGGTTGAAAATCAGGGAGTCCCACCAATTTTTAGGGAGTCTCGGACTCACAGACTCCCCTTAGTGTCGAACCCTGTAATTTTTAACCCTTTCGTTTGCAAAGGCGCTTTCAAGCGCAGTCCAGGAACGCTTATACTGTTTAGGGGGGCATCGGCTTATACAAGAGGGCCAAGATGGCCCTGCATCGCTCACCCGAGAGGACTTTGAGACAAACATCTTGCAAACTTCAAACTCGCACTTTTTACATGACCTAGATATCATCAAGATAAACATTCTGAACAATTTTCACAATGATGAGTAAATATTTAGGTACTTATAGCAAAAACAAGATTTGACCTTTTGACCTAATTTTTACCTAACATTAGCCACTATCTACAGGACCTATTTATCATCAAGATAAGCAATTCTGAACTATTTTCACAATGACAAATAAATATTTTGATTTTTTAGAGCAAAAACAAAATTTGACCTAGGTTTTGACCTCCCATGACCTACTTTATACATGCCCCAGATATTGTCAAAATAAACATTCTGAACAATTTTCACAATCATTCAGATATCATTATGGTTCTAATGCAGTTCAACAAGATTTGACCTATTGACCTAGTTTCAGACCTCACATGACCCACTTTTAAAATGGCCTAGATATCGTCAAGATAAATATTCTGAACAATTTTCACAATGATAAAGTAAATATTTTGGTTCCTAGAGCAAAAGCAAGATTTGACCTAGTGACCTAGTTTTAGACCTCACATGACCCACTTTTCACATCACCAAGATATCATCAAGATAAACATTCTGATCAATTTTCACAATGATAAGTAAATATTTTGGTTCTTAGGGCAAAAACAAAATTTGACCTAGTGACCTAGTTTTGAACCTCGAATGACCTGCTATTCATATAACCAAGGTATCATCAAGATAAACATTCTGAACTTTCACAATGATTGAGTAAATATTTTGGTTCTTACAGGAAAAACAAGATTTGACCTATTGACCTAGTTTCTGACTTCACATGACCCCCTTTTAAAATGACCAAGATATCATCAAGATAAATATTCTGAACAATTTTCACAACGATTAAGTAAATATTTTGGTTCTTAGAGCAAAAACAAGATTCGACCTAGTTTTTGACCTTGCATGACCCTCTTTTTACATCACAAAGACATCATCAAGATAAACATTCTGAACAATTTTCGCAATGATAAAGTAAATATTTTGGTTCTCAAGGCAAAAACAAAATTTGACCTAGTGACCTAGTTTTTAACCTCGAATGACCTGCTATTCATATCACCAAGATATCATCAACATAAACATTCTAAACATTCAAAATGATTGAGTAAATATTTTGGTTGTTAGAGAAAAAAAAAGATTTGACCTTTTGACCTAGTTTCTGACCTCACATGACCCACTTTTAAAATGACCCAGATATCATCAAGATAAAAATTCTGAACAATTTTCACAACGATAAAGTAAATATTTTGGTTCCTAGAGCAAAAACAAGATTTGACCTAGTGACCTAGTATTAGACCTCGCATGACCCACTTTTCACATCACAAAGATATCATCAAGATAAACATTCTGCTCAATTTTCACAATGATAAAGTAAATATTTTGGTTCTTAGGGCAAAAACAAAATTTGACCTAGTGACCTAGTTTTTAACCTCGAATGACCTGCTATTCATAACACCAAGGTATCATCAAGATATACATTCTGAACTTTCACAATGATTAAATATTTTGGTTCTTACAGGAAAAACAAGATGTGACCTATTGACTTAGTTTCTGACCTCACATAACCCACTTTTAAAATGACCCGGATATCATCAAGATAAATATTCTGAACAATTTTCACAACGATAAGGTAAATATTTTGGTTCCTAGAGCAAAAACAAGATTTGACCTAGTGACCTAGTTTTAGACCTCGCATGACCCACTTTTCACATCACCAAGATATCATCAAGATAAACATTCTGATCAATTTTCGCAATGATAAAGTTAATATTTTGGTTCTTAGGGCAAAAACAAAATTTGACCTAGTGACAAAGTTTTGAACCTCGAATGACCTGCTATTCAAATCACCAAAAACATTTGTTTTGCGGGGGTATAATAAAACATTTGTTTTGCGGGGGTATAATTATAAGGTAAACAAGATAAACATTCTGAACTTTCACAATGATTGAGTAAATACTTTGGTTCTTACAGGAAAAACAAGATTTGACCTATTGACCTAGTTTCTGACCTCACATAACCCACTTTTAAAATTACCCAGATTTCGTCAAGATAAACATTCTGAACACTTTTCACAATGTTTAAGTATATATTTCCGTTCTGAAAGCAAAACCAAGATTTGAACCAATGACCTAGTTTTTGACCTTACATGACCCACACTTTGTACATAAGCTAGATATCAAGATAAGTATTTAGGATAGTTTTGACAAAGTTTTGGGACTAAATTGGCATCTCTAGAGCAAAAGGAAGGATTATGTAATATTTGACCTTGTGGCCTAGTTTTTGACCTTGCATGACCCACCTTTGATCATGACCAAGATAACATCAAGATAAAGATTTAGGACAATTTTGACAAAGTTTGAACCAAAATTGGCACTTCCAGAGCAAAAGGGAGGATTTTACAAGATTTGGCCTCATGACCTAGTTTATGACCTGGCATGATCCACTTCTTGACATGACCTAAATATCATCAAGATATACATTCAGGACAATTTTGAGAGAGTTTGGGCCAAAACTGGCATGTCCAGAACAGAATGAAGGATTTTAAAAGATTCAACCTTGTGACCTAGTTTTTGACCTTGTATGACCCACTTTTGATCATTACATAGATATAATCAAGATAAACATTGAGGACAATTTTGACAAAGTTTGGACAAGAATTGACACTTCCAGAGCAAAAGAAAGGATTTTGTAAGATTTGACCTCTTGACCTAATTAATAACGTAGCATGACCCATTTCTTGACTTGACCTTGATATGATAAAAATAAACATTCATGACAATTTCTACAAAGTTTGGACCAAAATTGGTACTTCCAGTGTAAAAAGATGAATTTTACAATATTTGACCTAGTGACCTAGTTTTTGACCTGGCTTGACCTATTTTTTATCATGACCTAAATATCATCAAGACAAATATTCTGATCAATTTTCACAACGATTGAGCCATAAATGTGGCCCCTAGAGCAGAAACAAGATTTGACCTAGTGACCTACTTTTTGACCCCATTATGGCCCCGATTCAATTCTTTGAAGTATTTTGAAAAAGCATGACCCATAGATCATATGTGTGAAATATGAATGAATTTTGCCAAGTACTTTAGGAGGAGAAGATTTTTTTGTGAAAAGTTGACGTACAGAGAGATAGACAGATAGACAGACGCCGGACAACAGACCGATCACAATACCTCACCTCGAGCACTTCGTGCTCAGGTGAGCTAAAAAGCAATTTTTACACGGTTAAAGTTATCATGACACCGGATAAATGCTGAAATATTGCGCAATATTCTTATGTTCTCGTTAAATGTGAAGAAAAACGCAGTATTTGAGTTTTTATGAGCTATAATGATGGCCAGGAGGGTTCAATATTCTGCAGAAGAGGTCCGACGAATCATTGTGTCAGTGCCAGGCGATGATGATAGCGATAACCCTAATTTTTCGGGGGTAAAAAGGTGATTTGAACATTAGAAATGTTTTGGCGACTTCGACTAGTGACTCCGATAGTGATTCCGTGATTCCGATAACCCTAAACCGAATCTAGTCCCAAATCGTAGGGGTGGGGTGGTCGAGGGTAGTGGCAGGGGGCCTGACAGGGTCACGGGGCTAGAGGTCCAGATTTTGATGAGATGCAAATTTTCTATCAGTTACTCATCATGTTGTTAAAGGAAATTGAATTTATAGGTATTCTGCTAGTAAAATCTATATATTATGCATGTGTATACACAAAGTGCTTGGAAATATGGATAATAGTCATTTCTGGGAAATAATTCTGCAAACGAAAGGGTTAAATGCATTACAGTCTATGGCAATACCACACTGTTACATTCAAGTAAAACTTGTGAATCAATACCAAGATGTCCTTGTTTCTGATTTCTTTTTTTTTCATGATTTCTATTCTTTAAGAGCACAAATTTAGAAATCTGCATGTCTTTCAATAAAGGCTATAAGTCTAAGCTTTTGACTTTAAGCCTTAATCATATTGTAGATTTTTGAAGTTGTAATATCGCAACTCTTTAAGCTGCTGTTTCAAGGTTTGATGAAAAGGGACAATACGATGCTCACAATCACAATTATTTGAGTACACCCTACAAACAGTGACTGGCTATCCTTACAGATATGAACATTGGCTGATAATTCTAGATAAGTTTCATCCGATATCATTACATTACACACAGTATGATGCTGATAAAATCATATCTGACATATCTATAACATTCTTGCTATGTCATACTGAAAGGTGCTATATAGGATCTAGTTTGATTTTGATTGAATGCAGAGCGAGTTTTCGTCTTTTATTGACATATAATGGAAACCGGGCAATAGTTTCGGGCAATCACTAGGTAAGGGGTCTCGAATTTAAACATCACTAATAAGTTCCCAACTAACTGAACTAATCTATTTTCGAGCCTTACTGTTTTCATATTTCATCAAAGATCAATTTTGCCCTTTTCATATATACTGATCTCATTATTATAATAGTCCAGTAGCATTGGCCAGCAGGCAGCATAGAACTAGATCATCCTGCACATATGTACTATACAGTATGATCCATCATCGATGACAAGCGCGGATCCAGGTATTTTTCAAAGGGGGGTTCTTCCGATCCGACCCCTTTTTTCGCCAAATACAAGGGGGGTCAGGCCCCCTGACCCCCTGGATCCATGCAGATACATGTCATACCATGAAGGACTAAAAATAACAACAGTTTGTCGTGGCACACAGGGAAAAATGACGCAGTTTATATGGGACATAACAAGTAAAATTTCGCCAAATTCCAGGGGGGTCATGATCCCCTGACCCCCGCCAATCCCCCCCCCCCCCCCCCTCTGGATCCGCGCATGCATGACAATGGAAACTGATGAGAGATCCCTTGCCAATTTCTATTGCCATGGATGACATTTGAGTTGCATGACCTGTTTGGTATCTAATGATGGATGGAAAACTGCATAGAAAATATTGAGGCAAAAGAAGAAAATGATGATTATCATCATTTTCTTCTTTTGTCTCAATATTTTCTCAAGCCTTTTTCTATTCCGGATGTCAAAACCAGTTCTTGTTTTGGAAAGGGTTAAAGTCAGTCAAAGTGTCTATCATCATGTACCATGATAAAGATAACCCCTCCATGATGAGCATTAAAACAAGGTTAAGCCTTTGAAATAATAGCTGATAATGTTCCGTGAATTATCTGTTGATAAAAATCATACATGTCTGTACACACAGTACAGAATGGGGGTGGGGCGTCAGTAAAACTTTTGTTAGAGCTTATCAGTATACACGATTTTAATATGATAAAGATTGATGAGTGAGACAATATTGTTCCAAAAGAGATCCGTATCAAAGGATTGACTAATTGATTGAAAGCGGTTTAAAGCAACAATTTTCAAGTCAAATTGCTGCTTTTGCAGCTGCTGGTGCACCAAACCATTTCTGAATCTCACACACATACGAACACAACATCCTATCTAAGCCACCAGCCCCTGCGAAAAAAAGTTCAAAAACACATTTCTAGAACATTAAATGGCATTTCTAGAACTGTTATAAAACAATTCTAAAAAACATTCTAAAATGGCTCTTAAACTTAAATGAACTTTTCATAGGGGTGGTGCTCAACTGCTCATCCAACATAGATGATTCAAAATGTCAGGCAAGAAATTGGCAAAGCCATGATTCAAACCCATGATCCCTAGGTTGGTGATAGGCACTGACATTACCAACTAAGCTACCTGGGTTCAGCCCTACGAAAAGAGTATATTATAAGAGACAAAAGAGATATCAATTTTGTCAACTGTTTTTCTTCACAATTGACCAAACGCCGACTGTCAATCAAAAACATCGATTAGCTAATGGACGACGGTGTTGTTATAAAATCTCATAACTACGGCTTGAGATTTGATAACAACACCTACAAAATACTTTTTTGTTTGTCCGAATTTACGTCACGATTAACTGGATAAAATCGTTCCCTATTAACGATGACATCCCCATTGTTTGTCTTAAATTCTATGTTGGGCGGAGCGATCCGTCGATTGGCGTTTGGTCAATTACATATCGGCCACACAGTTACTTATTAGATACAGACATTCAATATCCAATTTCATTCTGGCAACATGAAAAATCAAGTCATTCTACCTTTTACAGAGGGCAATAAAATCTATTTTCAAAATTAACTACGAAACCACTAGAAACCCAGGAACCTTTTCAAAATCAAAGATGCACCAATTATTTATGAACCAAACATATTTTCAAAATTAACTACAGAACACTTGAAACCCAGGAACCTTCCAAAGGTGCACAGGTTATTTATGAATCAAAAGGATAATTATATCTCTATCTAGGAAGCAAAGCAAAAAATTTTACGGAACAGAACAAAAACATGAGATCTATGAATGCCATTACGTCAGCGCCTTTGTCACCATGCCAGTTTTACAGAAGTTTAGATTATGTGATAGAGTAATGGGTGAGCTACAGCTTAGAGGGTATAAGGGCTTTTCAAAATGTAAAATATCATTTATGGCTTCTCAAACCCTATGTTGTGGATGCTCATTTGAATCGTCTCGCCGAGACGATTCAAATGAGCACCCATAACATAGGGTTTAGATTTGAGATAACAAAATTAGAATTCATTTACCCTCCTTTTTTTGCAGCCTTGTGATAGGGGAGAATATTTCTAGTATAATTTTTGTGTGTCTTTGATATATTTTCTACTATGTAATGTAGTACCTAATATCAGAATTACAGATAAAAGGGAATAATTGATTGAAATCCCAAACCCTATCTTTTGGGTACTCATTAGAATCATCTCTCTAAGACATTTCTAGTGACTACATAGAACAACAAGTTTGATGCATAATTAATGATATTTTGTGCTTTAAAGTGACACTTCATACTTTTACACTAAAAAATGTACTCATATACCAATAACCATATTTTTGGTGGGATATTTTCACCTTTAACCCCTTCCCAAACAAGACCTTGTTTTGACGTCCCTGATAAAATAGGCTTGGGAAAATACTGAAACAAAAGAAGAAACTGCTGATAACCAGCAGTTTCTCCTTTTGTCTCAATATTTTCTGTCTCATATCTTCAGTGATTTATCTACCTCTGCGTCATGCGTAATTTACGCAAAAAAATTCAAAATGACGCACACAAAAAATCGCCGAGCGTACATCTGACGCATGTATTTCTGTGGCAGCCACCACGCATTCTAGGGCCGTATTATTGCGTAGTCGATGTCTGGTACAAAATCAAACCAAAAGGTTTGTCTTATTTCACACAATGAAGATATTAGAGGAGAGACAAAGTAGAAATTTTCAAACAAGAGTGCCATCGTCACAATATACGCCGCCACTTATAAAACTTGAGACAAAAAAATGACATTGACAAGGATTTATAAATATTCACTGAAAAAACTTTAAAAAATTGTGTTCACAAAAAGGTTTTTATAAATATCCAGTGAAAAACCTGGAAGGAATTGCATTCACGAGGCTGAAATATCATTAAGCCCCAGAGACTAAGATTGAAGGGGGCATAATTCTGGCAAAAATCAATGAACCATGAAATCCTTCCTTCATGCACATCTACCAATTGAGGTGATGACATCCACCAAGTTTCATTAAGATCCAGCCAGAAACTTAGGAGGAGTTGTGTTGACAAGCCTGCAATTTCAATAAGCCCCAGAGACTAAGTTTTTAAGGGGCATAACTCAGGCAAAAATCAACAAACCATAAAATCCTTCCTTCATGCACATCTACCAATTGAGGTGATAACATTGACCAAGTTTCATTAAGATCCAGTCAGAAACTTAGGAGGAGTTGTGTTGACAAGCCTGCAATTTCAATAAGCCCCAGAGACTAAGTTTTTAAGGGGCGTAACTCAGGCAAAAATCGACGAACCATAAAATCCTTCCTTCATGCACATCTACCAATTGAGGTGATAACATTGACCAAGTTTCAAGAAGATCCAGCCAGAAACTTAGGAGGAGTTGCGTTGACAAGCCTGCAATTTCAATAAGCCCCAGAGACTAAGTTTTCAAGGGGCGTAACTCAGGCAAAAATCGACGAACCATAAAATCCTTCCTTCATGCACATCTACCAATTGAGGTGATAACATTGACCAAGTTTCAAGAAGATCCAGCCAGAAACTTAGGAGGAGTTGCGTTGACAAGGCTGCAATTTCAATAAGCCCCAGAGACTAAGTTTTTAAGGGGCATAACTCAGGCAAAAATCAACGAACCATAAAATCCTTCCTTCATGCACATCTACCAATTGAGGTGATAACATTGACCAAGTTTCAAGAAGATCCAGCCAGAAACTTAGGAGGAGTTGCGTTGACAAGAAAAGTGGACGTACGTACGGACGGATGGACGGATGGACGGATGGACAGACGGAGAAGATGACGCCAATATACGTCCGCCTCCGGCGGCGTATAAAAATGGTCGGGACTTGTTATCATTGAAGCGTTTTCGGGCAAAATATTCAAAGGTAAAAAATTCAAAACCTACGATTTTTCCGAGAAGCGATCGCGAATTCAGTTATTTTTTGGAAGTAAGACATTGTTTCTACAAAGTAAGATTGAAATAACGATCATTTATTTAAGTACAATGGCTTAATTTTTCGATTTTCTGACACGGCATAGGGGATCAATCGAAACCGGAAGTGGAAGAAATGACAACAACTTGACAAGTAGCGCTGTGTTCTAAGGCTTAGCTTATCCATATTTTCCATCCAGATGTTCGTTTAACAGACCAATTCAATAAATAACAAATTATAGAATATTTTTAGGGTGGTTGGATTTACAAAGTGGAATCTGAAATTACGTTTTTAGTGTATTCGTCCCCAAAATTCAATGTACCTTTACCTCTAAACTCATTTCCAGCATCTATATATTTTCCAGTTGTTTAACATACAAGTGATGTGCATCATAACTATAATAGTTATGATGCACATCACTTGTATGTTAAGTATGTTAATTCTTCTTCGTCATAATTTACGGGTCTGATACAAAACTTAATTCAATATTGGTTGTAATTGTCCACTGACCAATGATTAGTTACCACATGATTATCTCTGTTTTAACTTAAATTTAAGAAATGGAATATAGACTTGGTATCATTCCTTTGAACATTTACAACATAACCCATTCTCTTGTAATTACAAAGAAAGCTGTCAGAAAACATTAAGCCTTTATATAAGGGTATGTTCAAAAATAATGAAGCAAAAGTAAAACATCCATATATCTCTTTAGTATGGGGTTTTGCAGAATTGCTTTTAGGTCTAAAAGGTGTGTTTCCATGAGGCAAACTTGAGTGCAAAGTTTCGTTGTGATATCTCACTTAGGTAAAAAGATATTTAAAAAAACCACCCCAAAATTGTCCCAAGTGTACGGTTTTTGCGTGACATTTTAACTTAAGCCTTAACTTCAACCCTTCACCATACTTTAAGGTGAAGGATTCCACTAAATTATCATTGTTTATCAAGTAGGCAGATATATTAAGGTTTAGAAAAATGGAATTTCGTAGTGTGTCTACATTTTGTTTTCTTGTTATACAGGTTAAAAGCATTGAGGTACTCGTCATTTTCATGCCATAAATTTTGTCATTGTTTACAAATAAAGGTGCAGTAATACAATGTGATTGAATATTTACAAGAACAACTTGCACATTTCAGCAGACATATGTTTATTCTTCAAGATTTTCCAAGTTTTAGTGTACAAATCTGTACCAGTCAATAAATATAAGTCATATACCTAATGCACTCTGAATTTGTCCCAAGTGTACAATTTGCTTTAAATTTCAGATATTTTTTTCAAGGAATGATTTATTTTAAGTTTTATACTTTTAAATTCACAATATGGTCACTCAGAACAAGTTGTAATAAACCCTAATGCCATAGTGGCCTTTACTTTTCGTCCAAGATGTTATCTTGTGTTGTCCCAAGTGTACGGAATTTTGTCACATTTGATTGACAGCTTCTAATTTCTTAATACATTAGCTTCAGGCACACATTTTTTAACTAATTTACAGAAATGAAAAAAATTACACATCAAACATTGAATTTGTCATTTCTGGTTGCTTGAAAAAATTTATTGCTGAAACATCTTGTACTGATATTTCAAGTAAGAGGTAAAATAAACCAGAAGTATCTAAAATTACTGATATTTGACTAAACAATGTGTTCATTAAAGAAAACAACATTCTCTTCCTCAAATTATATCAATTTTACAACAGAATATATAACCATTTTGCATTTATATGGTACTGATAAAGGTAATTAACTGTTGTACACTTGGGACAAAAAAATCAGAATTTGTCATCAGTACAAAAACTTGTCCTTGTATTTTCTTTTTTAGCTCCAAAAATTGCATATTTCTGTGAAAATAATTGATATTATCATTATTTAAGAAAATGTCTACATTTAAGAGCTGCTATTACAGTTTGGTTCTATAGAACCACTATCTTTGTTTAGAATAAAATATGTAGATGTTCTGAACCCTATTCACATGAAAAAAACATACCTATGTAAACTTGTATAAGTGGAATTCATTTAGTTGCAAAAAGAAACTTTCAGTCATTAAATAATAGCAATATTTTGTTTTAGCAGATTGTGGATACTTGTAAGAAAAGTCTGACCTGAGCAGTTGTTACTGGTAATTAAAGCAAACTAAGTTTTAGAGCAACATATGAAAGATATATGTGTACCACTCTTAACACTTCAAAGGGGCATTAGTAAGTTAACCTAGCATTCCAAGATCAATTTGACAAACATTATAGTAACTGCAACTGCAAGTCCATGACAGTCATTGTTGTGATGGTCAAACAATCAGAACTTTTCGCTGGAAAAGAATCAAGCTCAGAGGAATCAATTCAGAGATGCACCTCCTTTGTTGTGAACATTGACATGTATTTGGTCAATACACCTTTTGCTTAGTATACAGAGAATTGTTGCTTTGTATTTACTTTTAGAAATGTATATACAAGTTCTTGTTAAATAACTTAATTACTCAAAATCTATTGATGGATGCTGATTGAATATCTTATTAAGAGAAACAGGAGCTTGTGAAAAAAAGGTGAAATTTAGTCTTGATCATGTGATATTTGAGAGAGAACCTGTAGTCTGGGTTTCCCATCACACTGGACACAATCCAGGCTGCACAGCAAGAGAAAGGGTTTAAAAGGGTCAGAAAAATAAGAAAAGAGGGGTAGTACAGTAAGTGCTATTTAGTAAGTAGCAAATTTTAAGCAAATGTGCTCATTAGTCAGTCAGGCAATTATTTCATAGATGATCTGTGCCTTTGTTTTTGTCGATTTTCTTATTATATGATTCAAACATCCAGATGTTTCAAAAGCGAAATAAAAAGCACAATTCCATGTGTATTGTGAGTCCATCTGTATTATTTTCAGAGATATTTTGAAATCACAACAGGATAATACATTTATCTTTAAATCAGGTGTTTAATGCCTTTCCATACATAAATGTCCCAAGTGTAAAAACATGGTTTACAAGTATTATTCTTGAAAAAATGATTTAAGATTTCCTTGTGTTTAATTGTTTTAGCATAGTAAGGATAAAGATCAGTAAATACTTTCAAATTTACACTTATATGCTGTTGGCAGCTTTAGTGAAAGACGAATACATTTTTGAAATTTCAAAAAACATGATGCTCTTGTTATTAATTATAAGTAGGGATGGGAACAAATATCCGAATATTCGAATATTCGTTTTTGTTGCGAACATTCGAATGCAGATCTGGTATTCGAATATTCTTTAATTATAATGAATTATTACTTATTTTGAAAAATGTAAAAGAAAGACATAATAGAAACTGTAGGCAAACTAGACAGGTGACGTCATCGTATTTGCGGTCAGAACACTATATTTTGACACCTTTCAAGACAATACATATGTACTAGGCATATATACTATTGTAACAGATATACATCAACCTTAATCTGATCATTTTGGCACCTGTTACATCAACCCTTTCCCAAATGGCCAAACTCTCCAATGTGAAAGCTGCTGCAGACGGCAAAAATCCTAACAAAAAAAGAAATCTGTGTATGATATCGCACAGAAAATATGGAGGCAAAAGGATGATCATAAGCATTTTTTTCTTTTGTCTCAATATCATCACAAGCATTTATACCTGACATGTCAAAACTAGGTCTTGTTCGGGAAAGGGTTGAACAATACTTTCAAGATGCAATGGCGATTTCTATTTTGTCGACATTGCATTTGCCAGTGACAATTTTTTCTCATAGATTAACTTGATATTCTTTACACATGTTAACACACAGAAAAATATTAGCCTCTGTCTAATAAACAAAGGAAACAACAATAACTACAAATCAAAGAAGAAACTATGATGTGGCAGTAGACTAATTATAGTTTCCCGAATATACTATATAGATTTTTAGAAAATCCCGAAAACGAATATTCGAATATATTCGAATATCTAAAACGAATATTCGAATATGTATTTTGGTATTCATTCCCATCCCTAATTATAAGATTTCCTAGAACAACTGCAAGTTCGATAATATGAAAATGGGAACATGGCTTTTTAATGCCAAGTATAAATAATATTAATAAATTTTGTGTGTTTTAGTTGCTTTTATTTGTGTAATTTTTGAATCATTTTTCCTATCTTGACCAATTGTCCCAAGTGTACGAAATATCTCCATATTATGCACCATTTTTAACAGGCAATATCTGAAGCAACTTTTGACATACACTGACGAAACTTGGTCTTTATTTTAGGAATATCATAAATTCTAGTAAACATTGAATTTTTTAATCCTTCTCCACTCCAGACAAACATAAACAAAACTTTTAGAGGTGCACATTTGAAAAAAGTAGGTAAAAAAAGTTAAAAATCTGAAATTTTCAGTTTTGTTTATAGCTATGCAATGTTTTTTGGCATTGCAAGCTTTGAATATTACCTATTTTTATTTGGAATAATGAAAAAACATTGATTGGATGATTTATTTGGTCCCAATAAGGTACCAAAAACTGTCAATTTCTTCACAAAATTAAACTAAAAGTTTAAAGCAAAGCCTTAGTTATGAATTTATGTTTGCACTTATCATCACGGCCCTAGAAATTTATCAAATTTGAACCATTTTCTTTCACGATGCAAACAAAGATTTTGTCCTATTTCAACATCTAAAATTCATCAAAAAAATAAAATCTTGCTTCATTATTTTTGAACATACCCATAAGGGGAAAGGAGAAAATATTACAATGCTGTTTTTTAGGATGATTTCTTTCCTTCACAAACCAAATTTTATGTTTGCAAAAATCATTCTCTTTTATTACATTCAGTCACCGATAATCATAAACTTAAACTATGTTTTTTACAATTAATCATTAACTTAAACTATGTTTTTTACAATTACGATATTTTGACTCGCTGTTTTGAAATTTGACTCAGAGTTTCAAGATCAGTGAGTCAGATTGACTCAACGACCCAGAAAGGTAGATTAATCACTGTATCTTACACAAATCATATCTTTAATAACATCCATTTTGTCATTTGTAGTAGTTTTTGAAGTGGATCACCCGAAAAATGCATCGTTCGGGAAAGGGTTAAACTCGTTTCAATGATGCGCATGCGCATTAAGAACAAAACGAAAACTGGTTTATGATTTCAACACCAATTGTCCTTACATTTACAAAAAATCTTGCTGATAAATCAATAGAAAACTTAATTTTGGTAAAATGAATACCGATGGGGTAAGAAAATGTAAATTTAGGGGTAGGTGCAGAAACCAAGAGTTATCTGTACATGTCGAATTAATCCGAGTCTTCTCTGATGTAAATATGCTCTTTGATATTTTGATTTTTCGCTATTTACATCAGAGAGCGTTCCTCTTTGAAAAAATCAAGAAGTTTGCAACAAATTGTTGCGCATCGTTCACCGTCCGATCTTAAACGCTATCGTTAAAACCCCTGATGATATCGATCAATGAACCATTTATTGTCATACATGTTGAAAAATTTACGACCAAAAAGTATTTCTAAAAGGTTTATAGGCAATGTTTTGCAACAACCCTCACCTGAGCAGCCTTTGTTTACCTTGACCTTCCATTCAAAACCAAAGGTTATACTCTTCCAGCAGGCCGATTTGAAATGAAATTTTTGGTCAGGTATGACAAAAAATGATTTATTGATCTATACCCTACAGTTTTTTACCGAGTGATTCGATATGATACACAAACAAGAGGACCATGATGGTCCTAAATCGCTCACCTGAACCAAGATGATAACCATGAGCCACAGCTTTAATCCAATCAATTAGTAGTAGTGACTTTAAAACTGAAAACATACTTAATGGTCACCAACATTGAGTCCAAGTTTTGTCTTGATTGATCACTATTGTGGTTGTTATAGAAACATGACAAATGTAACTCATTAAGGTCCCTCTTTCTGTGATACCCATTCGAACATTCCCATTTGTGGAAGGCATCTTTCTTGTAAAAGTTTCATAAAGAATTGGGCCAAAATTGTAGCCCCCTAGAGTACTAACAAGCAGTGTTTCCATTTACGTAAAAAAAATTGAGTCCCTTGGACCCAGTGCAGTAGAAAAAGTTGAGTCCCAACCACTTTCAGTTGAGTCCAATTTTGACTTCCACAAATCATCTTCAAATTAATTGTTGTACTTGAACGGGCTTAAAAACCCTTTCCCAAACAAGACCTAGTTTTGATATTCCCAGTTAAAGTGGCTTGGGGAAACATTTAAGCGAAAGAAGAAACTGCTAATAGTAAGCATTTTTTCAATTTGCCTCAATGTTTTCCGAGATATTCTCAAGTTTTATACCTAAGTTATCACAAATTCTTGTGATCTGCAGCAGCTTTTATCAGCCAGTCTTTGAACGCCGGATAGGCATGCCACTGGTCTTGAATAGACCGCGAGTGTTTCTTTTTCTTTGTTTGAGAAGCCATGATTATTATTTACAAAATGAAAGTAACAGTTGGTTTCCAGCTATCAAATTGCCCACAAACAATATTTTAGGCAGTTCGGGTACCAGATGAAAAAGAGGGAATCCCAACAATCGCAACTTTTCGGTTAGACGTTGGCGAAGTCCATTTATAGTAACTTTGGAAAACCGGTGACTGCTTCAAATCTGTCGTGCTTTGAAACATTTTGGATTGTGTTCGCTAGTTATCTAACATTTCTGCGTAAGATAACTTTGTGAAAATACATTATTTTTGCCTCTCATTTTATCTTGCGTCCCATGGACGCGACGAGTATAAAAATTTTGCGTCCGAGCCGATTTTCATGCGTATACAGATACTTTTACGTCGTAAATGGAAACTCTGCTAACAAGGATTTTGTTATTTAGGCCCCTTTTCCCTAGATATCTAATGGAACATTTGCATATTGAATATGGTCCATCCTTGTGACTAGATTTGGTAAAATTTGTGGCCTTTAGCATGCTAATAAAGATTTTGTCTTTAAGGGCCTTTTCCGATGATATCAAACAGGACAGTCCCATGTTAAATAGGAATCATCCTTGTGACTAGACAAGCATTCTGATGAAGTTTCATGAGGATTGGGCCTAAATTGTAGCCTCTAGAGTGCTAACAAGAATTTGTCATTAAGGCCCCTTTTCCTGTCATATCCAACAAACCATTTCCATTTTCAATAGAATTTATCCTTGAAGCAAGACAAAAATTTTGTGAAGTTTCATGAAGATAGGGAAAAATTGTGGCTTCTAGCATGCTAACAATAATTTTGTTTTTAAGGCCCCCTTTCCCATGATATCTTTCATTTTCTATAGGATTCACCCTTGTGACTAGGCAAACATTCTGATGAAGTTTCAAGAATATTAAGCAAAAATTGTGGCCTCTAGGGTGCTTACAAGAATTTTGTCAATAAGGCCCCTTTTCCTGTGATATCAAACAAAACATTCCCATATTAAACAAGAATAATCCTTGTGACTAGACAAACATTTTGATGTAGTTTCACGAAGATTTGGCCAAAATTGTAGCCTAAAGAGTGCTAACAAGAATTTTGTAATTAAGGCCCCTTTTCCCATGCCGGTGGTATCTGTGATATCAAACAAAACATTTCCATATTCAATGAGAATCATCCTTGTGACTAGACAAACATTTTGTTGAAGTTTCATGAAGATTTAGCCAAAATTGTAGCCTATAGAGTGATAACAAGAATTTTGTAATTAAGGTCCCTTTTCCCATGCCGGTGGTATCAGTGACATCAAACAAAACATTTCCATATTCAATGAGAATCATCCTTTTGACTAGACATACATTTTGTTGAAGTTTCATGAAGATTTAGCCAAAATTGTAGCCTATAGAGTGATAACAAGAATTTTGTCAATAGGGCCCCTTTTCCCGTGATATCCAACAGAACATTCCAATTTTTCATAGAGTTCATACAGCTTACTGACACAAATAAATAAACAAACATTTCTCATCTGTAGACTAGATCAGATGATAAGATAAAATCCAGAATAATAAATATGGACCAAGAGAGGCAACTTGTAGACTACAAATTGCTAAGGTATTGTATCTGTTATCTCCCTTATAAGTCTGATAAGCAACGCCCTGCCACGCCCACATTTTTTGATGAATCTAAAAGTTTGAGAACAAATTATGAGAAGAGTCACTCAAGGAACATTTCTGCCATGTTTGGTTGAAATTGACCAAATGGTTGATTTTTAAAGAATTTTCTTAGGATTTTTAAGCCCCGCCCTGCCACGCCCACATTTTTTGACAAATCAAAAATTCGCGAACAAGTTTTGAAAAGGGTCACCCAAGGAACATTCCTGCCAAGTTTGGTCAAAATTGCCCCAATGGTTTGGGAGGAGAAGATGTTTGAAGAAATTGTGAACGGACGGACGGACAGACGGACGGACGGACGGACAGACGGACGGACGACGGACGGTGAGCGATCACAATAGCTCACCTTGAGCACTTTGTGCTCAGGTGAGCTAAAAACAAAGCTTCACTACTTGTAACGTTACCGAACTTTCCGCTGTTTTCAAAGAGCAACGCTCTCTGATGTAAATAGCGAAAAATCAAAATATGAAAGAGCGTATTTACATCAGAGAAGACTCGGATTAATGTCGAATCATTTTGATTGTACAAAATCATTTTTCATATAATTTAGGTATACATCTAACAACACAGCTTGAAATAATTATCAATTTGCATGTTTTGAAAAATGACTTTTCCATTTGAGCCTTTTAGGGAGATTTCTCGCCTTATCCATAGAGGTCCTTTATACTGCAAGGGTCCCTATTTAAGATCTGATGTGCTCTGGCTGTGATGTGGACACAGAATGGAGTGTATAACCACAGACCAGACTTTGAAGTGAAATGGTAAAAGCCATTTTTTATCTTCATAGGTTCAAAAGTGATTGCCAATGTTTTTGAAAGACAAATAAACAAAGCAAAAACTAACCATCCTCATCCATTTTGTTTAAATTGTTAAGACATATCAGCAGCTAACATGCAAACACTATAAAAGCTTCATTTAAAGAAAAATATGCTCATGACACATTCGAGTTTAACATACATGCCAAATTCTCAACATAAATTAAAATTTTGACACCAAAGGAATCTGTAATCTGTGAGCTTATCCAGAAACTAGATTCTATATCAGATTATATTGCAGAAAGATTACATGCAATAGCTCTATATGTTTGATAGAAAGCAGGCATGGTACCAATTACAACAAGAGATCAAGTTCCATTCCAAATTTCAATTCTTGACTCCTCTCAACTATCCTAATCAATGGTTGGATGGGATTTTAATCCACTGAAATAATTTTTAGTTAACCCATTGCCACAAAACTTTGGACCAGTTCAATTTGAATTGTGTTATAGATGACAAAACAGTTGATAGCAAACCAAGACAAGAGGACCAAGATGGCCCTGCATCGCATTGGTGCTTCCAGAGTAGAAAGAAGAATTTTACGATCAAGTCGATCAAGTTGAAATGATCTGAATTGAGAACACAGCATCATTTATTCTAAGAGATATCAAGACTTGAGGACTGGTGTTGTTAGGGTTAAGAGTTAACCCTTTCCCAAACGACAGGAATTTAAGAGCAGACCAATTTGAAAGCTGCTGCAGACGACAAAATGGAAGTTGCTCAACATAGGATTCATGTACAGCATAATACAGAAAATGTTGAGACAAAAGGAGAAAGTGCTGATTATCAGCACTTTCTTCTTTTGCCTCAATGTTTTCCCAAGCCTCTTCTATATGTCAAAACCAGGTCTAGTCTAGTTAACCCTTTCCCAAACAAGACCTGCTTTTGACATCCCTAACAGAAAAGGCTTGGGAAAACCTTTAGACAAAAGAAGAATCTGCTGATAACCATATTTTCCGCACTATTTTGTACATGAATCCTATCTTAACAGTCATCTATTTTGTCATCTACAGCAGCTTTCAAATTTCACCACCTGTAAATTTAGCTGTTTGGGAAAGAGTTAAATCAGAAAGCTGAAGCCAATAAATAAATCAATGACATTACAATAGAATTTCCTTCTTTTACCTCAAAGATTTCCAATGCCTTCTCTATTAGAGACATCAAAACATCATGTTGTTTAGGAAATGGAAGAGGGTTAACTCAGAGTGCTGAAGACAATACTCATGACAGGTAAATAATTAATTACAACAGAAAATATTGAGACAAAAGGTGAAAATGCTGATTATCAGCATTTTCTTCTTTTGTTTCAATGTTTTCCCAAGTCTTTTCTATAAGGGATGTCAAAACTAGGTCTTGTTTGGGAAAGGGTTAACTCAGAGTGCTGAAGACAATACTCACTGGTGGTGAACTAAAACAATTTTCGCTACAACAAGGTAAAGATATTTTGCGTTTAAATGTGAGTTTATAGATTTTTTTTCTAACGACAATGAACTTGTTCTAAAAACAGATCGGGTTTACCGTTTTGTATTGACAAACTGTCGGTGCTGTTATAAAATCTCGTAACTACGGCTTCGATAAAGCCGTAGTTACGTTATTTTATAACAACACCGACGGAATACAGAGGTCGCAAAAAAATGACCCTCGCTTTGGCCGAGTTCACCACCAGTGATACTCATGACAGGTAAATAATTAATTACAACAGGTGAAAATAATTATCAAAGTTTATCAATGTTTATTTCTCTTTCATTTCATCTGCTCCTGTCTCAAGATGCTTATTAAACCTTTCCCAAACAGACATGAATTGGACTTTTCCACTTTAAAAGCTGCTGCAGGCAAAAAAATGAATGTTAATAACAATAAGATTTTTTTCACATAATATTCAGGCAAACGGAAGAATTGTTTGCTATCTGCATTTTCTTCTTTTGCATCAATGTTATCCCAAACCTTTTTTATGTATAACATAAATATCAGGTTTTGTTTGGAAAAGGGTTAACTCAACAAGATAAAGCACAGAAAATATTGAGACAAATTAAGATCGCTAATTATCAGACAAAGAAATCTTATATTTTGCAACAAGTGATCTAACATAAATCTCGAAAACAACATGTTCTCATTCAAAGAGAAACTTGAAAGCCAAAAGTAACAGGCCCGTAGGAACAGGGGGGGGGGGGGGGGGGGGATGGGGGGGGGCGTGCCATTTTTTTCCTTTTTCACACTGAAAATTAGGGGAGAATCCAAATTAGCCCCCTCCCCATATTCAGAACGAAAAGACTTAATTGAATTCCGTAATCGGCATGCACAACTAGACACCATGGAGATTCATTGTGGCAAGTTTGATTGAATTCCAATGAAAACTGTAGGAGGAGTTGCGCACACAAGAAATTGCTAACGGACGGACAGACAGACGGACGGACGGACAGACGGACGAGCGGGGCCATAACATAATACGACCCTTCGGGCGTATAAAAACAATGTAACTGCAGCTTAAAACAAGCTGCAGTTACATTTTTTTGGATGAAAAGGGACGATATCATAATCTCTGCTGCAATCTTCACTGTACAGATGCTGGGTGAAACATTCAAGCTGTTTGTATTGTATACCTTTCTAATAATTAGTGAGTCATTTTGCTAGAATTATGAGAAACATAATCAGGATAGGTCTTTTAATGTTGTAAGGGAATTTCGAATAGTAAAATACAGATTACAGAACAAACAAATTGTTTCTGTGAAATACTAATGAAACTGTTGCAGTGTTTTATTATTTTTTTCATCTTTTTTTATTATGCCTATTTATTTGACCTTGACATAAATTTACAAATGACCTTGATCTTGGGATCATTGGAAGGATATTGTCACCCACATTCCATCTATCAATGCTGGAGAACATTTAAATTCTTTAATGAATTTTAGTTACCTTTCTACTGTACTGAGTCATATATTGTATATGAATGACAAATACTATGAACTGTAATTAGGATAGGTCTACATGATTCATTGTGTTCTGTCAGATTCAATAAAACATGGAAGGCAAATGATCAGCACAGTATCCTGAATTCACCTTTACTAGCTTCGATACACGCAACATCAAATCCATGTCATTGGCTGCTCATCCCAATGTTTGGCAAACGATTAAATGATTCCTTGTGTGCTGTCTTGTCCAATAAAACAAGGAAGGAAAATGATCCTCATTGTCCTGAGTTCACCTTTATTGAGACTGTGAGACATGCCAAAACAACAGATCCTGGCAGGTAAATGACCCAAGATGACCCAATGATCACAGTACATGTGCATCTAATAACATCTTTCAAATCTCGCATAGTTATTTCTGTTTACCTAGCCAACACTCTGAGCACCTGGGGCCCCAGTTTCTCGAAAAAACTTAAGTACATACTCATGAGCACATGCTCAACTTCAAAGGAATACTCTCCAATGTTGAAGGGTATTCGATTGAAGTTCGCGTGGATTTCGTGCGATTTGAACACAGGGCTCAGATTTGAGTCTGAGAACATACTTTAGTTTTTTTTAGAGATATCTAAGCTAGAATATCAAAATGTAGATCTACATTCATGAATATATTTGTCTTGGAATAACTTTCGAAATTAAGTCACATTCTAAACAAGATGTTTCCAGTGCCCATCCTGCTGCCTGTCCATGCAGGTATTAAGGACTCAATTTACCAAGATTAGCATGACAAATGTTTATGAGGAAGCAAAGCCCTACTCACAGTGTATAATCACATGACTCAGAATTTCCGATAATCTTCAATATCTTTTTTAATAATTGACCAATTTGAATTCGGTTTGAAGCAGAGAAGATGGGAAAATGCCAGGAATAAGCTGGACTTGTTGGATTTTTTAAAAATCAACTGATAAAAAAGTTATTGAGGATAAACCAATATTTTGGTTTATCTTCAATAATTTTTTTATCAGTTGATTTTTCAAAAATCCAACAAGTCCATCTAATGTGTGACATTTGTCCACATTCTCTGCTTCAAACCAAATTCAAATCGGTCTAGTATTTATACAAAATTACTGAAGATTTTCTGAAAATATTGTATCACATGATTATCCACCGTGCTACTTGTTGCTTTTCTTTTTTAAGGAGGTCAATGCCTGATATCCATGAAGCATTAATTTGGACAAGGGGATGCCAAAACATTTCAGTAAATTCAATCTGACAGTATATCCCTGCTTTCAATGAAAAACTCCTAACTGCAGCTTGTTACAAGTTACAGTTACAAGGTTTTTGTTGAAAAGCGACAATATTATCTATTGTTCATGCTTAATTGATAACCTTTTTTGATGGTATCATTAATATAAACCTTCATTACATTTTGGCCATCAAAGTTAAAACAGTATATACTTTGGAACAGCATATTTTCAACATACTTTCAAGTCATTGCCCCTCCAAGACGCACCAATTTCTGACAAAGTATGCCAAAACATCTCTGTAAAATTCAATCTGACAGTATATCATTATGCTCAATTGATAAACTTTGGATAGTATATAAATCTGCATGATTTTTCCCGAAGGCAAGGGAGAGCCTAGTTAACTGTCCCATTGCATTCAAGATTGGGGTAAAACGGCTTTTTGAATAGAGGTAAATGTATCTATTGCGGTACATTTGCCATTTTGAAAAAGTTACACCAACAAGTTATTCACAAATATCTACAGCTAATAATCCACATTGATTTGTAAGAACTGAAGATGTCAGGCTTTATACGATAATCAATTTTGACAGCAAATTTACAGTCTCAAGGTATTTTATTTGAATTTTCATTCGACAAATTTGTCCTTAGTCTTAGAAGTTCACTCTACACACAAAAATAATGCGGTTTTAATATCATTTAACTCAGATCTGAGTACATACCAACATTGATACTGGTACAAATCGCTGCTTTTCAACAAAAACCTTGTAACTGCAGCTTAAATCAAGCTGCAGTTACAAGGTTTTTGTTGAAAAGCAACAATATATTGACAAAGGTCTGAACCCTGAAGACAGTCTGCGTTAATCAATGGAGGCAGCAATTAAGGATGTCTAGCTTTCTTTCTACAGACTAATTATTGCTATGTTTAACCATTTCCTACATGATAATGTTTTTGAAGCACCAAATAGCAAATGCTTGGGCAAACATTGAGGCAAAGCAAAAGAAGAAAATACTTATGATCAGCATTTCTACTTTTGCCTCAATATTTCATGTGCAATAATGCACAAAATTCCTTATTATATTCACATCAATTTTCCTGCATTAATATATGCAAAGCCTAAAATCTTGCCGAGCAAGAAGCAATATTATTGAAATCAAGAAAATAGCCAAAACTTTTTAAGTCATTACAATTGAGAATAGATATTAATGTAGTTGCAAATTTTCCAAAGCATTCTCTAATAAAGTGTTGGTTGGAATAGGGTTAGTAAAGCAATAAAATGCCATTAACTGGATACCATGTACCGTATCCCTTCTTGTTTGCATTCTACAAAGCTGCAACATTATATTTTGATCTGTCAAAAAATTTTATGTCTGGTAATTGATTGATTTGGGTTTAACGCCTCTTTCAACTGCTATCAAGCCTATGGTCACATTGTGGCAGCTGGAGCACCTAACCACTGATTCCTGTCATTTCTCATACCAGTACTACCACAACATTCTTACAGTACCTAGTTTCCGGGCTCCAGCTGCTTGCCCAGTCAGGTTAACGATATCAAACCAATTTTGTGGGAGACATTTTAAGCCTCTATTACAACCAGTCGTACATGTTCCTGTGTGCGGTCTGCGTCTAAAACGTAGGCATAGTCATGCGATACACGCACAGGCAACATATGAATTTGGTGGACGCAACCATGACGCAAACTGCACACAGCAAAGAATTGTCCGGACAATTCTTTCAGCCTCTTTTACAACCCGTCCTGCGTCTTTATAAATCGTACGTTTTAAAACGTATGATTTATAAAGACGCGCGACGGGTTGTAAGAGAGGCTTTTGTCTGATAGGATAATTGCAGCAACTGGTAATCAAATCCAGGACCTCACAAGTGCGAGTCTGATGAGCTATCAACAGTTACTGAGCCATGGCCTTGGCTGATGTCTGCTTTAATCGCAAAACTCATTAAGCCTTTTATCCATGATGTTTAACCCTTTCCCAAACGACAAAATTTTAGGGTAAATATGGTAATCCACTTCAAAAACTGCCACAAATGACAAAATGGATGTTATTAAAGATAGGATTTGTGTAAAATATGGCACAGAAAATATTGAGACAAAAGGAGAAACTGCTGGTTATCAGCAGTTTCTTCTTTTGTCTCAAAGTTTTTCCAAGTATTTTCTATTAGAGACGTAAAAACCAAGTCTTGTTTGGGAAAGGGTTAAGTATATCATCATCCATCTAAAGCCTCAGTAATAGAGCAATGCCAAACTGATATCAATCTTACATACCAATGACGTAGATATAGACATTCTAGATTTTACTCTGAGAAGGAGGAGGCAAAAAACACCAGCACTTTACCTGAGGCGAAATGCATTCTTGGAATTATTGGATGTATTTTAAACTGCTGAAGACCCTTAGCCTGTTACTTGTTATAGCTAAGCTCACGATAAATGACCTAGCAGAGCATCCCTAGCTAATCAATAAAGATGCTCTGCCAGGTCATTTATCAAGAGCTATACAGACAGTGAAATTTTAAGGCAGGGAAAATACTGATAACATCTAGTATCATGCAAAACAACTCTGATTTTGAATGTCTTTGAGAAAGTTAATTAATTACCCCTTTCCCATACAAGCTCAGGTTTTGCATTCAAGACAGAAAAGGTTTGGGAAAACAATGAGACAAAAGAAGAAAACGCTGTTTATGCTGATAACCAGCATTTTCACCATTTGCCTTTATATTTTCTTAATTAAAACTCTATACTTATCAAAAGCCATTGTACATGTTTTCTGCACAGCAGCAGCTTTCAAACTAGACCACCCTAAAATGTTGCCATCTGGCAATGGGTTAAATAGTAGGAAAATTCATTCATCATGCATAACTGAATACCATAAATGACATTGAAACATGCTGGCTAATTATTTCAGAATCTTGGAATTCTTTTATCCCTTTCCCAAACAAGATCTGATTTTGACGTCCCTGTTAAAATTGCTTCGGAAAGCATTGGGGCAAAAGAAGAAAATGCTGATTATCAGCATTTTCTCCCTTTGCCCCAATATTTTCCTTGCTATATTTTTCACAAATCCTATGTTTAAGGACACCTATATTGACGTCTGTAATTGACAGCCAAATTGATCACTATTCTAGTTAAAAACCCTTTCCAAAGCAATTCCTGATTCTGGTACATGTGGAAACGACAATGGGAGAAAAAAGAAAAAGTTATAATCAGCCAGTGTGTCCACTGAAAATTTTGACTGAGGGTTTTTGTACCTCTTGGTGGTCAAAGTTGGGGGTACAAAAAATAAATAGGGGGTACAAGAAAATTAATGCCAAATTTAGACAATTCTTCCATTTATTGACTCCGTGATGTAGAAGTATTAAACATATTAAATAGTGGAAACACTTTAGACTTAATGATTTTATTTATATGGGTTAACATTAACTTTGATAACACAATCCATTTCCAAATTTACCACATAAAACACAGCAGGATACATTTATTTGCTTTGAATGGAAAAGCAACCTGAGTTTTTTTGTTTTTTTTTTTTAAATCAAATCCAAATCGCATGTTGTTTGTTGCTACTCATTGGATTCCAAGCATTACCTACAAAATAGGGTTTGACTAAAAAATGAATATACATTTGCTGATTGTCAGAAGTTTCATTTCTGCTGTTTTTCCTTAATGTCAACTTAATCCAAACTAGTTCTTGTTTGGGAAAGGGTTTAGGCGTTTTGTTCAGCATTTTTTTCTTTTAATTACCTGCAAATCAATCAAATTTGGAATGTTTTCAGAAGCCTAATGCAGTTTTCAACTTGGTTACAATACTGTTACCAAAATCTTTTTGAATTTTGATCACAAACAGATATACATCATCCAGTTTGTGGCTACGATCTCGAAGCTATTTTCAACCGAGCCTCTAATATCGGCATTGTTCCCTTTTCTCCGTCCAAACTGGCTGAGCCATGAACTTTGTTTTTAGATTCACTCCAGACTGAGTGATTAATTCATTGTTTCCCCCTATTTATGTTGATTTTCTGATTGTACGCATTTGAAATAAAAAAAAATCCGAGCCGCGTGCGATTTAGGCCAGAAGTTGTCTTCTGGAAGAAGAAGAGCTAGCCTGGTTCCCGCCTCTGATACACTACGTAGTATTTTTTCTACTACGTAGTGTATCAGAGCCGGGAACCACTCTCTTCTGGAAGAGCTCTACCGGCCTAAATCGCACACGGCTCCAGTCTGTTTAGATGCCATGATCATGCAGACGCTTTATTTTTCAAGCGTTTTGGTTGAAAAAAAATCGCAAAAACGCAGTATCTTGGTCAACTACAATTATGGGAAAAAATAGAGGGATCCGAATGACGGAATTTGGCAGTTTCGATTTTATTACTCGGCTAGCAAACTCGATTTTCTTTCGTTGGATTGTCATCTTATTTTTATACATGATAAGGGACTCATTTTGCGTACGTTCTTGGACGTTTTGGGTGAAAAAGTAGTACGTGATTTTTGTTGATCTTACGTGATTCACGTACATTTGTACGTGATCGGACACCCTGATCAGCATTTCTTCTTTTCCATTTTCAATGATATAAGATACACACTTCTATTCATAGAAATTCAGTTTTCTCTTAGATAAACCTTTTGAGTTTTGTCCAGTCTAAACTCTAAAATTTCCTGTTTGGGATTTGGTTCAATAAAGAGTTAACAACTCAACTATTGCTTATAAGATAACTTGAGGAAGGAATGAAATTCTTTGAGTAAAATTTGTCGTTACAAAGATTTCCTTTAGAACCTAGAACATCTTATAAACATTTCCTTTAGAACCTAGAACATCTTCAACAAGATAATTATTTTCTCTCTATAAAGTTTCACTTAGCTGAAAGATAACAGCAAGCTCATAGCTAAAGGGTGAAATCATTCACTGCCTATCTATTTATCTCAACATGTACTGTAGATAAATACTTTTACAATCAGTTTCTCTCCACCAGCTCATTCAATCTTTATCCCATTTACAAACAGAGATGGTTTGAAGATTGTTTTAAGAAATACTTGCATGAAAAAGAAGAAAACGCTGAATAGAATCATTGTCCTCTTTCCCTCAAGATTTTCAGTGCTTTGGCTGCAAGCATGAAGATTTTCAACTTAGAATTATATCTAATTTTGTTATAGATCTGTAACACAGCCTGAAATATTGTTCTTTTGGAAAAGGTTATCTATTTCACCATTTTTCAGACATAGATCTACAAACACCAATGCCAATGTAGTAACAGTCTTATATCCCTGTTTCTCATATTATCGAGGTTTCCCAATTATCAAGGATTTCACTTGTTTCGTCGCTTTTTCCACATTTGAACGTCACAGTGTGAACTGGCATTCTAGCAATTATTTGTTCGAAGATACATCAACTTTATTCACATCAAATAAATTGACGAAATACGTCAAAAGCAAGTTATTATGCACTTTCATATTTGCTGTGCCACAAAAGTAAGAAAAGTTATTACATATTAAAAACATGAAATTTGATTCAATATTTCAAAGATTTCATGAAAAAAGCAACAACAGTACTTTGTCAACTGCAAAATGATAATAGCTTTAACAACTTTGAATAGTATTCACAATCCATATCCTCATATATGACGTCATATTATGCAAATCCTCGATAATTGGGAAGTTTTCCGAATTTCAATGTAGATCAACCAAGCAACTTCCGGGAAAGAATTTTGACGTTTATAATTCCTCGATTTTGACAAAAAATTCGCAGAAGGTACTCCCTGTCCTCTTATTATGTTTGAATAATTTGAATTATTAAAAGGTCCATTCCCTTGACAGCGCGAGATGCAATTCTCCTTATGTCCTCGATAATTGGAGATTAAAGGCCTGTCACAGAGGTCCTGGATCTGCCCTAGATTTTAGGTCAGACAGACTAACAGAGAAGCAAAAAAACAAACATCTATCAATTTATCGATCTGGCAATATAAATGAATTCATTGTTAACAAATAAGTAACTCAAAGAACATACCATTCCTGTCATGCTTCTTGTTGTAGCCATTCTCTTTCTCAGCCAAACATCGAACACGCCCCTTTTCCAATGTCAGTCCTTCTAAACTCGTGCGGTTAAACATGCGAGAAAATCTAAACATCTCTGAACATTTTGAAACGACACGGGTTAGTGAAAACATAGACCGACATTAAGCATTCAACGAACGAATACGCTAGAGCATTTAGACACTTTACACCTGGCATGCCATTTCAAATTGCATTTTCTGCAAAACTTTTTAGACGACCGAATCGAACGAAAAATTTCGTCTACAGCAACATGACATTTGCTCCAATTTTTACAAAATTTTGCATACAATGCCAAGTTACTTACCTTCAAATTTGATATGGTAATCACAGATTTAAACGATTAATTAAACAAGCAGGATAATATCCCGTTCTATCACGAATGTTACTTCCAAGAAAATTAAAGAGGAGTTG
This sequence comes from Fragum sueziense, assembly GCA_963680895.1. Classification (NCBI taxonomy): domain Eukaryota; kingdom Metazoa; phylum Mollusca; class Bivalvia; order Cardiida; family Cardiidae; genus Fragum; species Fragum sueziense. The sequence goes on along the minus strand of OY804600.1, from coordinate 11,317,535 downwards.
CCCGGTAAGCTATGATGGCTGAAGATGTTGCTGCAGCTTCAATGGACCAATGAAAAGCCTCATTACAATACTTTCATTTCATCATCCAATGAGATCGAGTTTCACTTTGTCTGGTCCCCATCTCAAGCCAGGTACTTTACAATATCTACTGTAGTGGAAATAGTACTCTGATAATTTTGGCTTTGAACAACATTTTTTGTTTGTTGTTTGTAACAGAAAGCAAGTTGATAAACTCTGAGGCCAACCTCCGATATTATTGGAAAAGCACATGTGTCTTTTTTAATTATAGTTCTTGTATATTTCTGTTTAATCTATTCAAAAGGGAAAAAGGTTAAGAAGGGAGAACACCATTCATTATCCAACACTTATCACAGCTCCAGTTATGTCCCTTATCGAACTTGACCTCCCCCCCCCACACACACACACCCACACACCCACACCCCCACACACACCTTAGCGCACCAGAAAGATTTTGGTAATCAATTAAGGTAACTTTGTATGATTTTGTGTTTTTGTGACAATTACGCTTTACCCGACAACACAAATGAAAGCAGTCGTAGGTCAACATAATCAATGCAACCGTTTTTTAATGTGTGATTTCTAGATGGCGCCTATGTTATAGCAGAGACATATAGCCTAATATGTTTATCTATGTCTCTGATTCTAGCATGGATTAGTCCCCGAAGCTTTGAAAGAAAAAGAGAGTTCAAAACGCTCATTAATATCATTTTCATGTTTTCTTGTCTTCATTTTTCTACAGTGTTTCTAGTACGGACGTCGGAGCTCGGAATGGTTTAACCCTTTCCCAAACAAGACATGGTTTTGACGTCCCTAATAGAAAAGGCTTTGGAAAAAATAGAAACAAAAGAAGAAACTGCTGATAATCAGCAGTTTTTCCTTTTGTCTCAATATTTTCTGTGTCACATTTTACACAAATCCTATACATGTAGATCTATCTAATAACTTCAATTTTGTCATCTGTTGCAGTTTATGAAGTAGGTCATCCTAAAATTATGCCATTTGGGAAAGGGTTAAGAAAGGTTTAAACAAAGATAAAGAAACAAATAGGTCAGGTGTGTTCCCATTGGTGGCTATTAGCTTAATAATACGACGGTGAATCACGTGACAAAACAAACGCTAAAACCTTCAATAATTCTGTTAAACCTGTACCAAACGACACAATTTTGGACTGGCCCAAATTCAAAGGTGCTACAGACGATTTCGCGTGAATTAAATTCAAACTTCTTCAGTCTCTTGGGGTAGAAAACATTGTGGGAAATGAAGAAATTGCATGTCACAAGCAATTTCTTCATTTACAGGTACAATACCATGCAATGTTTTCCAAAGCCTCGATCTTAAATAGAGTCAAAAGGAGCCACTGTGTGGTAATTAGTTAAAACGGGACAGTTTAGAGAAGAGAAGAAGGAAACGCGTCAGGGAATAGCATTGAATTTTGTGCTAAAATAGACTTGGTTTAACGTTATGTATTGATAAACCGTCGGCGTTGATATAAAACTTCGTAAGTTTCGAACTTTTATAACAACACCCACGAACTACTAGTTGTTTGTCCGAAATCGCGTCACAGTTAACAAAATAGAATCGTTCCCTATAACTGGATGTGGTCTGGTAAATCCATGGCGTGTTGCACGGATCTTTCAAAAATCAGCTGATAAAAAAGTTATTGGTGATCAATTGATTTTATTGTAGTCAATATTTTTTATCTGCTGATTCTTTTTTAAATATTTACCACATACAGCGAATCCCTGGAAGTTTCCACTTTCTCTTCATCAAACGAATTCAGATTGCTCAAGTATCAATGAAATTATTGAAGATTTTCTGAAATTGTTGCGTGACGGAAGATTTCACGCGATTCCCACTGTGTATAAAGATATTTTAACCCATTACCAGACGACAAAATTTTAAGCGTGTCCAAATTCAAAGATGTTGCAAACGACATTTTCAAATGAATGAAATTAAAATTTTAGTTGTCTTTTTGGGTAAAAAACATTGTGGAAAATGTTGTGGAAATTGTCACAAGCAATTTCTTCATTTTCCATAATGTTTTCCCGCGCCTTTTCTTGTACGAGAGTCAAAAGGCGTCACTATGCAGTAATGGGTTAAGAGATCCTATAGGATAATAATATCAAAATCCAGATATCGTTCTAAATGGCAATTGGAGTTGTTAGTAAGACAGAACTAGCTTATTGTGTTGATTTACTACCAGATACCATACTCTGAATCCAGATTTTTGTCTAAAATTGCCTTGGATTTGTTAGGTACTGTCGACTACAGCATTAGCCAATGTAGCTGAGTTCTTAGCAAATACCATCCTCTGAATCCAGATTTTTGTAATTTTGGTATAAAACGTCATTGGAATTGAAAGTTTAGTGTCTACTATAGGACTAACCAATGGGGTTGAGTTCATATTAGATGTCATCCTCCGAATTTAGACTTTAATAGTGCAAATGGGCTGGGAGCTGGTAATCAGTGTCGCCTATAGAACTAGCTTACTTCGTTGATTTACTACCAGATATCATCCTTTGAATCCAGATTTTTGTCTAAAACGACCTTTGATTTGTTAGGTACTGTCGACTACAGTACTAGCCAATGTAGCTGAGGTTCTAGCGAAATACCATCCTCTGAATCCAGACTTTTTTTTCTGAATTGGCCCTTAATATTTTAGGTACTGTCGACTACAGTACTGGCCAATGTAGCTGAGGTTCTAGCGAAATACCATCCTCTGAATCCAGATTTTGGTATGAAATGGCCTTGACATTGAAAGTTTAGTGTCTACTGTATGACTTTCCAATGGGATTGAGTTCGTATCATATACCATCCTCTGAATCCAGATTTTGGTGCAAATGGCCTGGGAGCTGGTAATCAGTGTCGCATATAGAACTAGCTTATTGTGTTGATTTACTACCAGACATCATTCTATGAATCCAGATTTTTTTCTTAAACAGCCATGGATTCGTTAGGTACTGTCGACTACAGCACTAGCCAATGTAGCTGAGTTCTTAGCAAATACCATCCTATAAATCCAGATGTTGGTAATTTTGGTATAAAACTGGCCCTGTAATTTAAAGTTTAATGACTACTATAGGACTAACCAATGGGGTTGAGTTCCTATCCGATACCATCCTCTGAATCCAGATTTTTGTGCAAATGGTAGTTGATAGTTGTTCATGTGAAAGGACGTATGTTTTTCTGTCTCAGGAAAATTGGATTTTAAAGTAATAAAAATGGATTAAAAGGATACATGTTATATACCAAAATGTGGCTTATTCCTTGCTGCATCAGATGAGTACATTGCTATAAATAAGTTGACTTTTTATTAGAAGATATGGGTGTTTTTGCTGAAACAAAGGATAATTTGTGCCTTAGGGCAGACTAAACATTATGTAGTTGACAAGAAGGTGATATGTTCTCATCGATTTAGGGATTAGTAGCGGTATGGACTTAACACTCTGATCTGGTACCCAATTAAAGTAGCATGGATTCCAGTGTATATATGCAGGAAACCAGTACAATTGAACTGGAACCCCTAACATTAGACGAGAATACCGAAGTAAAAGTTCCAGTGTCTGTTATTAATAGAAGTCCTATTTCCCCCATGTTCGACTCCAACAAGCCAATATCTTGTGAACCCGAAACTAACAATGAACATTCATATAAGGATATTGTGGAATTTAACCGACTTCAAAGTCTTATTAAGTCATTACCTGGTGACATGTTCGTAGACCAAATACTGATAGACTATAAATACTGCAATGAAACATTAGAACAAACCAGATACATGTTATTTGAAATCCTGAAAGGTTCGAATGACTTTCCATATGGCGAAAACAGTGAACTAAAACGTCGAGTGATGACTAGATCGAAGCAAGGTGACAGCGTAGCTGTGAAACTAGCTAACGACGTTTACACACTTCTACAAACTATTGAAGGCGGAGATATCACGCTAATTAAAGATCTTATTAGTACGTCTAAGAAATCCACAAAATCTATGTCAACGCCTCATACTTCAAGAATCTCAGTCCAATCCCAAAAATGCAATTGTAGTGCAGAAATAGCCATTCTGAAGGACGCAATTAACGGGTTAAAATCGGACATTCTACTTCTTAAACAGAGACAAGTGGCTTCCGAAAACACTCGCAAGAAAAGCATTGACTCTATGACGGAGGTTCTACAAAGCTATGATACGCAATTGGTCGAGTATCGTGATGAAACGAACAAGACTCTTAGCGAAATTAAAACCAAAACCATGAGCTTAGAGAACGATCTACAAAATAGCGATAAAGCTACAGAAAAAATGAACACATCTATCTACGAATGCAAAGAAAGCCTATCGGCTATGTACACAAATATATCGAGTCTCCAAGAATCCGTCATAGCGATTGTATCAAGAGACAATGGAATACAAACCCCAACAAATGTCGGTGACTCTATCTCAACGCCAAATATTCAAACTGATTTTTCCCAGAACGCGCTCATAAACCAACAAGCCCAAGTATTTGAAGATCAAGGTCCTCCACCAAATGACAACATTATTCCACAGGAAGAAGGGAGTTTACAAGTTCCCAATGCATGTATATCAGTGTCAGAATGTTTAAAAGTGAACGAGAATGAATAAATAGCGAAGAAAGTTGATTTTAATGTGAATAATGACGACGACAAAATGGAGACTGATTCAACTTTTGGAAACATGAAAATTCCAACTGTAATAACAGATCGAGTAAAACCAAAGAGAAAAGACAAATCCTATCATCCGCATAAAAAACGTGGACAAACATATATAGGGAGAAAAATAAACTTTTCAATAATTAACAAGGAACTAGCAGAGAAAAAACAACAAGCAAATGTTGAAAACCAACAACATAGGCCACGGGGTTATCAGCCCCCACCACACTTACTGACCGATGAGAACAAAGATGACGATTTCGAAAAACACATAAAACGAAAAACTGTGCCATTATTCGTAGGTGGGTTCAAATCGTCAGTATCAGAAAAACACATTTCCGATTACATATCGGACCGAGGATTCCGCGTGTCCAGAGTTACGATATATCGTAACTACAAATACGATAGATCTACGATCCGTGTTAACGTAGAGGACGACGGTAACACGGACTATATAACCGATCACCCCTCCTTCTGGCCCTGGGGTGTCGTATGTCGGCCATGGCAACCAAACACTAGACGATACAATAACAAACCAAGACGTGAAAATAGACAAATAACAGACAATTACGATAACGGAAACTGGGGAAATGATGATGAAACCGATACTCAGAATCGTTATTCAGTGTTCAGTTTTGATAATCCAGATGTAGACTAACATGGCTATTAACCATATATATTCATAGTACTAATTTATCTGTAATAAAGCACATACCAATATCTATAACATTATGGCTCATTACAAAAATATACAATTTGCAACATGGAATGCCACAGGCATAATGTCCAGTGCGAGCTACATAAGTGAACTGATAGACAAACATGATATAGACATTTGTGGAATAAGCGAGCATTGGCTGTTTAGTTATAATCTACATTTTTTAAGTTCGATTCACACTAATTATGACTATCATGCAATGTCTGATCCGGATCTTGAAAGGTCTAGTAGTAGAAAAGTAGGCAAAGGTGGTCTATGCATATTATGGAAGAAAACATTATCTAGTTATATAGCCCCCTTGTCCATTGATAGCAAAAGTATTATAGGTATACAATATAAGATCAATCCAGGTTGCTATTATTTTGTATTCCAGATTTATCTTCCTTGTACCAATCATTCATTGCAAATATACAAACAATGTCTTGAAGAGATAGAAAATACTGTCAATTACTATCAAAACTGTGGAACTGTGATTCTTATGGGCGACTTCAACACAGAACTGCCTTTATTGGATTCATCTAATTGTAGAAGCCAAAATACTAGGAGCAAATTACTCTGTCAACTTCTTGATAGACTAAAGTTGATCCCAGTAAATTGTCTCCCTTTTTGCAAAGGCCCAAAGTACAGTAATGTACCCTACAATAGCAATAGAGAAACATTGATAGACTTTATCATAGTTCCACAGGAAAAAGTACCATTGATAAACACTTGTGAAATACATGATGATAGTTGTATCAATGTGTCTACACATCGACCGATAACATGTAGTATAAAACATTTTAAACAACATGATGAAGCCGAACACAAACAACACAGAGGTATAATCTGGAAAAGTGTGAAAACGCACAAAATTGAAAAGTACACAAAATATATGAGTGAAGATGATACTCTAAAACAATTATCCCAAATGAAATTCGATAATCCTACAGATATCGATAATTGTTACAAACAGATTGTTATGGTGATAAAACGTGCGAACGACAAGTGTATCCCCAGATCGTCGTTCAAACCACACATAAAACCATATTGGAATAAGAACCTAACAGAGCTTGTAACAAAAGCTAGATCGTGTCGTCAAATATGGATATTAGAAAATAAACCTAAAAGCGAAACAAATCAGGCTTTCCTCAATTATAAGGCATCAAAACGCGAATTTCGCAATGCGCACCGAAAGAATGTCAGCAAGTATTTAGACCAGCTAGAACAGGAGATCGACGATACTGCCGAAGCGGACAGCTGCGAGTTTTGGAAACTGGTAAACAAGCGCCGTAAAAGAGGTAAAAATCCAGTCTTTGAAATGGTGTTTGAAGGCGAACAATGCAACTCGGCCAAAGATATAAATCACGGATGGATGCGCTACTTTAAAAAATTATACAGTACCGACACATTCGATATCTCAGACGATATCAAAACAGAGTTAAACTCTATAAATCAAATGTGTGATAAAATAAACGCAATACCAATCAACGTCAACGTAAATGACGTCGATACCGCGTTGAAATCGTGTAAAAGAAATAAAGCTTGCGGATTTGACGAGGTCTATTATGAAAATATCATCCACGGAGGACCGATCCTAATGCAAGTTTTGAGCAATGTTTTTTCAGCAATGGCACACTTATCTTACTGCCCAATAGAAATGAAAAGGGGGGTAATAACTACCCTACACAAGGGAAGTAACAAATGTAAAACCGATCCCAATTCATACCGGGCTATATCACTCTGTTCTACCATACTTAAGCTGTATGAAAAAGTGATCCTTAACCACATAAAGATCGATGACAAAATCAACAAATTACAAGGCGGGTTTCAAAAGGGCCTTAACTGTGTTTTAACATCTTTTATGGTACGTGAAGCCATATACAGCGCGATCGAGAACCACTGTAAACTCTATGCCTGCTATTTAGATGTCAAACAAGCGTTTGACAATGTGAATCATAAGCTACTACTGGTCAAGTTATACAAAACTGGTATAGATGTTTCAGTATTCAAAATAATCAGAAACCTACTGTCTGATATATATAGCTGCGTACGGTCGGAGGGTTTAACCTCCGATTGGTTCATGATACTAAAAGGCGCGCGACAAGGCCAAATTCTGAGCGCGGCGCTTTATCTCATTTATATCAATGATCTGATGAATGATCTGGATACCAGTACTGACTGTTGTAAGTTAAACGATCAGAATTTCGGTTGTCCAACGGTAGCAGACGACATGATGCTCATGTCCTATACTAAAAACGGTCTTCAGCATCTCATGACAACGTGTCATAACAATTCTCTCAAAAATGATTATACGTACAATTCATCGAAGTGTAAAGTTGTAGTCTACAATGAGAATCATACAGAATACCAAAAGCAAAACAGGACTTGGTATTTAGGGCCCAAAAATGTTGAAGAAGCAAGTAAATTTGTCCACTTAGGCATTTTAAGCGACAAAAATATGAATTTGGATGACTCGGTACACGAGTGCTGTAATAAGCTACGACAAACATATTTCAGTCTCAACTCCTCCGGTATTAGCCGGGACTGTATGCACCCAATATCTCTTAAAAAGATATACGAAACGGTGGTATTATCTAAAGCACTGTACGGAAGCGAATTATGGTCATCACTTACGAACACGCACGTTCAAACATTAGAGCGTGCTCACAGACAATGCATCAAACATATGCAACATTTACCGCGTACAACATCAACAATAGTAGCTCAAGGCTGTATTGGAGTGTTGTCCATCGAGCAATATATTGATAAACGGAAACTTAATCTTTTAGGCCAATTGTGTAGGCTCCGTCCAGACATGCGAATTAAGCAGATGTTTAATTTTCGACTAGTTTCGTTCATAGAAAGTCCAAGAAATAAAGCTGGATTCTTCCCAGATATCTACAGAATTTTGGGCAAATACGGTCTCACCAATATTTTATCCGACTACTTGCAAAATGCCACATTTCCTGGACCGAGTTTATGGAAGAAACATGTCAATGTTGCAATAAAAAGATACACAGAAAGTGTAATTTCAATAAAAATAGAAGCAGACCAAGGCTTGCAAGACTTCAAACAAATCCACAGTGATTTTTTGAAGCCTTGTAATCTTTGGTACTTCAGTAAACTCTATCGAAATCAGCTAAGATTTTGTTTTTCTGCTATGCAATTAATTGCAAAATTGTTCTCAAGGAAGTTCAATACAATTTGTCATAAATGTAGAAAAAACGTTGACTGCATTGCTTCACATGTCATACTTTTCTGTTCTTCAACTGAAAGAATGAGAGAACAAATGTGGGCCGAACTGTTTGAAACCATAGGAGAAATTAACTATGTAACATTTATTGGTTTTCGCCTAATGATCAAATTTTGCAGTTGATCTCAGGTTGCACAGAACTGCGACTCACAGATGATGAGAGAGTGGCCTGCTTCAAACTGTCGTTAAGGTATCTCCACAGATTTGCGGCAGGTCAATTCTCTATATAAAGCAGTCTTGGGTGATATATCGCTGCTCTTCGGCGAAAGCCACGTAACTGCAGCTTATAACAAGCTGTGGTTACGGGGTTTTTGTTGAAAGGCTTGAAACATATCAGATAGGTGTGAGAATGTAAAATCTTGTGTGTTCCGAAGATACATGTAAGTACATAATACTGTTAAATTGGTTTAGCTCTCACCATGCAAAATAGTCAAAGAGGTCTTACGCAACCTTTTACGACATTGTAAAAGGGAGCACTGTTTTAAGTCAAAGGCCATTAAGGAACAATACGCTCGTGCCGGCAATTTGACTCTTTTTGCCTTGTGTTTCGTTTCGATAAGGTAAATAACCTCTCTTCTTGCTGATACATAATACCTCACGAGGAATGACCTGGTAGAGCATCCCAGTCTATTGACTAGGGCTGCTCTGCCAGTTCAATTATCGTGAGCTATACACACAAAAAAAATCGTACTTGCGTGTTTACAAATAAGTGAGCCAATGATAAGGCTTAACCATTACTTTTGGCTTGAATAATTAAGTCTAAATGTTAAACCAAATTTAACATGGCATGTGTACATACTGTGTATATAGTCCTATATTTTAAATGTGTGTGTAAATGTTTGTTTCTGTAAAGTTGTGCATGTATGTACATGTATATATGTCTAGTTGTATGTCTGTCTGTATGTATTGTAATTGTTTCTATATGTTGTTTGTAACATGCTTCTCTTCTGTAAAGGAGGTAATAAAGAATATCTATCTATCTAACCTTCTAAACTCGTGCGGTTAAACATGCGAGAAAATCTAAACATCTCTGAACATTTTGAAACGACACGGGTTAGTGAAAACATAGACCGACATTAAGCATTCAACGAACGAATACGCTAGAGCATTTAGACACTTTACACCTGGCATGCCATTTCAAATTGCATTTTCTGCAAAACTTTTTAGACGACCGAATCGAACGAAAAATTTCGTCTACAGCAACATGACATTTGCTCCAATTTTTACAAAATTTTGCATACAATGCCAAGTTACTTACCTTCAAATTTGATATGGTAATCACAGATTTAAACGATTAATTAAACAAGCAGGATAATATCCCGTTCTATCACGAATGTTACTTCCAAGAAAATTAAAGAGGAGTTGCCCGGTAAGCTATGATGGCTGAAGATGTTGCTGCAGCTTCAATGGACCAATGAAAAGCCTCATTACAATACTTTCATTTCATCATCCAATGAGATCGAGTTTCACTTTGTCTGGTCCCCATCTCAAGCCAGGTACTTTACAATATCTACTGTAGTGGAAATAGTACTCTGATAATTTTGGCTTTGAACAACATTTTTTGTTTGTTGTTTGTAACAGAAAGCAAGTTGATAAACTCTGAGGCCAACCTCCGATATTATTGGAAAAGCACATGTGTCTTTTTTAATTATAGTTCTTGTATATTTCTGTTTAATCTATTCAAAAGGGAAAAAGGTTAAGAAGGGAGAACACCATTCATTATCCAACACTTATCACAGCTCCAGTTATGTCCCTTATCGAACTTGACCTCCCCCCCCCCCACACACACACACCCACACACCCACACCCCCACACACACCTTAGCGCACCAGAAAGATTTTGGTAATCAATTAAGGTAACTTTGTATGATTTTGTGTTTTTGTGACAATTACGCTTTACCCGACAACACAAATGAAAGCAGTCGTAGGTCAACATAATCAATGCAACCGTTTTTTAATGTGTGATTTCTAGATGGCGCCTATGTTATAGCAGAGACATATAGCCTAATATGTTTATCTATGTCTCTGATTCTAGCATGGATTAGTCCCCGAAGCTTTGAAAGAAAAAGAGAGTTCAAAACGCTCATTAATATCATTTTCATGTTTTCTTGTCTTCATTTTTCTACAGTGTTTCTAGTACGGACGTCGGAGCTCGGAATGGTTTAACCCTTTCCCAAACAAGACATGGTTTTGACGTCCCTAATAGAAAAGGCTTTGGAAAAAATAGAAACAAAAGAAGAAACTGCTGATAATCAGCAGTTTTTCCTTTTGTCTCAATATTTTCTGTGTCACATTTTACACAAATCCTATACATGTAGATCTATCTAATAACTTCAATTTTGTCATCTGTTGCAGTTTATGAAGTAGGTCATCCTAAAATTATGCCATTTGGGAAAGGGTTAAGAAAGGTTTAAACAAAGATAAAGAAACAAATAGGTCAGGTGTGTTCCCATTGGTGGCTATTAGCTTAATAATACGACGGTGAATCACGTGACAAAACAAACGCTAAAACCTTCAATAATTCTGTTAAACCTGTACCAAACGACACAATTTTGGACTGGCCCAAATTCAAAGGTGCTACAGACGATTTCGCGTGAATTAAATTCAAACTTCTTCAGTCTCTTGGGGTAGAAAACATTGTGGGAAATGAAGAAATTGCATGTCACAAGCAATTTCTTCATTTACAGGTACAATACCATGCAATGTTTTCCAAAGCCTCGATCTTAAATAGAGTCAAAAGGAGCCACTGTGTGGTAATTAGTTAAAACGGGACAGTTTAGAGAAGAGAAGAAGGAAACGCGTCAGGGAATAGCATTGAATTTTGTGCTAAAATAGACTTGGTTTAACGTTATGTATTGATAAACCGTCGGCGTTGATATAAAACTTCGTAAGTTTCGAACTTTTATAACAACACCCACGAACTACTAGTTGTTTGTCCGAAATCGCGTCACAGTTAACAAAATAGAATCGTTCCCTATAACTGGATGTGGTCTGGTAAATCCATGGCGTGTTGCACGGATCTTTCAAAAATCAGCTGATAAAAAAGTTATTGGTGATCAATTGATTTTATTGTAGTCAATATTTTTTATCTGCTGATTCTTTTTTAAATATTTACCACATACAGCGAATCCCTGGAAGTTTCCACTTTCTCTTCATCAAACGAATTCAGATTGCTCAAGTATCAATGAAATTATTGAAGATTTTCTGAAATTGTTGCGTGACGGAAGATTTCACGCGATTCCCACTGTGTATAAAGATATTTTAACCCATTACCAGACGACAAAATTTTAAGCGTGTCCAAATTCAAAGATGTTGCAAACGACATTTTCAAATGAATGAAATTAAAATTTTAGTTGTCTTTTTGGGTAAAAAACATTGTGGAAAATGTTGTGGAAATTGTCACAAGCAATTTCTTCATTTTCCATAATGTTTTCCCGCGCCTTTTCTTGTACGAGAGTCAAAAGGCGTCACTATGCAGTAATGGGTTAAGAGATCCTATAGGATAATAATATCAAAATCCAGATATCGTTCTAAATGGCAATTGGAGTTGTAAGTAAGACAGAACTAGCTTATTGTGTTGATTTACTACCAGATACCATACTCTGAATCCAGATTTTTGTCTAAAATTGCCTTGGATTTGTTAGGTACTGTCGACTACAGCATTAGCCAATGTAGCTGAGTTCTTAGCAAATACCATCCTCTGAATCCAGATTTTTGTAATTTTGGTATAAAACGTCATTGGAATTGAAAGTTTAGTGTCTACTATAGGACTAACCAATGGGGTTGAGTTCATATTAGATGTCATCCTCCGAATTTAGACTTTAATAGTGCAAATGGGCTGGGAGCTGGTAATCAGTGTCGCCTATAGAACTAGCTTACTTCGTTGATTTACTACCAGATATCATCCTTTGAATCCAGATTTTTGTCTAAAACGACCTTTGATTTGTTAGGTACTGTCGACTACAGTACTAGCCAATGTAGCTGAGGTTCTAGCGAAATACCATCCTCTGAATCCAGACTTTTTTTTCTGAATTGGCCCTTAATATTTTAGGTACTGTCGACTACAGTACTGGCCAATGTAGCTGAGGTTCTAGCGAAATACCATCCTCTGAATCCAGATTTTGGTATGAAATGGCCTTGACATTGAAAGTTTAGTGTCTACTGTATGACTTTCCAATGGGATTGAGTTCGTATCATATACCATCCTCTGAATCCAGATTTTGGTGCAAATGGCCTGGGAGCTGGTAATCAGTGTCGCATATAGAACTAGCTAATTGTGTTGATTTACTACCAGACATCATTCTATGAATCCAGATTTTTTTCTTAAACAGCCATGGATTCGTTAGGTACTGTCGACTACAGCACTAGCCAATGTAGCTGAGTTCTTAGCAAATACCATCCTATAAATCCAGATGTTGGTAATTTTGGTATAAAACTGGCCCTGTAATTTAAAGTTTAATGACTACTATAGGACTAACCAATGGGGTTGAGTTCCTATCCGATACCATCCTCTGAATCCAGATTTTTGTGCAAATGGTCCTGCGAGCTGTTAACCAGTCTCGCTTATAGAACTAGCTTATTTTGTTTATTTACTACAAGATATCATACTCTGAATCCAGATATTGGTGCAAACGGGACTGGTAGCTGTTAATCAGTGTCGCATATAGAACTAGTTTATTTTATTGATTTACTACCATAAATTATTATCATACTCTGAATCCAGAATTTCTTTTTACATAAAACGACCTTGGATTTTTAAGGTACTGTCGACTATGTACAGCACTAGCCAATGTATCAGAGTTCCTAGCAATTACTATCCCAAGAATCCAGATTTTGCAGCCATTCCACGAAAATTGACTCATTTACAAAAACGAAAATGTTGAAAAATGAACTTTTCTGCATGAGCACAATTTTTATGTTATAGTTAAGTGTCACATGTCTACAATGTATGGTTAAAATTTTACCCATAACATTTTAAGTCCTGCTGAGTTATCGCATTTTCAAATATACCACTATAACCTACCTGTTACGGAGCATATAAAGCAACTCGAGATACATATAGCGTGAGCTGTGGCCAATGTTATAACCCAACATCAAAAAGATTGTTTGTTTGACCATTATCAACCATTTGCACAACTTACAAGGACAAAATGATAACAATTCAGCTGTAACCCTATGTGGTGATATCAAAATGAGTATTTCACTGTTTAACGCAATATTCGAGCATTTTAAAAGTGTTTGTGATCGTTTGTATTCTTTTTGAAGCCATCTTGCAAAGTAAAGTTAAAAGTAAATATTCCGATAGAAATGCCTCTTCAGATTATGTTTTCCAGTGCATCTGGCTCTCGAGCTTTTATTTCTTAGTATGTATGATCGTGGAAAAAATGGCCCTTGTGTTACGGAAAATAGATAATTTCCATAACCTTATTACCATTAGTGTCATTTCTTTCAAAGAACTTTAAACGCTAAACGTAAAGGTTCTTACACAAAAGAAACAACAAATTGGTAAAAAACAAATACTAAATTCAATAATACGAATGAATCAACAGACCTTTCTTTTAGTACCCTTAAACTATTAATCTCATTGGCAAAATTGCCGAACTGGTACCTTTGCTATTCTTTAATATCACACTCAGAGTAACAATTACATTGTAAACATCGGGCAAAACAGTCTGCACAGATATGTCTGTATATATGCACCACAAAGTCGTCAACCGGGTACCACCATGGACAATTTCTAGGATTTAGTTCCGATTGATCTGCAACAACTAACCAACCAACAACAACTACTGCCAATTCGTCTATTTTGAAAACCAGTGCCACCTTGTCTACTCAGGTTTTGTATACCGTTTCCATTTCGTCTAAATTTGCCTGCTTTATATTTCAGTATGATATCTTATTTTTTGTTAGAAACAATGTGTTGTTTTTCTTAATTTATGACCATGTTATAAGATATGAATTTCGGGGGGGGGGGGTTTCTAGAAATATATAATTCGATGGTGTGCTAGACATGTGTGCATTGGTCGTGTAAATTTGTAAGGATGTTTCAATTTGAAGGGGCGTTCAATTGAACAATTTTCGGTAAGTGTGCAATTACTCGTCCCCTTCTCTTCTGAATTTCTTTTATTTCTAATTAAATCATTTATATAAAACACATATCATTTCAAAGTAAATTGGTTATTCATGCGAATCATATATCCCTAAATAAAAATATGGCTCTCAAAAATCGTTAACAAATAACTCCATGAAAAACAATTAAAATATGAACTACAAAGTGAAAAAATAAAAATGAATCATTTGATACAATTTGATGTCAAGCATAATTATTCCATTTGTTGACAGGAAATAAAAGAAAAATGCATATATATTAAAATGTTGAAATAAAAATTAAAATGAATCGTGTAGGTCTAGTAATGAAAAATGTATGATATATTGTAGACCAAGTCGAAGTAGACGAATTCTGAAAGTATATGAAAGTTGATTCTGACAATAAAAATGTAGCAAACGAACTGGGAGTAGAATAAATGTTGGGATGTTACAGTCACTTTGACTAGATCCAAAGCTTGATATCCAAAATCACAGCGTCCTAGACTGTCATACCCCCTGGTGATTGATTGGATTGGCCATGGTTGACACAAGGTTTAGGCTTTTAGCGTGTGAACTTGTGTGTCAAAGGATCAGTATTTGTAATTCCAATGGTGAGAGAGCGGTGTAATTTGTCTTAGCCAATTACCTAGTAGAAGGGAACACCAGCTTTCGGAAAAGAAATATAGAGAAGCCCTTTTTTCACAAACTATTCAAGACCCGACAATACAAATATCTACGTTTAGTTTCGGGAAAAAAGATGTCAGGATTAATGCAAACTAAAGAGAATGTACAACAACACAGCCTTGGGGTGTGTTACTTCAATATCAGCATTACAAAAAAGAAGGGAAAATGCACCCTGCATACCTACTCCTGAAACTTGGGGACTTAACTGTGACGAGTGAGTTGCAAGCCACGTTTGCAGAAAATTATTCTTGTTAACATTATCGTCTGTCCCAGTTGAAAAGGAAAATGTTTGTGTCTTCTTTTATTTGCCACAAAAGCGATGTATGCAGGTTTTCTAAAAACAACCAGTACAAAGCTGAATAATGTCTAATGGTGGAATTAGAAAATGGAAATGGCCTTAGGACCAAAAGGGGCATATCTTATGGCCTAGACAATTATGTGTTTCGCTCGCAATAATCAATAGGCTGCTGTTACCATGTCTGTCTACTTGAGAAGCCACAAACTGTTTAAGACATGTTGTGTAACATGCTTAGATAGAACCTGAAGGGGTATGTTTGCTAATCTATCGACAACAGATAGCAGTGTATGCTCAATATTGCATAAAATATAGTATATGCTTCCGTAACGAAGAGTCTATATTTCGTAACGGAATATTACTATGTGAATTCACAGATAAACACAATTAAGCGGCTTTGTTAGTATTCCTACTTCATATACTTTCTGAATTAATTATAATCAATTGACATCAAAATGTTTTATGTATCGTAATTTACGCACAAATTGTATACCCAAATATATGCTTCCGTAACATTTTCTTATAGCATATGTGGCAAAACATGATATAATAAGCTCTATTTAGACAAATTTTAACTATACGGAAATGTAAAATTCCATTTGATTCATGCAAACTCAATTAATCAGCAAAATAAATCTCATTAATATCCAGGATATGGTACCACCAAATAATATATGCTCCGTAACAGTTATTTTGACCGTAAAACAAAAAGGGTAGATGCGTAAATCCCGCATTACTTTGTTTTTTATTTGAGGTTCCAGCTTTTGCACGTCAAATTAAAAAAGAATCGAGCATAAACAAAGAAGTTTTGTATTGCTAATTTGGAAATGAATTTGCATAATACTATATTTACATACTTCCACGTCGAATTTCACATTCAACATTCCATTTTTCTACTTGCAGTAGCCGATATAATAAATCTTTAATAACTACAGTGTATTATATTGTTCACTGTATTGAAATATTCCTGTTAGTTTAACTCAGGGCGTCCTTTGAAGTACGTTACGGAAAAATATGCGTAACGGAAGCATAGCGACCAAAGGACTTTCGAGTCTCTCAATATGTTATACTCTTGATTATACTTGAAACTCGCCTCTATTTCAACAGTTTGGCAACCACTCTGTCAAAATTTAACAGATTTAGGAATGTCCGTTCATTATTGTGGGCTACACGGACGTAACGGAAGCATAGTAAACGAAATGCGACAAATTCTATTTGTCCATGTTCTTCGCTTTAGGGAAGAAACACTAAGATATTCATAAACTTTAGGGTTTTGATAGTTAAACTAAGCCATTCTCGAACCAAAATAGTTTGAAAATCGGCAAATTGAGAGAAAAGTTGACTTTCTTTCATGCCTTTGAAAGTTCGTTACGGTCACATAGGCAAATCTGGCGACATACAAACAGGCATGTTTAAATTCTATTTCATGTATGATGATGGAATCATACTTAATTTAGTCGTTGTAGTAGGGTTTGGGGAAAATAATGTCCAAGAGAACAAAGTCTAAGTACAAAAACGGCTGATTTGGACGGTAGTTTAAAACAAAAAATTGTGCGGCGACATCAACATTTTTACGTTTTTGCAATATTCAACACAACCAAGCACATTCATAAGATCGTTTGAATAACTTAAAAATCATACTACTTTATTGCAAGTTATGTCCCGTGATAAAAGATATCTTGCTTTTTGTTGTACCTAATTGATAAAGGTGTTAAATAATGCAATGAAGGTCGGCGACATGCATTTTCAGTAAATGGGTCAATTTTCGTGGAATGGCTGTTTGGTAATTTCGGTATAATACAGAGCCTTGAAATTGAAAGTTTAGTGTCTACTATAGGACAAACCAAGGGGGTTAAGTTCCTATCAGATACCCTCCTCTGAATCCAGATTTTAGTGCAAATGAGCCTGGGAGGTTTTAATCAGTGTCGCTTTTAGAACTACATGTATCTTATTTTGTTTATTTACTACCACATATCATCCTCTGAATCCAGATTTTAGTCTTAATTCGCCTTGAATTTGTAGTATTGTCGACTACAGCACACACCAATATAGCTGACTTCCTAGCGAATACCGTCCTCTGAATCCAGATTTTTGTATAAAACGGCCTTGGTATTGAAAGTTTAGTGTCTGCTATAGGACTAACTAATGGGGTTGAATTCCTATCAGATACCCTCCTCTTAAGGTATACGACCCATCATTAAAAACACAACTTTCTAGCCATACAAATTACACATATATGTAAATACTCTTCACGTAAGTTAATTCACCATACCGGATTTCAAGATTATGCTTCAAGAAGAGAATAATTTACAAATATTATTTTACTCTATACTCATATGAAAGGGAGGTAATTATGAACATTTTTGTCAAATATTTCCATAAGTATGCATTACTTCAAAATTCTAAACCGTTTAAAATGCTTATGTTTGTATTTATAATGAAAATGTAACACAGCTTAGGAATTACTAACACTTTTCAAATTTCGCCTCTAGCTCTTTAGTGCTAACGATGGGTTGGATACCTTAATCCAGATTTTGACGCAAATTGGCACTGGAGCTGTTAATCAGAGTCGCGTATAGAACTACTTTGTTTTCTTGATTTACTACCAGATATCATAATTATTCTGAATCCAGATTTTTGTCTAAAACGGCCTTGGATTTGTTAGGTACTGTCGACTACAACACTGTGCAATGTATCTGAGTTCCTAGCAAATATTACGGATTTCATTTGACCTGACACTGACCTTATTCAAACTGTGCTTCTATTTCGCATATAGCGTAACTTTCTTCAAAAAGAGTTACACGTATCAAAGTAAAAGGTATACAAGAAAAAAAATACCGAATATTTATTAAAAAAACATAAACAAAAAACAAAAAAAAATGAAAAAAAAAAAATAAATAAATAAAATAAAATAAAAAAAAATAAAATAAAAATAAAACGCAGGTGTGTAATGAATGATAATAAAAACTAAAGCTGCGACATATGAAATGAAATCTGTAGATCCAATCATATACCATCCTCTGAATCCAGATTTTGGTCGCAAAACGCCTCGGACGTGTTAGTTAGTGTCGACTATTAAACTATCCACTGGAGCTTAGTTCCAATCATATACCATCCTCTGAATCCAGGTTTTTGTTGCAAAAGGCCTGGGAGGTGTTAGTTAGTGTCGACTATAAAACTATCCACTGGAGCTTAGTTCCAATCATATACCATCCTCTGAATTCAGAATATGGTCACAATTTAAGGCCGGGGAGTTGTTAGACAATTCAAAATGCTAGACATTTTAAAACCCCTTTACTTGTTGGGAAATGTAGATATCGAGCTTTGAATTATGAAATCTGTTTTTTAAAACTATGAAAAAATAATCTTCGGGTAGGCCTAACAGTCTTTTTTCGACAATTGTCTGAAATCCAAATCGTCCGAATTCTATCAAATTATGGTCGACAAAAATATATAAGTTAGTAGCCTATTACTAACACATAATATATTTTTGTCAGCCACAATTTGAATTTTACTGTAAAAGCAGCACATTTGAACGCTAGTAGAAATTTGAAGGAAAATAACTTCTATTCTGAAGGCCGCTTCCTACCCTTATATTGATTTTTAGCCTCTTTTATTCATGCTTCGTTGCATCTTTTTTTAGGAATTCTGTGAAGTGTAATGGACGTTTCGCCATTAAAGTGCAGTCCGATGATGTCACAACGAATTGTTTATTCCAAGTCGTAGATTCAATGAAAAGTTCTCCAAATTGTTTATCGGAGCACCAGTTCCGCACTTTAACCAACTTTGCCCTGAAGTTGTCAGTTTCTGCTTGCAATGTTTTACCATGTCTTTTCTTTTCTTCTTTAAACTTTTCAAGAAAATAATCATAGATGAGAAAATCCAAATAATTCCGTTTTCGGAATACAAGCATCAGTTCCTGGCTTATGTTATCGCCCGAGCTATGTACATTCTTTGGAACATATAAAATGTCCTTTAAGGACCATCCTAATCGCTTTTTCATTATGATGAGGGATTCGTCAAAATGTTCCTTGATCAACACGAAATCAAAAATAGACCCAATCTTGTGAAGATAATCCGTTATAGATTTGGTAATATTTTGCCAGTTGCCCTCAAATAAAAAGTCGTAAGTAAACCCAAAGTCTCTTGCCATTGAATTCATAGTGTAAGAAAGAGTCCCTTTTTCGTATTTTTCTGGATACCGAATCAGATTTTCAAGTTTGTTTTTTGGAATGCTTTCTAGATATTTGAAATGGTGCACTGATGAATAATAATTGAATGCCGAGATAAACTGGTTCCATGGCTCTCGTACAATTGCTATATAGACGGTGTCTTTTGGTAATAAAGAAGAATAAATGGAATATTTTTTTTTTTTTTTTTTTTTTTTTTTTTTTTTTTTATAACTTTATTCATCTCATATTACAAAAACACACTACACAATTTTCCAAAATACTATCAATAGTTCTGAATGGAAAAATAAAACATGCATTTTATACAAACACAGTACAAAATTCTTGAATGTTTTTAAATCTCCTTTTCAGCAAAAGATTCTCTTAACCCATTACTGCCCAGTGACGCCTTTTGACTCTCTCACAAAAAAAGCCTGGGAAAAAGCTTAGGAAAAAAAACAATGTGAAAAAAGAAGAAATTGCATATGACAAGCAATTTCTCCATTATCCACAATGCTTTCTAACACAAAATGTAAAGATTTTTGGGATTTCATCAACATGAACTTATCGTCTGCAACACCTTTCAAATTTGAACAGTCTAAATTTTGCCGTTTAGCAATGGGTTAATGATATTCTTGGATTAAATTTCATTTTATATCAAATAATTTTGCTTCATTGATGGAAAACTTATCTATGGAAAAACATTGAGGGAAAAGACAAAAACGTCAGCTATTAATGTTTTTACCTTTTCTATCAATAGTCCTCTCATTTTTCCTTTATTTATTTTCCTTTCTTTGTAGCATTAGCGCTAGCGTCCGCGTCATATTTTTTTTATTAAAAACGCATATCAATCTTTACATAGGGAATGCCAATAAAAAGGACGCAAAAAAGAGATTTACAAGAATTCGTGCGAAAATTATTGAGTATACAGAAATAAAGCTTGAAGAAGGTTTTGTTTAAAGTGCATAATAAAAAAGTATCGCTTTTTGCATTGAAGAAATAGCGCACTGCACGTTTGCAAAAAAGATGAATAATTTATGTACGAAAAAACAGGTGAAGAAAAAAAAGAATCGTAAGAAAGCGCATTCATTCACATATTTAAAAGTATCAGAAATAAGATCAACTTTTTTCTTGACAATGTCGATTCTATTAAAGATAAAATACAAAATATCTATTCCATTCTTCTAAAAAACAATGTAAATTGTTCTGCTGTACTGCTGTTCCTTTTAAAATTTGATATTTAGAAGAAAAATAATTTTTTAGACCTTGAATTGATGGGTAAATGTTTGTGTTTCTGCATTTAAATATATACATCTTGAATAGTATAAGAAGCAAATTTTGGATTTTGTCTCTTGAGTTCACATAACCAAAAATCATTTTATAAACATCTAGATCGTCATATATATTTGAGTTTGTCAGTAAAGAGTTGTTAATCAATGCTTTCGTATTAACACAATCCCAGAAAAGATGCTCGATTGTTTCTGGAAAGCTCTTACAAAATGTACAAGCTGAACTCGGTATATACTTTATTTTGAATAAGAAATCATTTGTACCAAGGATACGGTGTATAATTCTATATTGGAACCATCTGATATTACAATCCGAAGTTAGAGCGAAAGGCAGATTAAAAATTGTTTTCCACACTTTTTCGTCATAATCTATATTGATCTTTTTTGGCCAAGATTTGGTACATGTTGCCTTACAAGAATTATAATTCAGGTTCTGATAAATAGATTTGCAGCCTTTTTTGTCTTTAAATAAGTTGCATAAAACAGGTGGATAAAATGGCCTGTCAACCTTAGTAATTGTATCAATTCCTATATCTAAATTTCTAAGATATTGTTTTAAAGCACTTTTGATACCAAGGAATGTCAAGAAATGTGTTTTTATATTATATTTTTCAGTAAATTCTGCATAGCTCATTATTGAATTTTCATTATTTAACATATCACCAATACAACAAACACCTGCTTCATACCATCCTTTATTGAATACACTTTCCCCCGCTACTTGGATACCCCTATTGAAGAAAAGAGGATACTTACTTATGTTTTCCGGTACGGCCATTTTTTCAATATATATTGAATAGTCGAAGAATATTTCAGACCAAAACTTGTTTGAAATTGTTTTTGAAAGTTTTAAAAAATAATCATTTCCGAAAAAAGGAAAGTCTAGAACATTTAAATTTTCCGTAATAATTTTTGACCATTTACTATCGTCTCTCATAAGACGTCTTATCCAAGTAATTTTTAATGATTTCACAAAATTATCTAAATTGAGTACTTTTAAACCCCCTTCAGAATATTCTTTAATAGCAACTGAGTGTTTTACTTTCGATGGACCGTTCCAAATGAAATGTTGCACTAAATGTTTAATGTTGTCGAGATTTACAGCGTCATGGAAAGGTAAAGCTAAAAATAAATGGTTTAATTTTGAGATAATTAGACTTTTGACAACTGTAACTTTTCCTAGTGGAGTTAAATATCGTCTTTTCCATTTTCGTAGGGTGTCCTCAATTTCTGCTATTTTCGTTTTGTAGTTTAATTGTATCATTTTATCTAAATCAACATGAAAGTGAATTCCAAGCATTTTAAAGTCATGTTCGTTCCATGTTAATTTCCACCGTGTTTTGATAGTATCTGTACTGTATTTCTTTTTTCCAATCCAAATGACTTTTGTTTTATCAAAATTTACATTTAACCCGGAAATGCAAGAGAAGCTAGAAAGAATATGTAATGTTTCATTCAAAGACTCACTAGATCCATCAAGTATGATGCTAGTATCATCAGCGAATTGTGAAAGCTTAAAAACATTGTCATTTATGGTAATACCCTTTATTTTAGGGTTAGCCCGAATTTTTAATGACAAAATCTCTGCACAGAGAATAAAAATATAACATGATAATGGGTCTCCTTGACGACAACCTCGCTCTACTTTAAAGAAATCTGAGAGGAATCCACATTGAGTAACTGTCGACTTTGCATCTTTGTAAAAAATGTTAAACCACCTCTGGATAGATTCACCATAATTAAACGCCTTTAAAGTTTGGTTAATACATGACCACGATAATGAATCAAAAGCTTTTTCGAAATCGATTAAAAGTAAAATTCCTGGAATATCTCGCTCTTCTGTGTAATGCATTAAATCATAAATTAATCTAATATTTTCACCTATGTACCTCCCCTTTATAAATCCAGTCTGATCCTCATTGATTAAAAGTGGTAGAAATTGTTTTATTCGATTTGCTATACAACCTGTCCCAATTTTGTAAATTGTATTTAATAAAGTTATCGGACGCCAGTTTTTTAGGAATTGTCTTGGTTTATCACCTTTGGGAATACATGTTATTAACCCTTGAGTTTGCGTATCTGATATTTTATTTTCATAAAATGCTTCGTTTAGAGCTCGAACTACAAAAATTCCTAATTTTGTCCAAAATACTTTATAAAAATCAGCACCGAAACCGGACGTACCAGGACTACGATTGTTTTTCATATTTTTTAATACTACGGAAGCTTCTTGAAGAGTAATCACCCCTTCAATAGAATTTGACTGTTGATGATTTAAAGTTGGTATATTGAGGTCTTTGCAAAAATCCTGAAAATTGTTATCTGAAGATAAAGTGTTCTTTCTTTTTTTGTATAGATTTTCGTAAAAGTGTTTTATCTCATGTAAAATTTCATTTTGCTCAGTAACTTCATCTCCATTTTCTTTTGTGATTTTGTGAATAGTTTTCGTGGCTGAGTTGAATTTTTCCAGATGACAAAAATATTTTGTTGGTTTTTCTCCATCTATACTCCATTTGATTTTTGAACGCAGAATAGAACCCAAAAGTTTTTCATCCGTGATTTGTTCCAATTCTTCTTTTAAAGCAGTAAGTTTGTCCAGATTATTTTCATTTAAATTTTGTTCAATATTTGAAATTTCACTTACCAGCTCTTTTTGGCGGTTATGTTTTTGCTTATTTTTGTAAGAGCTAAAGGAGATAGATTTACCTCTGATTTCCATCAACAGAGTATCTAAAAATAGTTGATCATTTATCACAAACTGTATTTCGTTTCTAGGAATATCAGAAATTGATTCGCGGCTATAAACTGGAAGTGCATATTGCTCGATTATTTCGTCTATTTTATTGTTAATGGTATTAACATATTCAATATCTTTTAAGAGCAAGTTATTATGCTTCCATAAACCCGAGCTATATTCGAAAGAGTTGAAACGAAAACTTAAATCTATTATGGAATGGTCAGATTTAAAACTATGTTTTATTGATGATTTCAATACACTGTTAAGGGGGAATGCTCCAGTTTTTCGGAACACTCGGTCTTTACTGTAGTAAATTAAATGTTTCGTACCAATATGTTTCGCTACCATATTTTCAATAATATAACACATTATTCCAATTTACCATTTTCGACGGTAAAAGTGTATTTATTATGCGAAACTGATTTCCCCAAGATGGAAATCGATTATTTAGAGCAAGACAGTCGTAAGTGTGTATGCAGTTACCACTGTTTTGCGTCATTTTATTCATGTGTAGCTCATAAAAATGGCTGTAATTCACTAATGAGTGCGCTGACCTATTCATTTTCTTTTTGAATTATTACCAGGACATGTTGCTTAATACAATGAGGGAGTTTTATCAAATTCTATTATGTAGAACTTGAAATATTTCCAAAAATATGCAAATTTTGACATAAAAACTCCAGCTTCGTTGATCTAACCGAACACGTGAACATGCTGTTTTATACATTTACGCGTTTATATTAGCACATATTTTGGGTTTTCTGTTCTTATTAAATGTAAGACGTTACTTTAAATCCATTTTCGGGACTAAACAATGAATATACAGCATTTTATTAGCATTTTAGTGACCCTGGACAGGTGCAAGAAATTGTGCATTTTTTCGATGTAGGGGTATGTGATACGAATGCCTATAAAATTCAAACAAGATCGCTGACCATCCATTTTTATTTTATTTTTCAATGGGTCATAACATGTAATTTCAACATACAAAATATAAATAAATTCTATTATTGGGAAAAAAATTAGGAAACTGGAGCATTCCCCCTTAAAGAGAGGAGGAGATAGAAGAAAAAAATCCAATCTCGCTTGCTGAATAGGGTTTTGCCTACGCCAAGTAAAATGTTTAGTTGAAGGATTTTGTTCTCTATAAGGATCTATTAACAGTCTATTAGTGATACTTTCTATAACAATGTTTCTTGCATTTTTATTATTGACATGTTTGTAATTATCATAATCTAGATTAGGATTTAATACTAAATTAAAGTCACCACATATTACGTAATTATCGTTTTCAAAATTGTCAATATGTTCGAAAATGTTCAAATAAAATTCGGGACTATCATTATTTGGACCATAAAGTGACACTAATGTGAGTCTTTTATCTTCAAGAGTTAAGTCTACAATAACAAAATTTCCACTTGGATCTTTAATAAGCTCATGAACTTTGAAATCTATGTCTTTGAAAAATATTGCAACTCCTCGGCTCTGGGAAGAATTACAACTGAAAATAAAATCCGACCCCCACTCAGTGTATAAAGTATTGTACATATCAGCCGTAAAATGGGTGTCTTGTAAACAGTATACGTTGTACTTCATATTTTGTAGGTGGTGAAATACTAAAGAACGTTTTTTCTTACAGTGGAGACCTCTGCAGTTGTATGACATTATTTGAATACTCTTACCCTGATCGCCCATTTATCATATTTCTCTGTGCAAAGTATTATCATTAAAAAATAGAATACTTTTTTTGTGTGTTGAATGAATGCACTTAAAAACGAAATTACAAAAGGCAAAAACATAAGTGAAAAAAAAACTAACAAAGGTATAAACAAAAATGCTGATAAGTCTGAAATGACCTAATATGGATAGAAAAATCTCATTTTTTTTAAATCTCAGATGAGTTACAAGAAAGTCACAATAACGAATAAAGCATAAACATATGCAATTGCAACAAAAATCATAGCAACGACAGTGAATATTAATTTAACAGGCATGTTTTCTGTTGCATTATTTTGGAATGAAAGAATATCGGATATGTATTATGTATTGAAACGTTAAGAAGAAATACGTTGGGGTGAATAACATCTCGCGTGCAAGCTGAGTCCCAATCTACATTAATAACGTTTTGATAAATTGTATACATAAAAAGACACAGAGACAGATGAATTACAGGCTACATTGAAAGACATATAACGCCAATATCATTTCCCACACGGTAAAACATTTTGTAGGGTAGTCTAAATTTAAAGCAATTTCAGAAGAGAAATTTGACATAGATTTAGATAAATATTGGATTCGTGTATAATATTGTCTAGAAAACATTGAGGTAAAAGGAGAAAACGCTGTTGATCAACACTTTCTTTCCTTTGATCAATGTTTTTCCGCAGGCTTAGCCCATAGGGACGTCAAAATTAAGTCTTGCCTGAGAAAGGGTTAAAGCATGTCGATCATACCTTTTTTATATGGAATGCATATAGACCCTATCAAATAGTCTAGTTATTTTTGCTAAAAACAAGTATCAATTATTCATGGCTAATATCCAAAAAACTCACCCTATACATTTCCGCATTTGAATTATAATCGTCACAAATTCATGCACTATACATAGGATTTATAACTAGGGAAAAAACAACAAAAAAGGAGGGTGACATCGATAATATATATAGTATTTCCACTGGTGGTGAATTCGGCCAAAGCGAGGGACGTTTTTCGCGATCAATGTATTCCGTCGGTGTTGTTACAAAATATCGCAACCACGGCTTTATCGAAGCCGTAGTTACGAGACTTTATAACAACACCGACAGTTTGTCAATACAAAAAGGTAAACCAGGTCTGTGTTTAGAACAAGTTCATTGTCATTTGAAAAAAAAAATCTATAAACTCACATTCAAACGCAAAATATCTATACCTTGTTGTAGCGAAAATTGTTTTAGTTTACCACCAATGTTTTCCTGATTTATCATACACGTGTTTCCCTTGTTCCCTTACTCAGAAAAAACAAGCCCTGGTTTTGAGTTTTTTCAAATGTAAACAAAACACACTTATTGATAAATCATCAATAGTCCATAAAGATTCTTTTGTTTGTCTTCACCTATATAGATAAATGAAATTATTTGTAAATTTTAGTTTTAAAATATAACTTCAACAGTCACACATTATGATATTAAAACATAATACAATAAGATACAACGTCTTTGTAAATCATAATCAGGTAGCATGTTTAAAGAACGTCTATCTCAAACATGGTATAATTCAAAAGAGCGACATACGTTCGAAATAAAAGAAAAAAAAAAACTGAGAGAAAAGGAGAAAGAGTGTTTTCTCATTTACTCTCGGTGCTTTCCTTATAATTACATAATATGAATGGCAATCACGGGTAGGCGTAAGAAGACTGTTGATCGATTGTAAACTTTGCTTAACCCATTACCGGATGGCAAAATATCTGTCTGGTCAAAATTCAAAGGTATTGCTGACGACAATTTCAAGTACATGAAATTTAAAAGTTTTTGATCTTTTGGGGTAGAAAAAACGTTGTGGGAAAAGAACAAATTGCTTGTCACAAGCAATTTCTTCCCTTTCCTCAATGTTTTCCACATCCATTAATTTGTTGGGAGTCAAAAAGAGTGATTGTGTGGGAATGGGTTAGCCATATTCTTCATTTGTCTCGGTAAATGACTAGTATCGCATAGTTTGTTATAAAACAAAGAAATACACCATCGTGTAGATACGGATCGTGATATATCGTGATATATCGTCGGTGTTATTGCAAAACCCCGCAACCCCAGCTGAATTAAAGCTGGAGTTACGAGGCCTTGCAACAACACCGACGATATGTTTTTTCAAAGTAAAGATCCGAAATAAAGTATTGGAAATTAGTTTTTTTACGAAAAACAGTAGAAACGGGAAAAACAGAAGATATTAATTTCAAATGGCTAAATCTAATCATAAACGAAAGCTCGTGGTTTGGTATGTGTTTAGATATTTTAGAACAAAAATTGAACTTATTTGTTTGAAGTTAGTAAATTGTAAAAGCATAACAATTTGTCTGATTTTTATCTTTAAAAACTTCTACATGGATCATACAATCTCATGATAAATAAATCTTCCCGATGAAATCGAAAAACAGGAAGACCTTTTTTTCTAAGATTTGCATTAAAATTACGTGTAATTCATATTTTGATTAAGATGGAATATCATTTTGATTACTAAATACATGTATAAGTAGAAGGTACTTTAACCCTTTCCCAAATCAAGTCATAGTTTCCACGTCCCCAATTTAAAAGGCATTTGAAAACAAAAAAGATTGAAGAAGATGCTGTTAATCAGCATTTTCTCATTTTGTCCAAATACTTGCTGCGCTATAATACATACAAAAATCCTTGCCTCATCAACATCCATTTGTTGTCTTTAGCTGTTAACAAATTGAGTTTTTTGTTTGGGAAAGGGTTAATGCATAGTCCCATACGAGATATCTTCCGAAAGGAAAAGGAGAAGATAAACTCTTGGGAAGGCTGAATAAATTACCAATTTCTTAAAATTTCCAAAAATCTGTGAAATGGTAAACTTCAATCATTCAAGTGAAATAGTTGTAAAAACACAAAATAACACATTTTGTTACAATCAATTTAAGCCAATTTGTTGTTGTTGTTGTTGTTGTTGTTTGTTGTTTGTTGTTGTTGTTGTTGTTGTTAAAGTAGGACAGTTTCCATTATAATAGATTCACAATTAAACGAGAACTTTTACCGTTGAATTGCTTTATCAAAACAACTGAAATTATTCTCGTTTAATAGCGAATCTACCATAACCTTCTTCATATTCCAAAGGAATACTGTTTGTTATTCAGAAAAGAACCAATATTTTTGATTTAAAAAAATGAAAGAATAACAATACATCCTGGACAAACTCTAACATACTGCGAGAAGTTTTTGATACCGGTCGGAGCGCGCGGATTTCACGGACCGACCGGTACCTTGACTTCTCGCACGCAAAAACTTGAATACATATTATTATATTGTGACATTAGAAAAAACGGGAGACTAATATCTAATAGAAAAATGATTATCGAAAAGACAAAATAGAAACATAATTATCCAAAGGGTAAAAGCTAAAAAACAAGATTGTTCCTTTCACTAAAATAATGCTTTGCTTGTCATTCGTAATAGAAGAAACTTTATTGCAAAAAGGTTTGAGACAAAGGGAGATAATGCTATAACTAGCATTTTCTCCCTTTATCTCAACACTTTTAGATGCTTAAAAATTCACATATGTTACCGTTGTCTACGAAATAGAACATAGTTCATGGCAAAAAAGCTTTGAGATTAAAAGAGAAAATGCCGTAACCAGCATTTATCCCTTTCTCTCAACTCTTTTAGTGCTACAATGTTCACATATCTTATAATTATCCACACACTCTTTTGTCGTCTGCTGCAGCTAAAAATGAACCTGTCAAGAAATGAAAAGTGTTGAACTGGGTTATAGCTTCAAAATACACTTGTGGAACATACCGTTCAGAAAAAGGACAAAACAGTTTAAACATCAGACACCGAAAAAACACAGTCCTCTGAAGCTTACTTGCTTTTTGAAACAGATTGTTTTGTTTTCTTTTTTTCTGGCCACGGCTTCTCTAACCAAAATGAATAGTCTTGGTATTTTAACTCGCAAGGTTGAGTCTCGTTTTTGAACAGCGCGTATATTCTGCCTTCAAAAGACCAACACTTTTCGACACCATCCGGATCTTTCAGTCTTAAGGAGGAAAGCACTTCCTGGTTTAGTTTGGTTAGATCTTCACTGACAAATATGCTCTCCTCTTTTAGACTTTTTCTCACTTTCATTATATTAATCTTTGTCTGTCGTCTCACTAGTTTCACGATAACTGGCCTATGTTCACCTCCCTTCCACTTGCCTAAACGATGCGCTACATCGATATCGTCTGGTGTAATGCTGATGTTACCCTTCTCTCTAAGCGTTTTGACCACCAAATCGATTGTAGTGCCCGATTGTTGCTTGTTGGAATCATCGGGTATACCGTTAATTCGTATGTTGTTTCGTCTACTATATTGTTCGATGTCGTTGACATCCTTTTCTCTAGCTTTTGTTTCCATTTTTAGCTTGGATTTCAGGGCATTGTTTTCTTCCATCAAAGATGTAATTTCCTGCTCCTTTTCTTCTAATTTTTGTTTTAGTTTTGTAGATTCTATACACTTTTCGTGCAGCTCTCCCTCTAGGATTTCTACTCTTTTGATAACCGGGGCAAGCAAACTTTCTTTCATTTGATTTATAGTGGACTTTATTATGTCTTTGATGAAGATAGAGTCATTTTTTGTCAAAACATTTTCTAGCTTTTTATTGATTTCGTCTAACTTTCTATCGTCTGTTTTCTTAGCATCAACCGGTTTTGGTGATTTTGCTTGCTTTCCACTTTCTCCATTGTCTTGTTCTTTGGACGAAGCAAATTCTTCAATTTTTCTCTGCTTTGCCGCAGGCTTCTTCTTTTTCTTGCTTTTTTTCTCCATTTCACCTTCTTGGTCACTGAACACCGACTGCTCAAGGTTGCTAGCACTAGTGTCCATTTCGCTTGCTGTAGAGGAAAGTTTATGTTTACTCATCCTTTACTGCTGGTGAAAACCCTGCTGTTTAACGGAGATATATAACGGGGTTTACTGTATAGTTTTTATAACATCACTTTAAGTCACTTTAAATCGCTCTTTGGTTTATACAACGCACTTACGGATAGAGCGTTGCACATACAGGTATGTGGATATGCAGGTATAGAACTCGCTCATGCGTGACGGTCACAAATTAGCGTGACCTGTCTAGTGTATTGACTTCAATTTTTCCCGTACTCCACCCACTTCTCTCACAATAGCGATAACATAAAGTCAAAGAATCTCGTGGAATCCGACAAAAAGTCCTCAAATTGTTATATACGTGACTTAATGAACATAACTACAGTCTGTATACTCATCCGCTGGTTACTTTACTGCGATCATTTATGACGAATCTGCAATTTTTTGATCACGATATCATTTTCATGTTTTGATCTTCACCGGAAACGGTTTTTAAAAGTGCGTAGCATGGCAAATGGCACAATCAAATACGCGTACGGTACACTTTATCCCACCAAATCCGTTGAGTATACACGCAGGATAGTAACGTGACATTTTCCATGGACAGCAAGCTGAGTTAACAGTAGTGTCTTTTGTGCTGTAATACGACAACGACCTGTGAATGATAACAAATTAGCGAGTCTAAATTGGCGCGGGGAAGAGGGATTTCGATTTATAGAAGTATGTGTTTTGAACCCACTATCCTTTCATAAATCGACGTAATGCTATCTGTAGACAGCTACTGTAGCCTACTATCACGGCCTACAGCAAATTATTATTATTATGCGCCATCTTTCTGTTCTCTGCCAATTTACATGTGTTGGAGTATACAGTATCCTTTCGTCACGGCACATGGTTCGATGTAGAATAGGGCACAATTATATTTAGTAAACAGTGGCATATGTTCGGACAAACAATATTATTACGAATGTGTTGTTACAAAGTCTCGTAACTACGCCTTGATTCTAGCCGTAGTCACGAGTTTTCAAAAAGGCACCGACGGTTTATCAAAACATAACGTTTGGCAAACCAAGTCTACACGTTTAGCACAAAATTCGTTGCTATTATATAAACTCATTCATCACACTTAAATGAATTTTGAAATATAGGTAAAGAAAGAAGCCTATCCAGTGGATCATTGGATAACAAATTAAAGAAGATTAACCGAAATTTCGTGTTTGTGCTGATATTTTAATCCGTGTGAAATGTAGGCAAGTGACATTACAAACTACCTGTAAGTGATTGTACAATAAATTCATAAGGGAATTGTCATTAGCCAAACGATTGTACATAAAAACTGTCAAAATGTGGACACTTAAATCGGGAATTTTATTGGAATGGATATCATTTCGTCTGAATCATGTTCTTAGTGAAAAAATACATACATAAAGGCATTTAATGTTGGGAAAAAACAATAAGATGAATGTTATAAAAGCGACAAAAATGGCAATTTTATGTGGTGAAAATCATGCCCCAATTTTCCGATCCAAATGATCAAGGCGTTTTGTATGGTTTAAACAGCTCAGACCGGGCCCATATTTGGACGATGCCTTCCATGTTTATTCAAGATTACGACATTACAACAAAATATATGATATATGTCGAAATATTTATCAATCATAAGCCTTTTCTTACCTATGTCAACCGCTGATGTTTACCAAGTTGCATGTCCTCGATGTACAGACACACAAGCTATCACTCAAAGACAAGCATTCACACACTTCCGCTCCTACACTGTGAATTTTACTGTAAAAGCAGCACATTTGAACGCTAGTAGAAATTTGAAGGAAAATAACTTCTATTCTGAAGGCCGCTTCCTACCCTTATATTGATTTTAGCCTCTTTTATTCATGCTTCGTTGCATCTTTTTTTTAGGAATTCTGTGAAGTGTAATGGACGTTTCGCCATTAAAGTGCAGTCCGATGATGTCACAACGAATTGTTTATTCCAAGTCGTAGATTCAATGAAAAGTTCTCCAAATTGTTTATCGGAGCACCAGTTCCGCACTTTAACCAACTTTGCCCTGAAGTTGTCAGTTTCTGCTTGCAATGTTTTACCATGTCTTTTCTTTTCTTCTTTAAACTTTTCAAGAAAATAATCATAGATGAGAAAATCCAAATAATTCCGTTTTCGGAATACAAGCATCGATTCCTGGCTTATGTTATCGCCCGAGCTATGTACATTCTTTGGAACATATAAAATGTCCTTTAAGGACCATCCTAATCGCTTTTTCATTATGATGAGGGATTCGTCAAAATGTTCCTTGATCAACACGAAATCAAAAATAGACCCAATCTTGTGAAGATAATCCGTTATAGATTTGGTAATATTTTGCCAGTTGCCCTCAAATAAAAAGTCGTAAGTAAACCCAAAGTCTCTTGCCATTGAATTCATAGTGTAAGAAAGAGTCCCTTTTTCGTATTTTTCTGGATACCGAATCAGATTTTCAAGTTTGTTTTTTGGAATGCTTTCTAGATATTTGAAATGGTGCACTGATGAATAATAATTGAATGCCGAGATAAACTGGTTCCATGGCTCTCGTACAATTGCTATATAGACGGTGTCTTTTGGTAATAAAGAAGAATAAATGGAATAATTGAAGAATCCATGGCTGCAGAGAATGTCATATGTTCCATTACGCTTCGGTGGGATTAAAGGCTGATGTTTCTTTGTTGAATTTGAGATATAATGTCCTTTTTTCGGCAACACGAAAGAGAGACGTCTGCGATATCCAAAGCGAAACAGGATATTCTGAACTGTTGTCGAGGCAGCCTTATGGACCTTCAGGAAAGCAATATGGCGTACTTCCGGTTTGTTATTTGACTTATTTTGTTGCTTTTCTGTCGACATTGTAATTTCTGAGAGATTTTCGTTGGACAAATCTCTGAGTAAAACGTCTTCCTTTTTCAGATATGAAAGCTTTCGTCCTAAATCCCGGATGCCTTGTCTCTTTCAGTCGACGAATCCAGCTTTTTGTCTGTTTGTGATTTGTACGTAGGTCTAAGTATCGCAGGTTTCTTCACGTTTACAGTCTCATACACGTTAAAGATAACCAAGCCAGCAAATGCGAGGACGATGCACCTGCAAATGATGATAATAATAATAATAATAATAATAATAATAATAATAATAATAATAATAATAATAATAATAATAATAATAATAATAATAATAATAATAATAATAATAATAATAATAATAATTATAATGATAATAATAATAGTAATGATAATAATGATAATAATGATAATAATGATAATAATAATAATAATAATAATAATAATAATAATAATAATAATAATAATAATAATAATAATAATAATAATAATAATAATAATAATAATAATAATAATAATTATAATGATAATAATAATAGTAATGATAATAATGATAATAATAATAATAATAATAATAATAATAATAATAATAATAATAATAATAATAATAATAATAATAATAATAATAATAATAATAATAATAATAATAATAATAATAATATTCATTCATTCATTCATTTTAATTCCTCCTTTTGGAGATTAATAAATAAATTCATTACAATTTTACAATTAACTAACAATTACAATCAATTATAAACAAAGCATGCATAGGAAAAAGTTATCGTACAAATTGAGACAAGTCTATACCTCACGATAAGTGACCTGGCAGAGCATCCCAGCCTATTGGCTAGGGCTGCTCTGCCAGTTCAACCATCGCGAGCTTTTCTAAATGTATGTCATTGTTTTTTTAGTGAAAACATTTGTACAGAAAGTTAATACAGAGCTTTCTTAAGGAAACTTCTTCTCTTTCTGACATTTCCGAACTGGGGCTGGCTCCAAGCACAAAGGAAAGAAATTTGTCGCTTGGAGCCAGCGTCAGTTCGGTTAAGACGTGCATATTTACGTTTAATCTAAGCCTGTCAATAAATATCATTTTGTTATAAAGGTTTGACGGACATTCTACTACCTTGTGTTTGACTTCGTCAATCGTTATTCGATTACACAGTTCGCAGATTTTAGGTTCATGCGAAGGAATAGTAACCCATAATTTGGCTACGAAAGCTAACTTATGGGGTAGTATACCTTTGCCATACAAGCGATATAGTGAGCATGGACTAATAGTTTTATGGAGAGTGCTGAATCTGCTGAAACTTATATCTTGCATTCTGGTCAAAAGCTCTGATTTCTCCTTAATCTGGACAGAAGTGTAAACAAAGTGTTTCCAAACATGTTTTGGTGGCAAGAAACAATTATCATTTAAATACATATTAAGCAGAAATGTTAACTCATATTTTGCTAAAAGCTTGCAAATGTCTGGAACAAAACCGCGCATGAGTCTGGTTGGATTGTACATGTACTGTAGCAGCTTTTGCAGAAATAATTGCTTACAAAGAGCAGAGTTACTAAGAGAAAGAATTTTATGTAGGAACATAAGTTTCTTTTGCTCTATTACCGCTGTTATACGATTAAGGCCTAACATGGATTCACACATGTCAGACCTTACACGTATATCAAAACATTGCATTTTCTTTACTATAAAGTGCTGTAGGCAGTTAAGCTTGTTTACGTCAGATTTGCTCATGTTGTTCCATAATTCACAACCATACAGAAGAATTGGTATGATGACAGATACATAAAGTTTTATACTTGTTAGCGGATTTAACTTATCTGATCTCAGTCGTAGATCGGACATTGCGTAAAAAGCGTTTTTCGCTTTTTGGCAACGCTCCGAAATACGATTAGACAGCTTCATACTAGAATCTTGACGGATACCAAGATGCACAGCTGTGTCACTCTGGTTTATGTAAGTATCTCCCATCATGAATTGTAGAGGGTCTCTGACTCTTTCATTGTTAAAAATAACTACAGCCGATTTATCACAATTCACTTGAAATTTCCACTTATAAGTGTATCTATACACAATGTCGAGCAGGTTTTGTAGGTTATCGGGTGTCAGTGACACAATAGATAAGTCGTCTGCAAACGCCGGGTTACCACACTTTGCATTAATAGATTGATATAGTAACAAACTAGACGCTGAATTTTCTAACTGTTTTAATAAATCGTCAATAAAGACGAGATAGTAAAAAGTTGAGGCTACCCCGCCTTGTCTGACACCTCGCGTAACCGGAACCGGAAGAGACTTGTTACCATTGACAACTACTGTACAAGTTAAGCGTTTATATGAATCGCGAATGATTCTCCACAGTTTACCGACTACGCCTAGGTTATAGAGTTTATAAAATAATGCATTATGCCAGACACTATCAAAGGCGCTTTTAAAGTCAATAAAAGCGACAAAAGCTTTACTACTAAGATCTGTCAATTCATACACCGTTTCTTGGAGACAGAATGCAGTGGTTATACAACTAAGTCCTGTTTGAAACCCTTGTTGTTGGAGCGAAGGAAAATGACAATTTAAGACAACAGAATGGATTCTTTTAACAATAATATTTTCAAAAATCTTGCAAAATGTGGGTATTAGCGAAATTGGTCTATAACTGGTTGGATCATTTTTCGCTTTCTCGTTACCTTTGTATATCGGGATAATGTAACTCGCGCGCCATGCGTCCGGTGTACATTCGTACTCTAATATACTGTTGAACAATACAACTAGGGATTCTACAATAACGGTTTTAGCGTGAATTATGTGTTCATTTGTTACGTTATCGTGCGATGGTGTCTTGCCGGTTTTGAGATCTTTACATACATTAAAGATTTCATTGAAACTAAATTTACGTTCAAAGTTAAAATTTTCTGGGACAGAAGCCCTCTCGTATTCATTAACCGCGCTATTGATTTGTAACTCGAATGCGTCAAGGTGCTGATCGGTTTGCGGTTCATTGAATACATCGTGGAAAAACGCTTCGAACCCAGATGCGACGTCTTCGTGTCCGTATTGCTTGCCACTGTAGTAAAGGTCTTGTGTAAATGTAGGCGAAGCTTTTTTCTGCCTTTTAACAAGGTTCCAAAATACTCGTGAGTCTAAATGGGCACTTTCGTCTAATTTTTCGGTTATATCATTCAAATACCTATTCGAAGCAATCCGTTGCAATTTTCTGAAATTATTTTTCGCGGCTTTATAAATGCGATATGAAGCATTGTCATTTCCGCGTGGTCTACCCTGTTCAATCCAAACGCGACGTTTTTCGCGGGATTTGGAGTGCGCGTCTTTCAAATCTTTAGACCAATAAGGTTTGGTATGGATGTTAAACTTACGCTTTGGTAAACAATTAATTGCAGTATGTATGACAGAATGGGTGATAAAGTCGGAAATTTCGTTTGGGCTTGCATTTTTATATTCGGATATACGAGCAAGTTTATTCTCCAACACATCATTGTATACTTGAATATGATCACGTGTACATTTGTTCCACGCCACTTGATCGCGCATGCTAAAATTAGCTGACTGAATCGGGACGATATTATCGATAATTTTCAACATTAGGGGTAGATGATCAGATGTGACTACATCTTTTTCTGGGATTGTGCGAATATCCATGCAATACTGCTTAAATGATTTTTCAACAAGAATATGATCAAGTATTGTACGGTTTTTTATATATGTATAATCAATACTATCGATGCAAAGGGAGATAAATCCTGCAGCGCTGATGAATTTATGAAATAATCGATCTTTGTCGGTTTGTGTATTTCTTTGCGTTAATAACTTCGCATTGAAATCTCCCAAAACGATTAGATCACCATTTTTGGAGAAGTTTGAACATATCGCCTGCAGACAACCAAGCGTTTCTGTGTATAATTCAATATTACTATCTGCATGCATATAAGTACCAACAATATATAATGGTGTTAATTTACGTCTCAGAACTTTAATACCTAAAATACGATCAGTCTCTGTATGCTCTAATTTGACTATCCGTTTGGCTATGCTCCTTTTAAACAATATTGATACCCCGCCTTTGCCACATCTAGCAGGCCCATATTGGTCGATAGATGTGTCAACGACGGTAAAAGAGTCGTATTTGTTATTGACTGAGTCTATAAATCGTATCGAATGCTTCATTAGTTTATGTTCTGTAATTACACAGATATCAAC
Organism: Fragum sueziense; assembly: GCA_963680895.1. NCBI lineage: Eukaryota > Metazoa > Mollusca > Bivalvia > Cardiida > Cardiidae > Fragum > Fragum sueziense. The sequence continues at coordinate 11,279,984 of OY804600.1, read as the reverse complement.
ATTATTTTTGTCCAATAGTTCCGAGAGAGCGTATGCCGAGGACATGACACCCCTCACATTCCAACACATGATAGTTAGGCTCATAATGATGAAGATGTATGATAGACGTACTGTATATAGTTTATCACTAGTCTTATTGTATGCTTTATTATACATGAATGTTATGGTTTAAGTAGTACGTAAATAAATCAAGGGAAGGGGTTCCCCCAATTCTCAGCATCATCATTCCAGTCATCTTTGGTTTCGGACCAGTCTGAGTTTGTCGGTTTGTCGTCGTGGTGATCATTTCCCGATTTGTCGTAGTATGTGTCGTGGTCGTAGTCGTAGGTTTTACTATTGTGTATATACCCTCTATTTCTGTTGTATCCATGATTGTACCTACGATTACTACGATATCGATTATTTCGGTCGTTTTTTGAGTATTGCCTTTCACTTTGAGTCTGATCCCAATCACTTTTGTCTTTCCATTTTCGGATCACTATCTCAGAAGGCCAAAACTGGTCATTTTCAACAATATGAAGATAATCATCGGGAATATTCACCTTTGCCGCTGAGCCGTATTTTCCACGAAACATTCTAATAAATGTGCATCTCACTTCATTATCTGTCAAATACTGAACTATGTCTTTTTCATATGCGTCGGGATCAATATTACCGATGTAAAAGGAGGTGATATTTCGCTTTTTAACGGCGGTGAATTTATCCCCAGCTGGTTTGCGCTGATCGCGATCTACATTTTTTGCGAAGTTTGAATGTTTTGATCTATCTGTAGATTTTGTCGCATGTTGATTACCATTGGTACTTTGTTCAGTGACTTTGTTCGGGCGAATCTCGATGTGGATACTATCTTCATCACGATCACTGCTATTTTTGTCTTTGTTTTCGTTTGTTTTCACATTAATTGTAGCAGTTGACGTTTCCGTTTCATTCGATTTCGAAAGATTTTGTTTTGTTTTTGGGGCAACCTTTCCTTTTTGCTGTTCAACATGGGGAGTATCGATTACCACTTGTGCAAAAGATTTCGTATTATCTAATGCAGAGCTCTTGTTTTCAATTAACGTGTTTGATTTCACTACTGCGTCATCAACTTTCTTGTTTATGCGGCCAATATTGGAACTTATCTGTTTGATGTCGTTTTGCAATTGTTCAATATGAGTGTTGTCGTCGCTTCTACTGCGTAGTCCGTTTACTGCCGCTAATGTTAGTCTGGTATTGCAGGCGACGGTTTTCATATCACTGCTGATATCCAACAGAATGGCGTTATTATGTTTGGCCACATTAGACAAAGCTGCAAGATCTGACTGTATATTCAACAACATTGTTGTTACATCCGGGAGTTCCAATTTAGTAGTACACTTACTGCGCCCTGGCGTTTGTGGCTCTTATTGTGTGTCATCTACGGTGATCGTTATGTTGGCGGCGATATCGTTGTTGCTGGTGCCAGTATTTACAAACACATCCTGTATTTCACGTGTATTATTTCCGTTTATAAACATGTACAACACGTAACAGTCAATAGCTAGCTTCTGCGCCTTAGTTGAGTTAGGCGAGTTGCGTCTATTGAGAAGCTTTGTCTGTGGGCACGAGTGTAGACGTTTAGCTCGCTCAGCGAGCCGCTCTCTATAATCGTTAATAAGATCTGGATCGTTTCTGCATAGTCTAATTAAGTCCGTAATATACACATCTTTTGGCTGATTATCAAGCGCGTGATCCAGATCCTGATAGAACCGCTGTGGCCTTATGGTTTGGGACGGGACTATAGACGATCTTGGATTATAGTCGTCATCATCGTCATCAGCGAGAATACTATCGTTCAGAGAAACTTGCGAATTATTGGTCGCCATACCTGTTGTTTACTGGGTAAGGGTTTGTATCCACTGAGAATAATCTCCCCTTTACCTGTACATTTCGTGTGTTTTCACCGTTAGTTTCGTTCACGTAATCCGTTGAAATTGCCTTGTTGGCCGAAGGCTAGGGGTTACAATATGTGACAACACCGTCTAAATATAGAATATAATCCTGATATCTATTGTCTTTACAAAGTCTTCGATTCTGCTTAAATTCCAAGTCCTATTCCACAAAAAAGTAGTTACACTTATGTTGAACACCTTTATAAATGTTTATGCCAATTTTCATAAATATCTCTTCACTATTTTTGCGGAAATTCTTACATCTTTTCAGAGCCGACGTTCACACGTCCTACCTCGACTGACGACTAATCAATAATAATAATAATAATAATAATAATAATAATAATAATAATAATAATAATAATAATAATAATAATAATAATAATAATAATAATAATAATAATAATTATAATGATAATAATAATAGTAATGATAATAATGATAATAATAATAATAATAACAATAATAATAATAATAATAATAATAATAATAATAATAATAATAATAATAATAATAATAATAATAATAATAATAATAATAATAATAATAATAATAATAATAATAATAATGATAATAATAATAATAATAATAATAATAATAATAATAATAATAATGATAATAATAATAGTAATGATAATAATGATAATAATAATAATAATAATAATAATAATAATAATAATAATAATAATAATAATAATAATAATAATAATAATAATAATAATAATAATAATAATAATAATAATAATAATAATAATAATAATAATAATAATAATAATCATTCATTCATTCATTTTAATTCCTCCTTTTGGAGATTAATAAATAAATTCATTACAATTTTACAATTAACTAACAATTACAATCAACAAAATTATAAACAAAGCATGCATAGGAAAAAGTTATCGTACAAATTGAGACAAGTCTATACCTCACGATAAGTGACCTGGCAGAGCATCCCAGCCTATTGGCTAGGGCTGCTCTGCCAGTTCAACCATCGCGAGCTTTTCTAAATGTATGTCATTGTTTTTTTAGTGAAAACATTTGTACAGAAAGTTAATACAGAGCTTTCTTAAGGAAACTTCTTCTCTTTCTGACATTTCCGAACTGGGGCTGGCTCCAAGCACAAAGGAAAGAAATTTGTCGCTTGGAGCCAGCGTCAGTTCGGTTAAGACGTGCATATTTACGTTTAATCTAAGCCTGTCAATAAATATCATTTTGTTATAAAGGTTTGACGGACATTCTACTACCTTGTGTTTGACTTCGTCAATCGTTATTCGATTACACAGTTCGCAGATTTTAGGTTCATGCGAAGGAATAGTAACCCATAATTTGGCTACGAAAGCTAACTTATGGGGTAGTATACCTTTGCCATACAAGCGATATAGTGAGCATGGACTAATAGTTTTATGGAGAGTGCTGAATCTGCTGAAACTTATATCTTGCATTCTGGTCAAAAGCTCTGATTTCTCCTTAATCTGGACAGAAGTGTAAACAAAGTGTTTCCAAACATGTTTTGGTGGCAAGAAACAATTATCATTTAAATACATATTAAGCAGAAATGTTAACTCATATTTTGCTAAAAGCTTGCAAATGTCTGGAACAAAACCGCGCATGAGTCTGGTTGGATTGTACATGTACTGTAGCAGCTTTTGCAGAAATAATTGCTTACAAAGAGCAGAGTTACTAAGAGAAAGAATTTTATGTAGGAACATAAGTTTCTTTTGCTCTATTACCGCTGTTATACGATTAAGGCCTAACATGGATTCACACATGTCAGACCTTACACGTATATCAAAACATTGCATTTTCTTTACTATAAAGTGCTGTAGGCAGTTAAGCTTGTTTACGTCAGATTTGCTCATGTTGTTCCATAATTCACAACCATACAGAAGAATTGGTATGATGACAGATACATAAAGTTTTATACTTGTTAGCGGATTTAACTTATCTGATCTCAGTCGTAGATCGGACATTGCGTAAAAAGCGTTTTTCGCTTTTTGGCAACGCTCCGAAATACGATTAGACAGCTTCATACTAGAATCTTGACGGATACCAAGATGCACAGCTGTGTCACTCTGGTTTATGTAAGTATCTCCCATCATGAATTGTAGAGGGTCTCTGACTCTTTCATTGTTAAAAATAACTACAGCCGATTTATCACAATTCACTTGAAATTTCCACTTATAAGTGTATCTATACACAATGTCGAGCAGGTTTTGTAGGTTATCGGGTGTCAGTGACACAATAGATAAGTCGTCTGCAAACGCCGGGTTACCACACTTTGCATTAATAGATTGATATAGTAACAAACTAGACGCTGAATTTTCTAACTGTTTTAATAAATCGTCAATAAAGACGAGATAGTAAAAATCATATATATTGGCATTTCCTAGAAATCAATGGGGGTGTTTAACCCCGAGGGGCGTTTTGCCCCACCTCACCCTATAATTGAAGTCCCAATCTTTGTCAATCTGTTAAAATCCGGCTTCAACCGATATCAACATTTGAAAGGGACCAATTAATATTAATTAAGTCATCATCCATGACACTGGGAAATCCAAAATGGATTATTTTTACTGTAAACAAAGAGATTTCCTGTTTGGATCTCCTGTTATATATAATTTTACAAAACACAATTGTAAACACACGATTTTGCACTGAAATGTGATTTCATCGAGGCATACCTAACGGTTTTTAAAAGTGCGTAGCATGGCAAATGGCACAATCAAATACGCGTACGGTACACTTTATCCCACCAAATCCGTTGAGTATACACGCAGGATAGTAACGTGACATTTTCCATGGACAGCAAGCTGAGTTAACAGTAGTGTCTTTTGTGCTGTAATACGACAACGACCTGTGAATGATAACAAATTAGCGAGTCTAAATTGGCGCGGGGAAGAGGGATTTCGATTTATAGAAGTATGTGTTTTGAACCCACTATCCTTTCATAAATCGACGTAATGCTATCTGTAGACAGCTACTGTAGCCTACTATCACGGCCTACAGCAAATTATTATTATTATGCGCCATCTTTCTGTTCTCTGCCAATTTACATGTGTTGGAGTATACAGTATCCTTTCGTCACGGCACATGGTTCGATGTAGAATAGGGCACAATTATATTTAGTAAACAGTGGCATATGTTCGGACAAACAATATTATTACGAATGTGTTGTTACAAAGTCTCGTAACTACGCCTTGATTCTAGCCGTAGTCACGAGTTTTCAAAAAGGCACCGACGGTTTATCAAAACATAACGTTTGGCAAACCAAGTCTACACGTTTAGCACAAAATTCGTTGCTATTATATAAACTCATTCATCACACTTAAATGAATTTTGAAATATAGGTAAAGAAAGAAGCCTATCCAGTGGATCATTGGATAACAAATTAAAGAAGATTAACCGAAATTTCGTGTTTGTGCTGATATTTTAATCCGTGTGAAATGTAGGCAAGTGACATTACAAACTACCTGTAAGTGATTGTACAATAAATTCATAAGGGAATTGTCATTAGCCAAACGATTGTACATAAAAACTGTCAAAATGTGGACACTTAAATCGGGAATTTTATTGGAATGGATATCATTTCGTCTGAATCATGTTCTTAGTGAAAAAATACATACATAAAGGCATTTAATGTTGGGAAAAAACAATAAGATGAATGTTATAAAAGCGACAAAAATGGCAATTTTATGTGGTGAAAATCATGCCCCAATTTTCCGATCCAAATGATCAAGGCGTTTTGTATGGTTTAAACAGCTCAGACCGGGCCCATATTTGGACGATGCCTTCCATGTTTATTCAAGATTACGACATTACAACAAAATATATGATATATGTCGAAATATTTATCAATCATAAGCCTTTTCTTACCTATGTCAACCGCTGATGTTTACCAAGTTGCATGTCCTCGATGTACAGACACACAAGCTATCACTCAAAGACAAGCATTCACACACTTCCGCTCCTACACTGTGAATTTTACTGTAAAAGCAGCACATTTGAACGCTAGTAGAAATTTGAAGGAAAATAACTTCTATTCTGAAGGCCGCTTCCTACCCTTATATTGATTTTAGCCTCTTTTATTCATGCTTCGTTGCATCTTTTTTTTA